>OY744603.1:24107999-24660499 GCA_963556255.1 Allolobophora icterica | reverse complement strand
AATAAGACATTGAAGAAGGGTAGCCGTTCCAGAATTATTACACTAATAATTTCTAAGTCCCTGAGGGAATGAAGTACCTCAGGGCAAAATAATAATAATAATAATAAATAATAATAATAATAAATAATAATAATAACAAATATTAATAATAAATAATAATAATAATAAAATATAATAATAATAAATACTAAATAATAAATAATAATAAAAATATAATAATAAATAATAATAAATAATAAATAAATAATAAATGAATAAATAATAATTAAATAGTAATAAATAATAAATAAATAATAATAAATAATAATAATAGTAATAAAAACACGGACAATTTCTAGAGCGCCGTAACGCGACCATGCCGCTACAAGGGCGCTGTACAGACACCACCTAGTGGCACCTACATCCTAACATAACATCCGGTCCTATTCATCGGAAGGATAAGCCTTGGAGAAAAAGCTCGAAGCACTGAAGCTCGAGAATCGCATTCTTTTTATCTGAATGTAACTGCGACTTTTGGCTTGAACCAATTCATCGATCGGCTTGCTTGTGTCAAAACTCTTTCTTATTCCAAACAGATCAATGATGAGGTTCCATAGTATTTTTAACTCTGTAGCTGCAATATGTCAAGCAGTCAAGCAGGCCACTGAACACAGTAGTTTCTTTGACCGAGTTTCTTTGGTGTGATCCCACTCAAGCGGATCACTGTCAGCAATATTATTTTAGATAAACCCTCACAGTCAAATAGTGAAGGAAACAATTGCCTAACTGCGTCTTCAAAGTTGCACTCGAAACTAACGATTTCATCTGCTTTAAGTTTCCTCACACTCTGAAAATGAATATATCTTAAAAACTGAATGGAATCGATGCCGATAGCGACCGCTTTGTTTCGATGTTCTCCTGTTCTTACAGCTCTGAGCAGGGTAAGAAATCCTAACATTGTCTGGACGTCGGAGTCAAATAGCACGGACCATTCGTTGGTGATGAACACTGTAAAAACGGACGTAAAAATGTGAACTCCAAATTTAGTAAACTTATTACCCATGGTCTCTACATTCTGTAAAGCTACCTTGCACTGCTTAGCTGCAGAACTGTAGTCGCGCAAAGCAGCGTAATAAAAGTTGGCACAATAAGCTGCGCTAACCAGATAAGCAGGGGAGACCAAATATGGATTCGCGTTCAGAACGGTTTCCAAAAATTCATTTCTTGCTTGGCATGTTATTTCGTTCTGTAGGCTTAAAGTACAAGACTTGGCACGCTCATCTGACCAGCAATCGTGCACATTATGTTTGCGAGAATAACAGAGGACTCTGTTTTGCGCTTGCATTGCTGAAGGCCATAGACGCTCACAAAATTCCAACGACTTTGCCTTTGGCCTATGATGCAAAGAGTTGCATTTAGGTAGGTATGTTATATGGTTCTCATTCCTTGCACATGAAATTGGTAGACTGTTCGTCGCAGATATCTTGCTATATTCGTTCCGGGCAAAAGATACTAGCTTGTCCAAAAGAGCAGTGAACGATAAGCTCAGTGGCAATGTTACATTTGAAAAGCTTTCATCTGTTGCTATTAATGCTAAATTAAAGTGCTTCACCGCTGAAAGAACATAGTCGTGTCGAAGATTTAAACCACTGCGGTGCAACGTCGTCACGCGAATATGACTTTGTATGGCTTCGAAAAGATATCGTAGCTCAGGCAGGAAATTACCCGAGACCACGAGTAACTTCCGCAGAGATGCAGACTCATATGAAAATAGGCTGTGGAATTGAAGCAACAGATATACAATAACATTATTCGGTAGTGTGACGTTGGTAGGGTTTTTCAAGTATGCCTTTGGGATATTTACCAACAACGTCGGTAGATATTGCTCTCTGTACCGCTGAAGTAATAAAATCTCAGTCGATAGTTCAACATCGTCTGGCACATGATCGATCATGTTATTACTTGGAATAAAATAGTTATGACAACATCTTTCAATCAACCATTCAATCATCAGACACAGTAGTTCGCCGACAGATATCTCCAGGTTCTCCTCTTTCCAGAATTCTGGAGGCTTTTCTTCGCAAGCCCAAAGCATTAACGTTTTGAAGAAGTAAGTGCAAAGCACAGTTTTCTCTTCTCCCCCACATAATTCGACTACTTCACTCTTGATTATCCTAAGCACATGGTAGATGTATATCTGGACATCTATCCAACTGTTAATTAAAATCATTTCTGCTTGTGAACAAGAAAATCTCCATTGAGTGAGATCATCTGGATTACTTTGATGAGGTTTTGGAACTAAGTGACATCCTATTCCGACAATTTTATCAATGACGTCTTTTGAAGGCCAGCCATTCTTCCGTTCACGAGTTATCCATTCAGCCGCCTCAGGTGGCCAAAATGGACAATACACAGAGTGTACCAAATCAATTTTAAAATTTGTCAATAATTGCCATTTGCTGCTAAATTGTGCCAAAATCCTTTTACAGAAAGTCGTATGTGAATTATGTTTCAGAACTTTGGGCCAGGATGGGCCTTCGACTAGTGGGTAAATCGGCGTCGATGGTTTCGCATGAAAAGCACAATGATAATTATCAGTGCTATTCAGACGGAGTTTACGTAATCTTGCGAATCCGGCAGGGCAGTCTTTGGTATGAATTGCGAAAATGGAATTTGAAATGTTGCCAGTCCCCTGAGAAGCGGTTTCTATTTTTTTCCAAAACATCATATCCAAATCCGTCGGGTGTCGCAACACGTATTCCAAAGGAAGTTCAGCTAAGCTTCCAGACAGGAAACAGAATTTTAAATTCTTTTCTGTTAGTAGTAGTCTTCGGAAACTTACATACTGGTTTTCAATGTCAGCAGATGTCATCATTTGCAAAAGAGAGAAATTCTAAAGAAAAATGAATAGGATTTTCAAAGGATGGCATGTACAGTTTCGCTTAATTTCAATGTGCAAGCATGGGTGAAATTCTTCTGCTATTCATAATGTCTAAAGTTAACTAAAGATAATCGTTGTTAGAAGAAGAATATATGTAACAAAATTAAACCAAATATGTTAGATTTAAGACTCTTTTCAATAAGAAATTTTTTAGGAATTGCAGTTAGGCCTACAGTACTATCAATGGGGCCTACTACACAGTAAGGCTGTTTAACTGCAAGTCCAGAGACAAACTTATGATTCGATCAGTCTATTTAAAACAATTTATAATACCGAGTAATTTAAAACAATTTATAATACCGAGTAATTGTTATTTGTTAATTATTAACTTCCATCGCGCCGAATTCTAATGCACAAAGTATCAACCAACATTTCACGTTCCAAAACTTTTGCCGTAATCGGGTCAATATCCGGAAGATCAGGTCACTAAGATAAAATTATAGAAAGGCAGCCAACGGTGGATCCACACTTTGTGAGCAAAACGACATTCTTAAAGTGGCATTAGTTGAGAGCAAAATAAGCAACTGAGCAAAACAAACAGACACAGGGAGAGAGTTCCAAAATCTATGTCAAGGAGCGAAAAAAAATCGTTTACCAGTAACAGTTCTAGATGTAGGTATCATATGAGAAAAAGACAATCGGATGACCTGCTTGAATAACAATATGTGGAGAAGCAGGAGTGATTTTAAGTACGCTACTGTGATTAGTCAGCATTCATTGTCTTTATAAACTGAGCCAAATCTGAGATTCGTTGTTAAACAGGAAACTAGCGCAAAGATTTAAGCATTTAAGCACATGTGTTATATACGATCCTAATGTGGCGTATTATAAATTATTGTTGTAGCCATAGAGTTATGAACTATTTGAAGTTTCAGCAAACAAGAAGTGAGTTACAATAATCAAAGCGACTAGAGACCAAAGCGCTTGCCAGAGATATCCTTAAGAATGGGGACATAACAGCTAATTCTTCTTATGGCCAGGGGCGTCTACACCATAGAAACCTTGGAGCAAATGCTCCATCCAAGAAATAGAGGGGGAAAGATTTGTCATTGTGTGTGCCACCATTTTAGGGGGGGAAGGAACGGGAAGGGGGGAAAAGAGGGTGAAAAGGGACGTTGCTCCAACGACTTAGGGGGGGATAGACGCCCCTGCTTATGGCACAAATGTACATATTATATGATTACGTACAAATACCACTTGCACACACGACGAGAGACGTATATATATATATATATATATATAATTTTGCAAATTATATATATATATAATTTTGCAAATTATATATATATAATAGTTGAATCAGAAACGACGTACAAATATTATTACGAACATCTTCAGCCAACTCAACAAGTAAGTCATTCAGTTTCAAGGATTTAAGCTGCTGAAAATTTTCAAGTTGTTCTGGAGTGACCAGTAATGGAAATTCATTTTTTAATGGATAAAGGAGGAGTTTGTTGTCTGCCATCCAAGCCTGCCATTCCCGAGGCAGCAGATAACAGCTGCACAGGCAAGTTGCAATCATATAGGGGAGAGTGCTCCAAGATGCCCAGGGCGAATAAGATGCCCACCCCCTCTAAAACGTGTAGAAAGATACAAATTCGTATTTTAGCTGTGTCTTTGCATGTAGCGACATCTTATGAACCTTCCTTAGCAGCAGAATTTCAATATTCGAGATATTGGCGTGATTATTACATTTTTTCAATTTTGACTACTTTTGCGTAAGTACACAATTATGAATCTGCTTCATTTTCTCCGTAACCTCATTTATACCAAGGCGCGCATTTCAACGTTTATTTTGGGTCCATTTTTAGTTGTTTTGATGGCTTTATCAAACTTGTTAACATTAACCTAATGAAATAAAATGGCGTCAGTTGAGAGGGACTCGAAAATTGCAAGAAGCCCATGGGCGTCTTGAATATATAGGAAGCACAGAGGTTACAAGATGCCCATGTGCGTCTTAGATACATTGAGCAGCTTAGAGCATCATCTTCGGATCATGTGATTTGAAGAGGTATATGAGTTTGGTGATGCTTCTGATGAATTGTTGACATTTAATTCTAATAACCACGGCGCCGCAACACAACCGAGTCGTTGCAAGGTTGTTTTATTGTTACAAAGCTGCATCAGTGGACTATGTTGATTACTCTTACATGGCTATAACCTAGTTGTGTGGGGGTACGGTGTGCGTATTTATCTGTCACTGTTTTCGCATCAACCTAAATTTTATTTGCATCATATAATTGTTTATAGTGATAGTGAGAATGCACAAATGGTTTTTCTAGGAGGTTGTTGAAATGATTTATGTGAGAAAGACAGTTCACCATATGAAAAGAAGGTACTAGAAAAGGCAGGAAAGACAAAGATGAAAACAATGCCAAAACAGGCAAAATCTGTGGAAAGCTGCAAGGAATCTACATCTTCAGAGACAGTTGCAGCAAAAAACAAAATGAGGGAACTAAAAAATAAAAAGAAACTTACATGCAGACAAGACAAACCAAGGGGAAGAAAAGCAAGAGGTGGCGTCCTGGAACCTCAGCCAAAAAGACAGCTAAAAACAAGCCCAAGTATGACTACGAAGAAGATTGAAAATGTCTAATGTGTGGTGAACGCTTCAGTGATAGTGCTGCTGGGGAGAAATGGATAGAATGCAGGAAGTGCAAGGGTTGGTGTCATAAAGAGCGCACAGATGGAGAGACATCCAAAAGATTTGTTTGCGACTTTTGTCGTTAACTGTGTCTGACAATGTAAATAACAATAACATCTTTACGACATAAGTTTGTAGATTTTTTTCTGCCCATGTCTTGATTTGCTTAATAGCTGTAGGGTCTTTAGTTTATGGTTAGATTTTATTGTTTTATTTATAAGTTTACTGCTTTAGTCTAAAATTGCAGGAGTGCCACACTACTTGTTTTGGTCATTTTCCATTGTTCTAAGATGCCCATCCCATGGGCGTCTTGTAGCATGGGGTTCCTAAGATGCCCAGTTTGAAGACATCTACTTTTTCTAATTTACAAAAATTATGTTTTCGAATTAACCTCTGAAGTTGCTCTGATTGCTTTGTTGATGACCACTCTTTGCTTTGGGTACAAACTTGTACTTCTTCTGCAATCTACACAGCTGAAAAACACATTTTCCCTTAGCGTGGGCATCTTGGAGCACTCTCCCCTAATATTGTCAAATGAAATAAAGATTTGAGTATCATCAACATAGGTATTATGTACCAGTTAATGATTATCCAACATTATTCATGTCAATGTCACCATAAAAAACCAACAGAAGTAAAGGCAACCCACAACGTTAAATTGAAGTTATTCTAATAATAATAATAAAATAATTACTACTTCTAATTGGATTAGGCCACTCTCGCGCTCAATGCCTCCTACATGAATTTGCAAAAAACACTGGGTGACAATTAATATCACTGGTATCATATAAAAGTAGAACATGTGACTGAATTGAAAAGGTAGCACCAGCAACCAGATAATGAATAGACTCGAGCCAATAAAAAAAATGAAACCCAGACCTAAAAGACCCACGTGCAAATTCAGTAACAGACTTGTCTCCATCAAAGATGGTAAAGAGCAAGAACACGGACAATATGCAACAAAAGCAGGCAATGCAATGAAGCAGTCGTGATCAGTTTCACAGAAGATGAAACATGAGCACACCGGGCACAGGGTGTAAGCAGACGTGACCTAGAGAGGAAGAACAGTGCTTCACTTCATTGGCGACTCACGTGCGTACTGTCCCTATTTTCTATAGTGGCAGTCCGTTACATCTACTCAATTCACGGGGATGTCTGAAATCTAGAAATGAGTAGATTCAACGGGTTGCCTCAGACGTATAAATGACTAATTAATTGCGACTATTTAATAGAATCGCTGTCCTTTATTACTTACCAATTTCAAGCTAAACAAGGCATACGTCTGTAGATCCGCAAACAGAAGAGACAGATGAAATCTCCACTCGTCAAAGATTGGTCCCCTATAATCAAGAGAGGAATTTCTTTGCAGGCATGCGTTCACAGGTGTGCTGCACAATAGCAGATCAAACAGAATGCCTGGTATTATTTGTACAACGCAAACGATGTATTGCATGATTTTACTGAACCAATTCTGCTGGAAAAATATCATCACTCGCTGTGAAAGAGGATAGGCTACATCTTGCCTGAAAAATGCCCTTAATTGATATAATTTAGAAAACGACACCCGCCTTGACAGCTCCTCTGCCTCTCCTGATCTGGTATCCTGGAAATTGGACTTGGACCTCTTTTGGACTACTCTCTGGAAACCCCTTTGATTTGGTTTGGCCTCCTGGAAATCGGACTTGGACCTCTTTTGGGCCACTCTCTGGAAATCCCCTCTGATTTGGTTTGGCCTTCTGGAAACCGGACTCGGACTTCTTTTGGACTACTCCCTGGAAACCCCTCTGATCTGACGTAGCGCTCGTGAATAGGCTGGTGTCCTGCGCTTGGCCTTCGAGTGGCGCTTTAGAAGTTTGGAGATTACGATTACGATTACGATTACGATTAGAACAGGGAAAATTCTGCCTTTTAGAATTTACATAGCCTATACATGTGCATATTATAATTATAGCATGTACACTGTAGGCCTACTGGAGATTTTTCCGAATGCTGTGGCTATTCTAAGGCACCATACATTCCATACGATTAGGCTTATAAACTATTTCTCTACACTAGTGATCTACACTGCGAATAAATAGAGTCGAGGTAAATAGTCGCTACATAGAACGTATATTGTGGCAAGTTAGTATAAGGGGAAACAATAATGCGTCCCGGGTTTAAGATAAAACAATTTAATAAGCAATAGGGGCCTACTGATTCTTTTACAGAGCAGCAGAAAGCCAACGAGATTCAAACCTTCAGCCACGTAGCACAGAACATCACCAAAGTATAGACCAAACAGAACCAGCAATTAAGTCTAAGCAAGACTTCTAATGCCGAGTTCTCCAAACGATACAAATGTCAGCCACAAAGGCGACCAAAAGCCGAAGCAACAAGTCAGGCTGACGCTAACATCAAATCCTAAATCCAGTCTGAACTAACTAGCCTACGAAACAAAGCCGCATTTATGGTCACTTAGGCCTCTTCATTCAATAATGGGCATGTGGCCCATCCTCTAGGCTATGTAAACCCATCATGCGTTTCGACCATCTATACAGTCATGTAAAATAGGTCGTGCTCGCACAAGCATGCCTACACGTAACAATATACATATATATAGTTTTATCGTGATCGTTGTAGTATGATCTCTGGGTCCTTAAAGAGACGACAGGTCAGCCTATGAACGACGTTACGTTGCAGATTACTACTTGACCAGCGCATAGGTGGCGCCACGTACTGGACTCTTAAAATTACAAGACCAAGTTATACCAAAACTGAATCAGGTCCTCATAAAATTTTAGGCCCGCGTAATGTTGGTTATATACCGACTCGAGTCCCCATAAACTCTCAAGATAAAACTATATAATATATAATATATATAATATAATATATATAATATATATAATTATATATATACATATAGGCCCATATAGGCTATAGGCCTATTAGGCCCTATAGAGCTTTTATATAATTATAATATGTAATTACATGTATGTACGTATGTATACGCCTACATAAGTTTTATTTATTGACCGTATACCTTGATGGTGCATGAGCACGCAGTCAGCAGAACAAATCCACAAGTGCAGCCATACAGAAAAATAATGCTGTTCGGTGAATAATCATATTCTGCTAACAGTACAAGCAGGGCAGTCATGCTTCTGCAGTAACCATGTAGGCCCTACTGAAGAAACAACTAAAGAACAAAACAATGGATATTTTAACTTAAAAGACGCTGGAAACAACCTTTGCGGGATTTTAGGCTGGAGGTAGATTCATACAACGGTTTGCACGCAGGGGCAGTGTTTCCATTAGGAGCACAAAATGAGGACGTAGGACCAGAGGCGGCGCTACACCAGGGCGAGCCAGGGCAAATGCCCTGGTAAAAAGGCTTTGCCCTGGTCGTTGCCCTGCCAGAATTTGTGTCCTGCCCATGATTTGTTCGGGTCATAAGTCGCCATAGGCGTGGACTCTGGGGACAGCGGGGCACGTGACCCCAATAATTGAGGAGGAGGAGCAATGCCCCCCAATAATCGAGAGGAGAATTTCTTCAAATATTAAAATATTATGTTTCAATGTGGACAAATTTCTTCAGAAAAAAAACAGAGACACAGAACTGAAATACTATCAGAAATTCATAATGAAAACAATTATTTATTTTTATCTTCAATATCTAATTCAATATGAAACAAATTTACATGCGCAGGGGTCGTTGTGCCAACACTGAACATGTAGGCCTAGCCGTCCGAAGTTGACACAATGTACAGGCACGCTGAGGGCTCAGCCTCATTGAACGAATGAACGTGGCTACTTGGGTTGTCTCATGTTGCATGGCCTTTAGAGTTTCACGGCAAATACTAACTTCCGGACAAAGATAATAAAAATTATATCTCGCTCATCCTCTATAAAAAAATTTGAATACATTCCACAACAACCCATAACCAGCATAACTTTAATTTATATTATTTACATTTTCTATTCTCTTGTTCATGGTTGTGGTGTGCCACCAGTTTTGCATAATAAACGGATATACATATATATACATACATAAATACGTCATCCTTACAAGCATATGTTCACAATAAAGTGATGTTTATCGTGGCCTCCAAATCTAATTCCATGGACATGCATGCATGTCTAGCTTTACGGTCATCATCGTTTTACGAAATAATGAATTTGAGAGAAACCCTTTCTCTCAAGATATATAGGCCTATGCACACACAATTCGAATAGGCCTACGTCTTGGTTAAAGTTGTGGCTATGAACTACGTAAAAGAATACAAGACGATATAATAAAATATAATAAAATATAATATAATGTAATATAATATAATATAATTAGAATGTAGTTGCTTAATGTCCGATCGAATGAATAATACAGTTTGTCCATAAATGAAAAACAACGAAGCCAATAACACTAATAAAGATGTTCCGTGATACTGCTCGTGTTTCAATAGAATAGCTTCCCGAAATGTTGTCCTTCTGATACGAAAGGTGTAACATCGTTATCATTCTGTGAAAGTAGATAGCCAACATTGGCAACATGTATTTAGGAATATACTCCACCGAGTTGTGTTCCACGACAGATTATAAGTCCATTTAGGCCTAAGCGCCCTTTCTACTGTTCATCAATAACGTAAGACATTTAGAAGGATCCTTCAATAAAGATTGGCTTGAAATTATCCTCATCATTTGCCGGTACCAAATCAGGATTTACTGTCATGTTTTGTTGGTGAGTGGAGATTCGTTATTATCACTTTTATTGTCACCGCGAAAAATTATATATATATATATATATATATATATATATATATATATATATTCAATGTCAATGGTCATCGCGTAGGCTAATGACAATTGTCGAAGTCGAAAACAACGAATGAACACTCGATCGTTAAAAGCGCCCTCCGATTTAACTTCAAGGAAAAACATTGTTTCATATCCTTTCCCCCCTTTAAGTTTCTTTTTTATTTTCACTTTATTGCAGTGAAAGGTTGTAGTAAATTTCGATTAATTTCCGTAGGCCTACTCGGCTAATGTTGTCTTATCACCTTGGCTTGCGAACTTAAAGAAACTACTTCGTAGATTTTCGTCGCTCTGAAACCACTGAGGCGAAGAGCCGCTACTATCAGAATGCGAGATAAGATCAGATTATGACTACGCCCATAGAATATGTTTTCAGTTACGTCTGCAAAGCTGCATTTGTAAGTAATGTCTTCCTCTGCGTTCAGTTTTGTCATGCTTTGAAAATGAATGTATCGTAAAAATTCAACAGGACAGATGTGGATGATGATGGCTCTCCTATTTTCCACGGATTGATCCCTAACAGTCCTCCACAAAGTCAGAAATCCTAGTATAACCTGCATGTTTGTGTCAAATAGCATCGACCACTCGTTAGTTAGCAAAACTAAAAACGGTGCTTTAGTCAGGTTTTCGTCGAGATAAAGTAAACTTGTACTCAAGGTTTCTAAATACTGGAAGGCCTTTTTGCACTGCTTGGCTGCCTCATTGTAGTCGCTCAGTGCAGTGTAATAAAAATTGGCATAGTATGCCATACTTACAAGATATGTCGGCGATGCCAAATGGTGAGCAAAATTCTCAAGAATTATTTGTATTCCATTAATAAGAAAACTTTCTTTGCGCTTTTCGTAGGTAAAATTAAATTTAGGATCAGAATTTGCTGGTCCGTCTAATAAACAGCCTTTGCTGCTACTTTTAAAGGAATGACATGAGAAATCATTTCTCCCTTGATGGCTTGAAGGAAATCGATGAGTACTGATTGTGGAAAGTCTAAAAGAAGGGAACGTCGATGCCCCACTTAGTGGCATGCATTTCTTATCTCTTGGACACATCTCATGAGGATTGATCTTCGCTGATTGCTGATCGCATTGATTTCTGACAGAAGATGCTAGGTTGTCGAGAAGGCCAGTGAACGATAAGTTAGGTGGCAATGTTACAGTTGAAAAGGTCTCATCTCTAGTTGTCAAGATTAAATTAAAGTGCTCGACAGCTGAACAAATCAAGTCATGTTGAAGATGTAAACAGTTGGTTTCCAGGGACATCAAGCGATGATGCATTTGAATTGCATCAAAGAGAAACCGCAGCTCGGGCAGAAATTCATCTGACTCTATCAGCATCTTTCGCAGAGAAGCTGAACGTGACTCATTTGGAACGAAGTGATTGTTTACACCCAGCACAACAAACTCAGTGAACTTTTTTGGTACTGAAATTGTCCAAGGTCTGCTTAGATACGCCCTTGGCACATTTGCTAAAAATGGCAAAATACATTGCTCACTGTAATATTGCAGAGACGAAATTTCAGTTGACAAATCGAAGTCCGTTGGCAAATAATCAGTCATGTTATTAATGGAAATAAAGTAGTTCGGAAAACATCTTTCAATCAGCCATTCAATCATCAGACACAGCAGTTCGCCGACAGATGTCTCCAGGTTCTCGTCTGTCCAAAATTCTGGAGGTTTTTCTTCGCAAGCCCAAAGCATTAGCGTCTTGAAGAAGTAGGTGCAGAGCACAGTTTTCTCTTCTCCTCCACACAATTTCACTACTTCACTCTTAATTAACCTGAGCACATGGTAGATGTATTTCTGGACATCTGTCAGGCTGTTAATTAAAATCACTTCCGCTTGTGAGAAAGAAAATCTCCACTGCGCGTCGTCAAATAGATTGCTTTGATGAGGCTTGGCAACTAGGTGACATCCTAATCCGACGATTTTGTCAATGATGTCTTTTGTTGGCCAACCATTCTTCCTTTCACGAATTATCCACTCGGCGGCCTCTGGTGGCCATGACGGACAATATACTGCATACACCATGTCAAACTTCATGTCTGTTGCAGTTAGCCATTTCGTATCGAAAAATGCTAACAAAGGCCTTAGAAACTGTAAATTAATAGACGGTCTCACCATTTTTGGCCATGCCGGTCCCCTGTTTAGACGTATCATGGGTGGTTTTCGATAGAACTCGGAACGATTATTCAAAGTCGATGTGTGCGCTTTGCGTAGCCTTGCAAATCCAGCATGGCATTCTCTTGTTTCAATTGCGAACAAGCCGTTTGGTGGTGCACGATTGTTTTCGCAAACTAATGCTATTTTCTTCCAGTACATCTTATCAATATCAGTCGGATTGCTAAGCACGTACTCGATAGGAAGTTCAAACGAACTTCCGCACATGCAGGAGCCTGAAAGTTCTTTTCTCGAAAGGAGATATTGTCTAAAATTCTTGTATTCCATTCTGTTGTCTGCTTTTTCCGCCATTACTTAGCTTCAGTCCGCTGCAAACTCGATAACTGAAAGCAGTGTATAATGGAATATAAACAGGATCTATTTTGCTTCAAAACACACGATTAACATACAGCCCATAACGAAGTAAACTGGCAGAATGAAGAACCACAGTTGATCTGATATGCGTTTCACCACACATGCTGGCATAGTCACTGAAACCCAAGCGTAGTACTTAGTTAAGTGCCTATCAAGTCTCCGTAAATGCACGATGGTTCCTGGAAACTTTGAAGGAAGAATATCGTCTAAATACATATTAATTATGCGACTATAGCCATTCAGTGGCCTCAGGAAGCAAAACCTTGCGCATGCAGGATTTACGATATAGACTATATCGCAACCCAATATGTAGGGCCTAGACCTATGCGACTCTATAGCCATGCGATGGCCTCAGAAGGCACATCCTTGTGCATGCAGGATTTACTATACAGACTATATCGCAACCCAATATGTAGGGCCTTATAGGCTATAATTATAACGTAGAAGAACGTGGTTTTGGACGTGAGTATGTGGTGTGGCGTTTATTGTGCGCAATGTTTTGATCAGTTAGTTGGTAACAGTCGTTCGTACCTAATATGCACTCTTGGAGTTATCTACCTCTTTTGTCGCTGTTTCTGAGTGTTTGCAATGTGTTCGGACGTTTGTTAACGAGGCCTAGCGCATCACCCATTCTAAGGAGCAGGGCCTCTGAGAGAAATTTTGTAAAGCGGTTCAAGATTGTTTTCGTGCACTCTCTTACGATGCTTCCCCCACCCAACAGCCCTCTTGTTTTTGGCCCCAATACCCATTATGATATACATGTAAAGTGTACAGAGCAAGATTTGTTAGACAGCAGTGTTAGGTGTGCTGTCAATCTGTACTTTCACTTCAGTCAAATGGAAGTATGAAGCCTCAATTAAATTAAAACCTTGGGAGTCATCCCCAGTTACAAATTATACGAATATGT
The DNA here is from genome assembly GCA_963556255.1 of Allolobophora icterica. Taxonomy (NCBI): domain Eukaryota; kingdom Metazoa; phylum Annelida; class Clitellata; order Crassiclitellata; family Lumbricidae; genus Allolobophora; species Allolobophora icterica. Next base: position 24,646,715 of record OY744603.1, on the reverse strand, counting down.
AAAAACGTAATAGGTTTATTTACTTAACAAATGAGCTTTACCGGCTTTTTCTGCAAGATTTCTTATGACTGTATCAAAATCGATTGTTCTGGCAATGCTTGACTCAACACTCACCCTGGCCAAATTCACAAGACGTTCATGAGACATTGTAGGCCTATAATGACACCTGTGTGACCTGACGCGTTGTTATCAGCCACCAACAGTTGATGTCAGAAAACTCAGAATTAGCAATAATTATTATCGTCCTACTATCTAAATTTCCACTGCCGATTACAAAAGGGTAAATTCCGTGATGCACAAAATGACTGACATAGGCCTAGACTTTCAGTAAGCTAATCCATTGGTTTTAGTCATACCAGTCGGGTCACTAATCAGCCCGTGTGTATATATACAATAGGGTGGAGCAGTGGCGTAGAAAGGTTTTTTGGGGCCCTTGTGCAGAGCTTCGTAGGTGGGCCCCTTGAACCCCCTTCGATTTGAAACAAAAAAACGCTGTGCAAAAAAACGCTTGGCTCTTTGCGATATTTGCATATTTCGCACCGTGAGAAATATGCAAATATCATAAATCGCACCCCAATTAAATAATAATTAAATAATTACATTTTAATTATTTTCCCCGATTTATTTTTATAAAACATGTTTTTATTTCGCCAGGCTTGCATAAAAAATTGAACTAGAGATAATGTTGCGAAATTTTCTTCCCCTTCCCTTCTTGCTCTCCTTCTACTCTACCAGGATGCCGCGTGGTTTATAGGAAGGACTCCGCCGGGGATGATGATGATGGTACTGTAGCGGTCCTGGGGTCCGTAGGTAACGGTAGGTTCCCATGCCGTGCGTCATCTGCCGCAGTCTCCATGCCGCGCCACGCCGCTTGTCATACCGCACATCCTCTGCCTCCTTGCCGCGCTTTGCCGCGCGTCATGCCGCGCGTCCTCTGCCTCGGCCGCGCCTTGCCGCGCTTCGCCTCGCCTCGCCTCGCCAGCTGAAATTCCTTCTCGGGCGCGCTGCCACGTGTCGTCCGCGCTCTGCCGCGTGACCTCTCGTGGGCAGGCCCGCATTAAGGGGAGTGCTAAGGGTGCTGCAGATTTTGGGGCCCGCATTTTCGGAATCGGAAGTACATAAAAAATTATAATGTACGAACAAATTCCAAAAAAGGTCATCAAAAATTCCCCAAAAAGGTCATAAAAGTTTGTGCAAGAAGAATTCCCAAAAAGGTCATCAAAAATTCCCAAAAAAGGCCTTTAACATGGAACCCCTTAGGCCAGGCCATGGACCTCAGTGAAATCCCTCAGGTTCCTAGTGTTTTTAGGTAGCGCCTATATCCACTACAATAATTAATCTAAAAACATTGTTCCATCTGCTATGACTATGAATTATCCACACTTAAATTCTGTCAAATTGTGAAACAGTTGGGTTGGTTGATAAAAAATAAGGAAACAATTTAACAAATTATTAGACAAGTGTTTAGTCTATGGTAGTCTAGAAAGAACAATCCGAAAATTCCGAAAAGTTAAAACGTTCGTTTGCGCGCCTTCTCTTGCGCAAAAATATCTACCACTTTTGAAGTGTCAAGCTCTCTGGCATGTTCATTTTCTATTGACAAGATTACCAAGTCGTTCAGCCGCTCTTTTGACATTGTACTTCGTAGATAGTTTTTGATTAGCTTCAATTTGCAAATGATCTTTCACATGTCGCAACAGTCACAGGCTGTTGCTAACTTGTTGTACATGTAGATTTACTGTTAGGCTAAAAAGTACTACTCGCCGCAAGGGGCCCTTCTGACCATCGGGGGCCCTTGTGCATTGCACAACCTGCACAACCCATTCCTACGCCCCTGGGGTGGAGTGAAAATGGCAAAAAAAATTTTTTTTTAAGCAAACGTTTTCTAATAGCGATGGAAAGTTGCCAGCATGTGAGTGTAATTAGTGCTCAAAATATTGTTGATTTTGCTTTGCGTCTTCTGCCCTCTACCGACGGTTTTATATTTACCATATTAAATTCTTTGAATAAGGTCAATGTGGTGCATTATTTTTCTTTCTCTTCAACTGACTGTCTTCGAACGGTTACAATTCATGAAATACACGTTCAAGTCAGTTGCGGAAATCGCCTCTGGTGTGTTACAGGATTATATAATTGTAACTAGGGGCGTAACTTTGGTCTAAAAAGGTGGGGGTACCAATTTCTTACATACAGGAATCAAGACGTTGACTGCGATCTCTGGGAAGGCAAAATAATAAAATATTGATTGGCATTGTGCATAAAGTGGGGGTACGGTACCTCAGCCCAAAGAGTGGGGTGGGGTACGGTTACCCCTCGTTCCCCCGACAAATTACGCCTATGATTGTAACGCCTAATGAATGCAGCGACATTACTGAAAGGAAGAAAATTAGGAGAGAACGAAAGAAGTACCAAAGCTCTGTTCAAGCAGGATGCGCCAGCATACGACTGTAAGTGTTGAGGGGGTTTTCCAGAGAGTAATCCAAAAGAGGTCCGAGTCTGGTTTCGGTGGGGGGGGAGATCAAGTGAGGACGCAGAGCAGCTGTGACGGTAGATGTTATTTAGGGCGAGGGGAATTGGAAGGCACAGGATCAAATGAGTCAGGGTAGGAGTAGGCCCTACTTGAAAAGGTGAACTTCAGTTTGGAGTGGAAAGCCTGGAGATGGATAGAGGAACATGAGGAGAAGGATGGAGGACGGGTTGGAATGATGATGGAGGAACCAAGAATCTGCGGAATTCAAGGGGAGATCGTTCTAGAGGCGTGGTGCTCTGTTGGATATGGCTGGGTTGGAGAACTTGAGATGAGTAGTGACCGGAGATCGAGAAAGACTGAAATAGGAGGAGGATCGGGTGGAGCGGGTTGCCTGGATGGTGACCACAGAGGTACTTGGGCTGGACATATTGTAGGGAGTCATAGGTTAGTGATAGAACTTTGAAGTGGATTCACTCTGGGATTTTTAGCCAATGTAGTGATTTGAGGATGAGAGTAATATGATGATGTTTGGGCATTCTCGTGACAGCCCTGGCTAGTGACTTTTGGATAAGTTGCAGACGGTTGATTTGGGTGGATTCAAGGTTGAGGAAGAGGGAATTGCTGTAGTCAATGAACAATAGAGGTAACAATGGTAGAGGCAGTTTTAAGGTCGATCTTGGGCCGGATGCGACGAAGGTCACAAATGTGCCTGAAGCAGGAGCGCGAGAGGTTGGAGATGTGGTTAGAAAAGGAGCGGTGTGGATCACAAGTAATGGACGGGGTGGGGGGTCCGATGTGAAAGTTAAGAAGCGATGGGTTAGTCGATGGGTGTGTGAAGGGTTAGGGCTTTTCTTGATATGATCAGGAAGGCCTAGGATTATGAATTCTGTTTTGGAAAGGTTAAGGCAGAGGAGATTGGATGACATCCATTGTGATATTAGGTTAATCACGTTGATATATTGCATCGACGGTAGAGGGCAGAAGATGTCATTTGAAATTTAAAATATTTGGTGTGTTTCTTACTCTACCTCAGTTGCATCTTTTGCCCACTATTAGAATTCATTTATTTAAAATCATTTTTTCACTCCACCCTAATATACAATGCTCGACTAAAATGGACTAAAATGGACTAAAATACGTGTGTATGTATATATACATACACACGTATTTTAGTTCATTGGCAATGGCCATGCCAGCCCTCTCCATTAACCATCTTTTTTCTCCAGCCTGGTCTGCAAGTCGGCAGGACGGTTGATGACTTGTGAGTTCTACAGTACGGTACCGGTATTTGAGAATTTGCAGCTGGTATACATACGATGTGATACTCCAATGCAGCTAGGGACAACACGGCAGTCTGCAACAGAATACCGCTAATTGAATAGTTTCAGTATTTTTCAGAGGTAAAGGGGTAATAGACTTTGAAATATGCCTAGCCTCGACTGCTTCAGTTAACCTGTTTTAAAGAAAACACTACTACTGCACTTCCAGGCTAGTTAAGTGAATCACGGGCCTCTGCGTCAGCGACCTCTGACTTACTTCTTGCAGGACTGAAATACTAGATTAGATACAAGTCAAGGATTCTATATTAGAGGATTGGTTACTCACGACAATAACGTGTACACCCGTTTTAACTTACCCACAGATGTCGCCCCACTTAAAATTTAGTTTTTGACAGTTAATATTGTGTTTCAAATTTCCAAAGACAATTTTTTACTTCGCAAACATAAGTTGTCGTCGATATGCCTTCATAAATATAGTTAACTTAATGCATTTTCTATGTAAATAAGATGCGAAATTTTCCTGACCCCGATTATCGCTCAAAAACTTGTCCAACGACGTTATATAAGCAGTTTCCAGTCCTTTGCATAAAGAGTCCTTGGATACAAGTAAAAGCATTGCGATAGTGCTAATGGAAACTAGCTACTTTGTAACTGTAATTTGAACATTAATAAAATAAAAGGACATAAACGTCAGGAAGTCAGGAAGTGAACTTTTTGTTACGCTCCTCTCATTAGCCGCTTCCAACTAATGAATATTAATGACCAATGATGTCACTAATTACAAATGGGGAAATGCCGAGGGACGTTCGTTTCTCACTTAATTCATAGTAAATTTAAATATACCGTAAAATAGCGGCTTTTAACGGGTTTAAACTAATTTATTTACGTGGCGAACAGGCTGAAACGAACAAGCCCAACGGGTTTAAACGGGCCAATTTATTTAGGCCGCGAATAAAGATAAGTGAATGAAACAGCAAGAGTTGTGCTTGAACTTGGACACAAACTGGCCACATCTGGAGATGAGATCAAGACCCCAATGCTACAGATCTCTGTCAGAGATGCAATGAGCACAGCTGGGATAAGTCGCTGTGCACTGAAGTCAATGACTGTCGTGGCTCCACACAAAAAAGGCTCCACAAAAATGAAATGACCGGCGCCGTCAGTAGTAAATAGACTATAGGTATGAACTCAATATTTAGCGTCCGACTATGGGTATGAACTCAGTATTTAGCGTCCGACTATGGGTATGAACTCAGTGTTTAGCGTCCGACTATGGGTATGAACTCAGTTTTTAGCGTCCGACTATGGGTATGAACTCAGTGTTTAGCGTCCGACTATGGGTATGAACTCAGTGTTTAGCGTCCGAGGGTTACTATGAACTCAATATAATCGCTACAGACCGAGGTTCTGGCGAAATTAATTCTTTTATATTTAATATAGTTTAATTATATTTAATTATATTTGAACCCTAATTTGTACTCTTACACGAATTATTTTAATTATTGAAACATTTCAGATGATGAATAAGCATATTTCTTGCAGCAATTTTAAGTAGAGCTTACATTTAAATTATTTTGAACTTCACCAATTTGTATAGCGCCATATATATTTCATGCGGCAATTTTTAAATAGCATCCTATATTATATTTAATATAGTTTAATTATATTTAATTATATTTGAAACCTAATTTGTACTCTTACACGATTTATTTTAATTATTGAAACATTTCAGATGTTGAATAAACTTATTTTCCCGAAGCAATTTTAAGTAGAGCCTATATTTAAATTATTTTGAACTTCACCAATTTGTAGAGCGCCCTATATATTTCTTAAAGCAATTTTTAAATATTAGAGTTATTTTAGAATGCTCAATAGCCGAGTGGTTAGCGTGTTGGACTATCAACCCAGAGGTCGACGGTTCAAATCCCCACAAGGACAGAAAATTTGAATCCAAACTTCTGTTCAACCCTAGTCAATTGAGATATGACCAATATGATGTTGAGATAGCCCAACCCTAATATGCCAAGCCTGAGAAAATGAAGGAGCTAACAGACTTTGCATTATGTTCATAGACAACTTCTGAAATATTTTGTACTATTCAAACCTAGCTCATGTCGGTTGAGTGTGCGCAGCCTATAATTCTATACAACGGTCAGTCAAAAGATCCTACATGCTCTATTGAACATTTTCTAAAGCATCTGTATGACGAGGCATTTTCGTTCATATACATTTACACACATTGGAATATCTACAAATATATACGCATGCACATACATATATAGTTTGAACCCTTGTACACTAATTTCTAAATTTTTCGATTCCTAAGTTGTGCGAAATACTGACATGCATTGTAAAATTTCAACAAGTGAGTTGAAAAATAAGCCAGCGCGGAAGACTTGTACACTAATTTGATTTGCATGGGACGATGAATTGCATGATTCAACTGCAACGCTTAGGATGAAACGTCGCACAGTTTTACATCTGACACACTAAATTCCGAATTCTCGACTCTGAACATGTATGAAATACCAACCTTTGCAGTAAAAATTTAAACATTTAGATTACTGAGACGTGCACCATGAAGATTTGAACGATAAAATTAAGACATTTACGTGTTCAAAGACATGATGAATGAGAGTTTAAGCTTGCGAATTTTAGTTTGTAAGACTGTTGAGAGCATGTGTGAGAGAGAAGAGGGAGAGAGAGAGGAAGAGGGAGAGAGCGATGAAGAGCGCGAGAGAGGAAGAGGTCGAGGAAGAGCGCGAGAGAGAGGAAGCGGGAGAGAGAGCAGAGGTTTTAGAAGAGATAGAGAGAGACGAAGAGCGCGAGAGCGAAAGAGAGAGAGAGGAAGAGGGAGAGGGAGAGAGAGAAGAGGTTTTAGAAGAGGGAGAGAGAGAGAAGAGGTTTTAGAAGAGGGAGAGAGAAGAGGTTTTAGAAGAGGGAGAGAGAGAGCGAGAGAGAGAGACAGAGGTCGAGGAAGAGCGCGAGAGAGCGCGAGAGAGAGAGAGGAAGCGGAAGAGGGAGAGAAGAAGAGCGAGAGAGAGATAGATAGAGAGGAAGAGCGCGAGAGAGATGAAGCGTTAGAGAGAGAAGAGGTTTTAGAAGAGGGAGAGGGAGAGAGAAGAGGTTTTAGAAGAGGAAGAGCGCGAGAGAGAGAGGAAGAGGGAGAGAGAAGAGGTTTTATGGTAAAAGTCTTACTTTCTATGATAGTTTGTTCACTAAAATGTCAAATTTTAAGTTTGGCAGACACATGCAACGATAGTTTGAATGCTAAACATACAATTGACACATTGCAAAGATTGTGATTGCAGGGGTTTTTATACCAGTTGACAACTTTAAGACTGCAAGGTTGTTGAAACGAAGATTTTTTTTAGTTTGAGAAGTTCATTAACATGATAAAATTTTCTTTCGATAGATGTGTGAGACGAATGTTAGATTATGAATTTTAGTTTGTAAGACTGTTGAGAGCCTGTGTGAGAGAGAGAGAGGAAGAGCACGAGAGAGAGATAGAGGAAAAGGGAGAGAGAGAGAGCGAGAGCGAGAGAGGAAGAGAGAGAGCGAGAGCGAGAGGTTTTACAAGAGGGAGAGAAGAATGGCGAGAGAGATAGAGAGGAAGAGCGCGAGAGAGAGGAAGTGGGAGAGAAGAAAAGCGAGAGAGAGCGATAGAGAGCGCTAGAGAGCGAGAGAGAGAGCGAGAGCGAGAGAGGAAGAGAGAGAGAGAGCGAGAGCGAGAGGTTTTACAAGAGGGAGAGAAGAAGGGCGAGAGAGATAGAGAGAGAGGAAGAGCGCGAGAGAGAGGAAGTGGGGGAGAGAAGAAGGGCGAGAGAGAGAGCGCTAGAGAGCGCTAGAGAGCGAGAGAGAGAGAGCGAGAGAGATGAAGAGGTAGAGAGAGAGGAAGAGTGAGAGAGGAAGAGCGCGAGAGAAGAGGTTTTAGGGTAAAAGGCTTAATTTCTACTATAGTTTGTTCACTAAAACGTCAACTTTTAAGTTCGACAGACACATGCGACGATAGTTTGAATGCTAAACTTATAATTTATACTCTGCAAAGCCTGTGATTGCGATGGGTTTTACAGCGGATTTTACCACAGTGGACAACTTTAAGACTGTAAGGTGGGTGAAACGAAGGTTTTTAGTTTGAGAAGTTCATTAACATGATAAAATTTTCTTTCGATAGATGAGTGAGACGAATGTTCTCATCATAAAGTTGTTGCATGGTCTGGTGATGTAGTTAGAGTGGAGGTTCATATTGTAAAAATTACACATTTTAGATTGGATAGGTGATGCTAAGATTAAGTCTTTCCACACTGTACAGACAAATGGAATGCTAATTTCCACACCAACATACCAAACTTTTAGTCTGCGAAGACGCAGGACTTGTGAGCTTACAGGCTAAATGACAAGTTTTTGATACAAAGATACCGCTGTTGAAGGTTTGCTAACGCCTTTCACGTTTGCATATTCAGGTGGATTGAGAGTTTACTTATAAAACTTAGGACTTGCAAGTTGCATGAAGGATTTCTACAGTAAAATGTCGACTTTTATCATGTGAAGCCGCAAGATGTAGAGCTAAAATGAGACCGTTTATGTTACAAAGATGTGCAAGACATTGCAAAGTGTCATCTCTTACGAGGTAAAGTCTGCTGAGAAGAGTGCAAACACACAATTTTTGGAATGCAGAGACGCCTACGAGGTGAGAAACTTAAGTCTTTTAGGAGAGTTGCCATGAAGGTTTGCAGAGTAAAATGTGAGCTTTTGAGTTCCACGAGCGCTGGCCAGGACGGAAAATTTACAACTTTCTTCGTTTCAACGAAAGATTTGCACGCTGATTTGCGTGTTTTAGATGATCAACTTGGTGAAATATTAGCATGGAAAGGTTTACGTATCGAGACATATGGCAGGAACGGGTGCATTGTCCAACATTTTACATACACATGTCCAGTTAGCGAACTCTTTCACAAATTTTGAGCTAAGATATCAAAACTTATGAAAAAGAATGCGCAATTCTATGCGACGGGATGAGGTTTTAAAGGTTTGAACGCTTGAAAGTAAAGGTAATTGGCAAGCTGAGCTCGCATTCGCACGGTTTTGGATATGTCGTGGAATAAGCAGATTTGTGGAAACTTAAAGTTTTTGGGTGAAATGTAGTTGAAACTGTACATCTTTTGATGATGGAACTGAAGCAAATGGGAGTTGTAACAGATAAAGTATGAGACGAAACATTGTGGTTGCAACTTGTGTGAACAGAGTGATTTCCTTTGGGATGCATGTTGCATTTTCAGAGAATTCTGAGGTTGTCATATTATTTCTAACTGAAGTTTATTCCTAGAGGTGATTTGTAGGATGCAGCAATTGAAGTACACTTGTAAAACATTTAACATGACTTGTGCAGTTTGGAAAAATTTGGATGATAGCTCTAGCAAAGCGTTGGAGCGGCAATTTGATAGAAAACGAGAGGTTTCGCGTGAGAGGAGTGAAACGTACAGATCTTCTATAGACCTGCAACTTTGCATATTTTCGTTCTCAGGAGTTTTTCAATTGCATGCAAAATAACTAAATACTCAAAGACACGAGATGTAGGTTAAAAGTTGATTTATTTCAATAATATAGCTTCACAACTTCTATGCCGAGTCACCAAATTTTCTTTGACAGACTCTTGCAGCATATGAAAATCTATGCTCTATGTGCAGACTTGACAGATTTATTGAACATAATAGTATGCTAAATTAGTCTCATCAGTATAGTTCCGCACATGCTCAATTTATTTCAAAGTTTAAAAATTTAAGTTTGAGAAATTTAAGTTTGAAAAAATTTAAGTTTGAAACATTTCAGTTTGAAAAATTTCAAAGTTTAAAAATTTCAGTTTGAAACATTTAAGTTTGAAAAATTTTCAGTTTGACAAAAATTTAAGTTTGAAAAATTTTCAGTTTGACAAAAATTTAAGTTTGAAAAATTTCAAAGTTTAAAAATGTGAGTTTGAAAAATTTGAGGTTGAAACATTTCAGTTTGAAAAGTTTTCAGTTTGAAAAAATTTGAGGTTGAAAAAATTTAAGTTTTAAAAATTTCAAAGTTTAAAAATGTGAGTTTGAAAAATTTGAGGTTGAAACATTTCAGTTTCAAAAGTTTTCAGTTTGAAAAATTTTCAGCTTGAAAAATTTCAGTTTGAAAACTTTATGGTTGAAAAATTTTCAGTTTGAAAAATTTCAGCTTGAAAAATTTCAGTTTGAAAACTTTATGTTTGAAAAATTTTCAGTTTGAAAAATTTCAGTTTGAAGCATTTCAGATTCAAAAATTTCAAAGTTTCAAAATTTAAAATAAAAAATTTTTATATAAAATTTCTGAATTCCAAAATGTAATTTTATAAAAAATATTTTTATTTTAAATTTTGAAACTTTGAAATTTTTGAATCTGAAATGTTTCAAACTGAAATTTTTCAAACTGAAAATTTTTCAAACATAAAGTTTTCAAACTGAAATTTTTCAAGCTGAAATTTTTCAAACTGAAAATTTTTCAACCATAAAGTTTTCAAACTGAAATTTTTCAAGCTGAAAATTTTTCAAACTGAAAACTTTTGAAACTGAAATGTTTCAACCTCAAATTTTTCAAACTCACATTTTTAAACTTTGAAATTTTTAAAACTTAAATTTTTTCAACCTCAAATTTTTTCAAACTGAAAACTTTTCAAACTGAAATGTTTCAACCTCAAATTTTTCAAACTCACATTTTTAAACTTTGAAATTTTTCAAACTTAAATTTTTGTCAAACTGAAAATTTTTCAAACTTAAATTTTTGTCAAACTGAAAATTTTTCAAACTTAAATGTTTCAAACTGAAATTTTTAAACTTTGAAATTTTTCAAACTGAAATGTTTCAAACTTAAATTTTTTCAAACTTAAATTTCTCAAACTTAAATTTTTAAACTTTGAAATAAATTGAGCATGTGCGGAACTATACTGATGAGACTAATTTAGCATACTATTATGTTCAATAAATCTGTCAAGTCTGCACATAGAGCATAGATTTTCATATGCTGCAAGAGTCTGTCAAAGAAAATTTGGTGACTCGGCATAGAAGTTGTGAAGCTGTATTATTGAAATAAATCAACTTTTAACCTACATCTCGTGTCTTTGAGTATTTAGTTATTTTGCATGCAATTGAAAAACTCCTGAGAACGAAAATATGCAAAGTTGCAGGTCTATAGAAGATCTGTACGTTTCACTCCTCTCACGCGAAACCTCTCGTTTTCTATCAAATTGCCGCTCCAACGCTTTGCTAGAGCTATCATCCAAATTTTTCCAAACTGCACAAGTCATGTTAAATGTTTTACAAGTGTACTTCAATTGCTGCATCCTACAAATCACCTCTAGGAATAAACTTCAGTTAGAAATAATATGACAACCTCAGAATTCTCTGAAAATGCAACATGCATCCCAAAGGAAATCACTCTGTTCACACAAGTTGCAACCACAATGTTTCGTCTCATACTTTATCTGTTACAACTCCCATTTGCTTCAGTTCCATCATCAAAAGATGTACAGTTTCAACTACATTTCACCCAAAAACTTTAAGTTTCCACAAATCTGCTTATTCCACGACATATCCAAAACCGTGCGAATGCGAGCTCAGCTTGCCAATTACCTTTACTTTCAAGCGTTCAAACCTTTAAAACCTCATCCCGTCGCATAGAATTGCGCATTCTTTTTCATAAGTTTTGATATTTTAGCTCAAAATTTGTGAAAGAGTTCGCTAACTGGACATGTGTATGTAAAATGTTGGACAATGCACCCGTTCCTGCCATATGTCTCGATACGTAAACCTTTCCATGCTAATATTTCACCAAGTTGATCATCTAAAACACGCAAATCAGCGTGCAAATCTTTCGTTGAAACGAAGAAAGTTGTAAATTTTCCGTCCTGGCCAGCGCTCGTGGAACTCAAAAGCTCACATTTTACTCTGCAAACCTTCATGGCAACTCTCCTAAAAGACCTAAGTTTCTTACCTCGTAGGCGTCTCTGCATTCCAAAAATTGTGTGTTTGCACTCTTCTCAGCAGACTTTACCTCGTAAGAGATGACACTTTGCAATGTCTTGCACATCTTTGTAACATAAACGGTCTCATTTTAGCTCTACATCTTGCGGCTTCACATGATAAAAGTCGACATTTTACTGTAGAAATCCTTCATGCAACTTGCAAGTCCTAAGTTTTATAAGTAAACTCTCAATCCACCTGAATATGCAAACGTGAAAGGCGTTAGCAAACCTTCAACAGCGGTATCTTTGTATCAAAAACTTGTCATTTAGCCTGTAAGCTCACAAGTCCTGCGTCTTCGCAGACTAAAAGTTTGGTATGTTGGTGTGGAAATTAGCATTCCATTTGTCTGTACAGTGTGGAAAGACTTAATCTTAGCATCACCTATCCAATCTAAAATGTGTAATTTTTACAATATGAACCTCCACTCTAACTACATCACCAGACCATGCAACAACTTTATGATGAGAACATTCGTCTCACTCATCTATCGAAAGAAAATTTTATCATGTTAATGAACTTCTCAAACTAAAAACCTTCGTTTCACCCACCTTACAGTCTTAAAGTTGTCCACTGTGGTAAAATCCGCTGTAAAACCCATCGCAATCACAGGCTTTGCAGAGTATAAATTATAAGTTTAGCATTCAAACTATCGTCGCATGTGTCTGTCGAACTTAAAAGTTGACGTTTTAGTGAACAAACTATAGTAGAAATTAAGCCTTTTACCCTAAAACCTCTTCTCTCGCGCTCTTCCTCTCTCACTCTTCCTCTCTCTCTACCTCTTCATCTCTCTCGCTCTCTCTCTCTCTCGCTCTCTAGCGCTCTCTAGCGCTCTCTCTCGCCCTTCTTCTCTCCCCCACTTCCTCTCTCTCGCGCTCTTCCTCTCTCTCTATCTCTCTCGCCCTTCTTCTCTCCCTCTTGTAAAACCTCTCGCTCTCGCTCTCTCTCTCTCTTCCTCTCTCGCTCTCGCTCTCTCTCTCGCTCTCTAGCGCTCTCTCTCGCTCTCTCTCGCCCTTCTTCTCTCCCATTTCCTCTCTCTCGCGCTCTTCCTCTCTATCTCTCTCGCCCTTCTTCTCTCCCTCTTGTAAAACCTCTCGCTCTCGCTCTCTCTCTCTCTTCCTCTCTCGCTCTCGCTCTCTCTCTCTCTCCCTTTTCCTCTATCTCTCTCTCGTGCTCTTCCTCTCTCTCTCTCACACAGGCTCTCAACAGTCTTACAAACTAAAATTCATAATCTAACATTCGTCTCACACATCTATCGAAAGAAAATTTTATCATGTTAATGAACTTCTCAAACTAAAAAAAATCTTCGTTTCAACAACCTTGCAGTCTTAAAGTTGTCAACTGGTATAAAAACCCCTGCAATCACAATCTTTGCAATGTGTCAATTGTATGTTTAGCATTCAAACTATCGTTGCATGTGTCTGCCAAACTTAAAATTTGACATTTTAGTGAACAAACTATCATAGAAAGTAAGACTTTTACCATAAAACCTCTTCTCTCTCCCTCTTCCTCTCTCTCTCGCGCTCTTCCTCTTCTAAAACCTCTTCTCTCTCCCTCTCCCTCTTCTAAAACCTCTTCTCTCTCTAACGCTTCATCTCTCTCGCGCTCTTCCTCTCTATCTATCTCTCTCTCGCTCTTCTTCTCTCCCTCTTCCGCTTCCTCTCTCTCTCTCGCGCTCTCTCGCGCTCTTCCTCGACCTCTGTCTCTCTCTCTCGCTCTCTCTCTCCCTCTTCTAAAACCTCTTCTCTCTCCCTCTTCTAAAACCTCTTCTCTCTCTCTCCCTCTTCTAAAACCTCTTCTCTCTCTCCCTCTCCCTCTTCCTCTCTCTCTCTTTCGCTCTCGCGCTCTTCGTCTCTCTCTATCTCTTCTAAAACCTCTGCTCTCTCTCCCGCTTCCTCTCTCTCGCGCTCTTCCTCGACCTCTTCCTCTCTCGCGCTCTTCATCGCTCTCTCCCTCTTCCTCTCTCTCTCCCTCTTCTCTCTCACACATGCTCTCAACAGTCTTACAAACTAAAATTCGCAAGCTTAAACTCTCATTCATCATGTCTTTGAACACGTAAATGTCTTAATTTTATCGTTCAAATCTTCATGGTGCACGTCTCAGTAATCTAAATGTTTAAATTTTTACTGCAAAGGTTGGTATTTCATACATGTTCAGAGTCGAGAATTCGGAATTTAGTGTGTCAGATGTAAAACTGTGCGACGTTTCATCCTAAGCGTTGCAGTTGAATCATGCAATTCATCGTCCCATGCAAATCAAATTAGTGTACAAGTCTTCCGCGCTGGCTTATTTTTCAACTCACTTGTTGAAATTTTACAATGCATGTCAGTATTTCGCACAACTTAGGAATCGAAAAATTTAGAAATTAGTGTACAAGGGTTCAAACTATATATGTATGTGCATGCGTATATATTTGTAGATATTCCAATGTGTGTAAATGTATATGAACGAAAATGCCTCGTCATACAGATGCTTTAGAAAATGTTCAATAGAGCATGTAGGATCTTTTGACTGACCGTTGTATAGAATTATAGGCTGCGCACACTCAACCGACATGAGCTAGGTTTGAATAGTACAAAATATTTCAGAAGTTGTCTATGAACATAATGCAAAGTCTGTTAGCTCCTTCATTTTCTCAGGCTTGGCATATTAGGGTTGGGCTATCTCAACATCATATTGGTCATATCTCAATTGACTAGGGTTGAACAGAAGTTTGGATTCAAATTTTCTGTCCTTGTGGGGATTTGAACCGTCGACCTCTGGGTTGATAGTCCAACACGCTAACCACTCGGCTATTGAGCATTCTAAAATAACTCTAATATTTAAAAATTGCTTTAAGAAATATATAGGGCGCTCTACAAATTGGTGAAGTTCAAAATAATTTAAATATAGGCTCTACTTAAAATTGCTTCGGGAAAATAAGTTTATTCAACATCTGAAATGTTTCAATAATTAAAATAAATCGTGTAAGAGTACAAATTAGGTTTCAAATATAATTAAATATAATTAAACTATATTAAATATAATATAGGATGCTATTTAAAAATTGCCGCATGAAATATATATGGCGCTATACAAATTGGTGAAGTTCAAAATAATTTAAATGTAAGCTCTACTTAAAATTGCTGCAAGAAATATGCTTATTCATCATCTGAAATGTTTCAATAATTAAAATAATTCGTGTAAGAGTACAAATTAGGGTTCAAATATAATTAAATATAATTAAACTATATTAAATATAAAAGAATTAATTTCGCCAGAACCTCGGTCTGTAGCGATTATACTGAGTTCATAGTAACCCTCGGACGCTAAACACTGAGTTCATACCCATAGTCGGACGCTAAACACTGAGTTCATACCCATAGTCGGACGCTAAAAACTGAGTTCATACCCATAGTCGGACGCTAAACACTGAGTTCATACCCATAGTCGGACGCTAAATACTGAGTTCATACCCATAGTCGGACGCTAAATATTGAGTTCATACCTATAGTCTATTTACTACTGCCGTCTGTGTTCGTAGAATGAAGACAAGAAAGTTTCTTGTGCTTGCTTCACGTGTTACAGACCCATCTGTTCTGTGCACTGTGCGAAGTTTTCTGTAGCGACAACTGCAACCGTGCTAAATGTTACGTACCTGCAGGTTTATATGTATTTGAGCAGGCCCGGTTCATCCGTTAGGCAAACTAGGCAGCCGCCTAGGGCCGCCGATTTTTAGGGGCCGCCAATTTTACCATTTTTCCGAAATAAACATAAAAAAATTAATTTATGGAAATTCATAAATGAAACAACGTTGGATTATTTTTTAAATTATTCTTCGCTAGATGGAAGTATTATAGTGTTGGTGTAATAAATTATGCTCTCTTAAGGTAGGGTTACCCGTTAAGTTTTATATCATAAGTTTTCCAAAAGTATTGAATCAACAGTTAAGTTTACTCTAGTCTAGACGGTTAGACCATTAATTTTTCATAATTTTAAACTTCTTTAATTTAATGAATGTTTGAAAATAAATAACGTAAATTTAAGTAAATCGTGTCATCTGTAAAAGGAACCAAAAGCGATTCTGGCGCTGAGAAACGGAAACGGTATAATATTATATTATGGGTCGACGGGCCGCTCAAATGTAGCTTTTCTTATGGCCGCCAAATGTCTTGAACCGGGCCTGTATTTGAGGCTGCACTGAGCACGAACTGAGTTAACTGGATGTTATGACTAACGTTGATGTCTGCTAATGTCACACAGTTATAGGAATGAAGCATATGAATAAATTCACAAACATTATACTGAACGGTTTGGTATACTCTATTTCTGCTTTAGGTGGCCATCTTGAAATTAGATAGCCATCGTCAAATAAATGCAAAAGAGTCATGCGCATTACACAATCACTGCAATGTTTTGTAGTGCAGCTCTGCAATGTTTTGCAGTGCAGCTCAAGATCTAACATATTACGAGCCAGTTTATCATTTTGACACGGGGTCATTTATGACCCCAGTTGGTAAATATCGTATGGTAAATACGTTGCTAGGTTTGACGATGTCCCTGTTCTACACATTTGCACCTTGTTCAAATATGAGTAGAATGTTTGTAAAGTACGGAGACAACATAAGGGACATCAGACAAAAATTAAACAGAAAATGAAAAAAATTAACAGACAGTAAATAAATAAATAAAGCTACATAAAAAATAAAAGACGGAAAACAAACAATAAAAAAATAAAAAACGAAAAAAAACGAAGTTTTTTGGAGAAAAAAAATAAAAAACGAAAACGACGGTTTTAACAACTATGGTAAAACGAACTAATATTAGGGTGACCACACGTCCCGGATTGTCCGGGACAGTCCCGGAATTTGAAAAAATGTCCCGCGTCCCGGACACGTCCTTTCCAGGACAATGAAACGTCCCGGAATGAATTTTTGTATTATCAAATAGGTAGAATTTGCTATTTTAATTTTCCAATAAATTAGTAAAAAGAAATAACATCAACTAATACGCAGCGACGCACAAAATTTACAAGTCCTGGGCACAATGTAATGTTAAGAGTAGGCTATGGCTAACGATGGGTCTACATTCTGCAATAGATGCTTATATGGGCAGCTGTAGCCTGTAGGGGGCCTATTCTAAAAAGCACGAACTGACAAGTTACCAACTTTTTGAAGATAGTCGCATTCATCATTCATGAGCATACCTGCTTCAAATGTTGCAGTTGAACGTGTGTGGGAATTGTAGAAAAAAAACTGGGAGGTTGAACATTTTATCCGTATTTTGCAAACTGATGTCAATGAAATTTGAAAGCAGCTGATTTCAACGCTAGCAGTTTTGCAAGTCAGACTCGAATCAAAATCAATTCTTTTGTTCAGAAAATTCAAAAATGCAATTATATGATACATCATGGAAATTCCTTCTCTTTTTCAGAAACTCAGAGTCAAATAATGCTAAATTACACTAGCACAACTGAGGGAGTTGGAAACGACCTCTCTGGGCTGTGCATGAAGACTTAACTGTGGGGTCCTAAGAAATAGCCTACTAGTGGCTTGAACTCCTTCGACTGTTCCCACCCTGGTTGAACGAGTGTTTAGTTTGATGGAATCATTCTGTTCCAATACAAGAAACAGATGCTTAACTGAGCTTATTAAAGCAGAGCTTCAGCTGAAGATGAACTTTGTTATGGATTGCCAAACATTTCATAAGTTTGTCAAAGGCAACAAGGAGTTGTTGCGTTGTGTAGAAAATGACAAAAATATGCTTTTCGACACTAGTCTAAATGGCTCAGATTACATACGTACTTTACCTATGGGCTTATCACTCAGAGATGTCAATGTAGTCTCTGTCAAGTCTACTATCTTTTATTTGTAAATCGTAACTATGCCAAAAATAGCAGTAATGTGCATGATTGAGACCAACAGTAGTCACTTTGTCAAGTCTTTACTATCTAGGCTTGAATCTTCATTAATTTTAACTAATTGCGATTTTGAGTTTGAGCAATAAATTGACCAATTTGTGAATTTTTGGCTCGTTTTCTTTCGAATTAAATCAATTAGAAATAAAATGCTTCATTTTGGTCTCAAATTTTACAAATATATTTCAGCTGAGGAATTGCGTATGTAGGCCTATAGCGTTCTTCCAATGAGCCCAGCTCCTAATTGAAATTGACTCATATAATTATATATATAAATATATGCACACACACGCACGCACGCACGCACGCACGCACACACACACACACACACACACATATATATATATATATATACTAGTGTATTTGCCCGTTATAATTATGACGTGACGACAGTGTATCATTATAGGCCTATATGTATCGTTGGTTAAAATGCTCTGATCGCCGTCGTCAAGACGACCGTCGTCAAGACGGCAGTACTGACGTCACAAACGGTTTCACAGTAGAACAGAAGCCGTCTGTGACGTAGCGTCATACGACGGACAAATTTGCATAAGGAAACTATTATATACTAGCTGTAACCCGTGAAAAATCACGGTATATAAAACGATTATTATTGCAGTGAAAACAATTAAGCTTACTTCCCCGTTATATTATGACGTCATATTATAGGCCTATAGCCGTCGTCAAGACAGCGTAACACAGCTAGACAGCTAGTCTGCTGACCTATATAATAGCCGTCGCCAAGACGGCAGTATAATGACGTCACAATAGTGTTTGTTACGGGACAGACAGACAGACAGACAGACAGACGTACAACGGTTATTATGTAAGTTAACTAGCTGTAAACCCGTGAAAAATCACGGTATATAAAAAACAATTATTAATAACGTCATATTATAGGCCTATAGCCGTAGTCAAGACAACCGTCAAGACAACCGTCGCCAAGGCGGCAGTATAGTGACGTCACAATAGTGTTTGTTTACGGGACAGACAGACGTACAACGGTTATTATGTAAGTTGATTATATATATATATATATATATATATATATATATATATATATATAGTGCTTTTTCTACCATAAAGCTCAGGAACGGCGTTATGGCACCTTTTTCAGCTGTTAAAAATAATTTAGTTATTTTAAGAAAAGAGTAATTCAGTTATTTTAATTTAATGTGACGTCAAAAATATCTTGGGTAGGGTCTCACCGAGACCCCTCCCCAAACCCCACCCCCGTTTTTCTCGGGCTTCTCCCTCGATTTAGCCCTTCCATAATTGTTCAGTTAAATATCTGCGGTGTCCCGGAATGGCAGAAAAGAAATGTGGTCACCCTAACTAATATTAGATAAAGAAGTTGAACGTTCTATCATTTCATAGCAACGATATCTTGTCAGAAGAAAACCTAAGGGTTCAAAATAAGTCCATCGGACAATTCTGCATATTATGCGTTTGAATAGTTATTGACCAATTGATATTTTGTTGCAGTGGTCCGCTGTTTGAAAAGTGCAATTACAAAAGAATCAGGCGCTGATCAATCTAGGAACATTATACTTTTGCTTGGATGTTTGCCTGTATTCATCCATTGCTGCCAGATGCTACTGCGTCCAGTGATCGTCTGCATTGTTTTCAAAGGCGTTGGTTTAAATTTATTTATAAGAATTATAAGTCAACTGGGCCACGAAACGGAGTAAGCTGTTTGGGTAAGTTTTTTTGCTCCAAGTCCACTAATACGAAATGCAGTTAGTAGTAGAATTCGCGATACAAACTGACACTCCCGCTGCGCAGAGAATAAATCCTCAATGACGTCTTTAAAGTCGCATCCGTAATCAACAGTTTCCTCCGAGGCAAGTTTCTTCACAGACTGAAAATGAATGTATCTTACAAATTCTAAAGGACAGATGTGGATGACAATCGTTTTAAATCTGTCACCTTCGGATTTAGCGCCAACAGTTCTCCATAGAGTGATAAATCCTAAGATGATCTGCAGATGCGCGTCAAATAAAACGGACCATTCATTTGACAACAACACTGAAAATGGTCGGGTAAAATAATTTGAATCAAATTTATCCAAAGCTTCTAAATACTGGAATACCATTTTGCATTGCTTAGATGCGGAACTATAATTATGCATGGTTGCGTAATAAAAGTTGGAGCAATATGCTGCACTGACAAGGTATGCTGGAGAGGCCCAATTCCGCGAAAGACTAGTCACCAGGTTATGTAGTGCTTCTCCAGTAATTCCTTCTAAGTATTTTCTCGCAATCAAATGATAGTTTGAATCAGAGTTGATGTGGCCCTTCAAGAAATCAGGTTGCAGGTCATTTTCACGAGAGTAACAGACAGATCTCTTTCTTTCTCGAGTGCCTTGCCTTTGAGCCAAAAATATTCTTTTGTTCTCACTTCTTGGTTCCTCTTGTGAATCAAACGTGTGATGGCTATATTTATTTCGAGCGAACAATAACAAGTTGCTTAGAAGGTCATACCAGGAAAAGTGAAGATAGATTTTCGCAGCAGTGAAACTATCGTCGTGTGCTTTCATAGCTAAATCGAAATATTTGGAAGCTGAAAGAATGTAAGAGGATCGAAGATATGCCATTTCATTCCCTAAAGTAACGAGAGAGAGTTGCTTCTGTATGCCCTCAAAGAGATATCGTAGCTCTGGAAGAAACTTATCTGAGAATTCTGACAGCTCTAACCAGCCCAAATGCAAATCTTTTAGATAGTAGCTATTATTTAATCCAAGTAAACCAAAAGCAATTACGTTACTTGGGATTGCGACTGATAATGGCCTTCTAAGATACGCTTTAGGCACTTTCGAAATAAGTTTAACAAGGCTGCGATCTTTGTAGTGCAGAAGTAATGATATTTCTTTTGCTAAATCGATGTCGTCTTGCAAATGATCAATCATGTTATTTGTGGAAATAAAGTAGTTAGGACAACATCGTTCAATCAGCCATTCAATCATCTGGCACAACAATTCACCGACAGATGTCTCCAGGTTCTCGTCTGTCCAAAATTCCGCAGGTTTCTGCTCGCAAGCCCAAAGCATTAGAGTCTTGAAGAAGTAGGTACAGACAACAGCTGTCTCTTCTCCCCCACACGATTTGACTACTTCATTCTTGATTATCCTAAGCACATGGTAGATGTATTTCTGGACATCTGTCCAACTGTTAACTAAAACCACTTCTGCTAGTGAAAATGAAAATCTCCATTGAGTGTCATCGTCTGGATTACTTTGATGAGGCTTTGCAACCAAGTGACATCCGAATCCGACAATTTTGTCAGTGACGTCTTTCGATGGCCAACCATTCCTCCTCTCACGAGTTATCCACTCAGAGGCCTCCAGTGGCCATGACAAACAATGCACTGCATATACCTGGTCAAGCTTGAACGTTTGCAGGTTCTGCATTGTGGCGCTATAATCCCCTAATATAAATTTTATAATTTTTAAGTTTATATTTTCCAAAATCTTTTGCCACGACGGCCCTTTCCTAGAAACATCATCATCTTGTGCAGTAGGCTTTCGATAAAAAGCTGGAAATGTCGTTTCTAGTTTTTGTAACCTCGCAAATCCAACATGACAGCTGTTAGTGTCAATCTTGAATATGGGATCATTTAGTCGCGACATCTGTGCAACATCATTTGCCTCGGATGGAATTGCACTTTTCGTCCAGTACATTATATCTATATCAGTAAGATTGCTAAGTATATATTCTACTGGAAGTTCAAAACAACTTCCACACAAAAGACTATATTTGCGTTCTTTCTTTGTAAGCATCATCCGTCGAAATTTCCTGTAACCTGCATCGGAAGCACAGATTTCAGTCATCGCTGTACAGTTTGATTTCGCTTGCAAACTCATGAGAAAACGCAGAGATTTCCTATAGGAAAAATACAAACAAATAAATATAAACGAATAAACAGCGTTAATTGATCACACTGTAGCCTAAATGTTAAATACACACAAACATTGACATGTATATAGTACATACATATATACATAGCCTATATAGAGCCTATATAATCGTAATCATAATCTCCAAACTTCTGAAGCGCCACTCCAAGGCCAAACGCAGGGCACCAGCCTATTCATGAGCGCTGTGAATGTATATATATATATATATATATATTGTGGCGAAACTGCGCCCTTCACTATCTCAATTCTGGGACCAGAGTGGCGAAACTGCACCTCCCAGACCTCACTTCTTGAGTTAGTGTGGCGGAAATGCTACTCCTCTCTCGCCGGGGTATATCTCTATACCGTATACTCCCAAGGCCAGCCGAGTGGTTAAGAAGGCCCTGGACGTATGTGCGTAGATAAGGCCTCCGATGACGTCGAAGGACTTAACGAGTTACCCGCAACTGATCGACAGCAAATCATAAGACCGAATAACGATTGAAGACTTGTATTATATCCACGATAATCAACGCAATAATCGATATTTCCAATTGAAACAGAAACACTGGCCGTGACTAGAAATTATATCCATATAGGCCTATTCCACAGAACAATCGCTTTACAACTCGTAATACGC
Source organism: Allolobophora icterica (assembly GCA_963556255.1). Classification (NCBI taxonomy): domain Eukaryota; kingdom Metazoa; phylum Annelida; class Clitellata; order Crassiclitellata; family Lumbricidae; genus Allolobophora; species Allolobophora icterica. Next base: position 24,624,510 of record OY744603.1, on the reverse strand, counting down.
AATCAAATACCGCAAGAAATATCTCAACGACGACTAATCACCTGCTTCTATATCCACGATAACTCCAAAGATGCCCCACAGTCGGATACGAACTGTCGCCGCTCGCAATTTCGGTCTCTCTACTCTCTCACTGACTCTCTCTTCTCTTCTGAGAACTGACGACGACTACAACTGACTTCTTCGGATGGCTGCCGGCGACTCTTTTTGACTGTGCAATTCGGTCGCCTTTTATACTTTTCAGAGGGGCCCCAGCGCGCGAAACCCCCCCTCCGGGAGTTCATCGTAGGCCACCAGGTCGCATCGACCAAGTCCCCGGCGGGCATCAGTGCCCCAGGGACAAGCAAAAGGCTAGAGGTCCCTGCTAGAATTGCGCGCCTCAGACGCTACCCCCCCTCCTTGAGTCCGTCAAGTACTAGGCCGCATCGGCCAAGTCTTCGGTGGAGGCATCAGTGCCTCAGGGACAAGCAAAAGGCCAGAGGTCCCTGCTGGAATGCGCGCCTCAGACGCCACCCCCCCTCCTTGAGTCCGTCAAAGCACTAGGCCGCATCGGCCAAGTCTTCGGTGGAGGCATCAGTGCCTCAGGGACAAGCAAAAGGGGTCGAGGTCCCCCTTAAAGTCATCGAAGGGACTAGGCCGCATCGGCCAAGCCTTCGGCTGGGCATCAATGCCCCAGGGAGACCCCGAAGGCGTCAAGACCCCCTTTCCCTTGAAGTAGTTGAATTGAATTTTCACTGTATCAGGGTAGCGATGGAGGCCGGTCTTTCCCCCCTCCCCCCAATTTCGCTACATCCTCGGCGGACCAGGGCGAGAGGATGTCCCCATCCTCGATTGCAACACTCATAAGAAACATCCTTTACATCGAAACTTAACTACGAAAGGACTAGTCGTAACTGCGAACATTTAACACACAGGGCACTAGGCCGCATGAAGGCGCAGGGCACTGGGCCGCATCGGATCAAAAGCAATTATCAACTAATAACAGCAATTACCATCTAAATGCGCCACATGGTCCCATAATATCACTACTCCCTATTTATGCAGTCAAAGAAAAATCAGGGCTACGCAAACAACAATTTAAGCCTAACCAAACTGAATTACACAAAACATCAATGTGTCTTTATCCTTCACATCCACTTGCGACCCCTTGAATCATCGGCGGCATTGTCACCGAGCCACCGGATCGCAAGGATCTATGCATTTCACTGCAAATAGCGTGCGGGCCGGCGAACTTGACGCCGGGGCCGACTATCGATGATCCCGTCGCTTGGCGGTTGCTCAAGCAGCGTATCATCGTTCTCCAACACTTCTTCGTCAAAGCACGGTTTCAGCTTGTCAACGTGGACGGTAAACGGTCGAGAATTGGCCGTCTTCCGAAGTATATAATTCACAGCCCCTCTCTGTTCCACCACAGTAAATGGTCCCGTGTACATACGGGTCCATTTCGGAGTGCGGCCTCGATGGCGACGCGGTGTGTAATAGAATACACGGTCTCCAGGCTTGAACCGCGCGGGACGAACTCGTAGATCGTAAGTATGACGGCGTCGTTCCGCCGTAACTTTCAACTGTTCGCGGACTAGTCGATATGCATTCTCCATACGTTCAGCGAAGTCTCGAACATAGCTCACGTAGGTGGCATCATCGCGGTCGGCATCCGGAGGTCGACCGTAAACGAGATCCAGTGGGGCTCTTGTCTCACGACCGAACATGAGGAAGTTCGGACTGAAGCCCGTCGTTTCATGCAGCGACGCCCGGTAGGCGGCCAGGACATGGGGCAAGACGTCGTCCCAATCCCTCTGATGGCTGCAAATAACTTTCCCCAACATCGCGTTTAAAGTTTTATGAAACCTCTCGATCATCCCGTTTCCGCTTGGGTGGTAAGCAGAGGTCCTGACCTTATCGATGCCCAATATTTTACAGAGTTCCCGGAACAGATTCCCATCGAAATTAGTCCCTTGATCCGTAAGGATCTGTAGCGGGGCCCCATACCGTACAATAACATTTTCGACTAACGCTCTAGCCACCGATATCGCTTCCTGATTTGCCATGGGAATTGCCTCAACAAATTTAGTGAAATTGTCCATGACCGTTAAAATGTAAACATGACCCCGACGGCTCCTTGGGTGAGGACCAGTTATATCTAGGCTAAGTCTCTCGAAGGGTTCCCCACAAGGCAGAGGTTGCAGCGGGCCCTGCCGAGGAGGTTGTCCGCGGTGATACTGGGCGCATTGCGAACAACGCTGACAGAAGCGTTTGGTCTCTTTAGACCAACCTACCCAGTATGCTCTACGTCGCACTTGCCATCTTGTGCGTCGGACCCCCAAGTGACCTCCCGTGATGCCCGCATGGGCCAACCTAAGGAACTCTTCACGTCGGGCCTTAGGCACTACTAATTGTTCTACATCGTCAGGCGTCCGGCGATATAATACGCCTCCTAGTAAATACAGTTGCTCACGTTGATGCCAATACGTTTTTATAACTGCATTCTCATACAAGATCTGTACGAGATCGGGGACCTGCCAACCTTCCTTCAACCACGATCTCACTATGCCCAGGTCCGGATCCTCCTCTTGTGCCTTTTCTAATGACTCCGTGGGCCCAGGCTCATTATCTGCTGCCCCAAGCCCCACCACTTCAGTCACCGCGGCTACCTCACTCCAAGTTTCATAACCGCATTGACGGCATGGCTTCCTGGAAAGCGCATCCGCATTCCCATGTTGTCGGCCTGGTCGGTGTATTATCTGGAATTCGAACTCAGCCAACCTTTCTAACCAACGCCCCTGTTGCCCAATAGGCTCTGGAGTACGCTGGAGCCATTGCAAGGCAGCGTGGTCCGTCCTTAATACAAATGGGCGACCGAACAAATATTGTCTGTACAGCTTCGTAAAATGCACGATAGCGAGCAACTCCCTACGGGTGACGCAGTAATTTCTCTCCGCGTTGGATAGAAGGCGACTGCCATAAGCTATTACCCTTTCCTCACCTTCAATACGTTGAGACAAAACCGCTCCTATGCCTAAGTCGCATGCATCGCAATCTAGCACGTAAATTCCTTCATCCTTAGGCAATGCAAGGATTGGTGCGGTTGTCAAAACGGTTTTCAACCGTTCGAACGCTTCCTGGCAGGTCAAATTTCATTCGAAGGCCCTTCCCTTCTTCGTCAACGCAAACAGCGGGGCCGCCACCATCGAGAAATCACGAATGAAGCGTCGGTAGTACGAGCACAACCCTACGAATGCTCGTACATCCCTCAACTGTTGAGGGACAGGCCACTCAACAACATCCTGTATCTTGGACGGGTCCATCGACACTCCTTCCGGTGTAATAATGTGTCCCAAGAAATTAACTGCTCTACGCAGCAAACGGCATTTGCTCGGTTTGAGCTTTAGATTGGCCTCCCTTAGTCGCTGAAACACCTGCTTCAATCGGTCTAGATGTTCTTCTATGGTGCTCCCAAAAATTATCACATCGTCCAGATAAACTAGGCAAATCTCAAAATTCAAACCGGAGAGGACGATGTCCATCAACCTCTGAAAAGTGCTCGGCGCATTACAGAGCCCGAACGGCATCACATTCCATCGAAAGATACCCCGTCGCGTTACGAAGGCAGTCTTGTCCGAATCTTTCTTGTCTAAAGCCACCTGGTGATAGCCGCTACGTAAATCCAGGGTACTGAACCACCCACCACCAGCAAGTGCGTCTAAACATTCGTCAATCCGTGGAAGCGGGTACGAATCCTTTTTAGTCTTATCGTTCAGCTGCCTGTAATCAATACAGAATCTCAAAGTGCCACCCTTCTTCCGTGCTAACACTACATTGGCTGCCCATTCACTAACAGCAGGTTCGATAGTCCCAGCAGCCAACATACTATCTAAATGCTCATCTATAGTAACCCTATACGGCAGTGGCTGTCGTCTTAAAGGCTGTCGTACCGGTCTTGCATCACCGGTGTCTATCTTATGTGTAGTCACGGTCGTCCTACCAAGATCTCTTTCCGTTGCAGAAAATATATCCTTATATTCTGCCAACAAGTTTCGCAGCTGCATACGATCATCCGGCCCCACCTCTTCCGGAAGATCTTCCAGCAAGAAGTCAAGGGAAAAATCACCCTTTACTTGACCTCTACCTTCCTCACGAACGCTGCTTTGTTCAACCTCTACTGGGTGTAAGCCTCCTAGCACCTGGTCCCTACTTAACTTGACTGGGTCTTCACAAAGGTTTACCACCCTTACCTGGGTCGTATGCGCACGATCTCCTACTACTACTCGGGCTAAGTGAACACCAGGCTGGACCTCCGAGGCCTCAGTCATCCATGCAGGCGCTTTAGTAGTCAAGTCCCCATACTGCGTCTTAACTATCACATCTTGTTGGCACTTAGGGAATACCACAACCTCCTCAGCGACGATCACGCGCCGGCACCACATGGACCCATTGCCCCTTACAAGAGAGACCCGCCGACGACCAACAAACAAGGCCCCCGTACCAAAGCCCAAGCGACATCGGTGCTCCCTTAGCCAATCCATACCCAACATGGGTTCGGTAATCTGATCGGATACCAGAAAACCCGTGTGAATTTCGAAACCCGTCCGAATTTTAATCGGAATGTTTACCTCTCCAAGTACCCGTATATTAGACCCATTTGCAGCCATCAAAAAGCGATTACAAGGACGTAAGTCTAACCCCTCAACAGTAGAAAGCGGTATCAGGCTTACTTCGGGTCCAGTGTCGATCAGGCAGGTCTGCGGCCGTCCGTTGACTATACCTCGTATATAGATGGCATTGTTGGTTGCGCGGTTCGGAAGCCTTGACCGCGCCGTATGGTTAGTGACGACTTCCTCTGCTGCATCGGTCGGTTCCGTACCGACCGCTGCCGTTGCTGGCTGACGATTGAAGGGCCGGCGGCCTTGCCGGCAATTGCGAGCGAAGTGACCGGGTCGGCCACAGTTGAAGCAGGCCGCCGTCCGCCGTGAAACTCCTTGTTCACCTTCCGAAGGCCGAGCATCTCGCCCGGTCGCAGTGGTCATCGTAGCTGGGCCCCGCAGTTCTCGAAGTTGTCGTTCAATGTTACTCTCCATCTCTCGCTGCCATCTCCGTTGCTCCTCGCGCTGCTCAGCGAGAAAGCGGTCGAGCTGTGACCTGATCTGAGCGTTGACGTCGGTCTCCTGCGTTCCCCTTACTCTGTTCGGCTGTCTTCTCCGATCGTCCGCATCCGTCCTTTGCTGATAGGCCTCAAGGCGAAGCGCCGCCCGGTAGGCCTCATCCAAACTTTTTGGCTCTTGTTCGCGAACCTTGAGTGAAAGTTCGCGGTCCCGCATGGCTTCCAAGAAAGAGTCCCTGGCGATAATCTGCGTAGTCTCATTGGATGGGACCGGATACGCGAGGACCACGAGTCGCCGAATGTCATGAAGAAGATCGCTAAGGCTTTCATCGGCGCGCTGACGTCGGTAGTAGAGCTGCGCACGGAACATCTCGGCCTGGCCCTCCATGCCATACCGTTGTCGCAGACGTCCGACTAGTTCTTCATATGTTACATCCTGGCGAGCGCCGAAGTCCCATAACAACTGAGTCGCAGTTTTCTCCAGGGCACATCGGAGGAAGTCGATCTTATCCGAGGCCGTCCATCGGTTATGTTTTGCACATACCTCGAATTGCGCCAGGAAAGACTCCAACGATCCTGTTCCGTCGAACTTCCCCGGTTTCATCTGCATCGGTCTCGTCTTCAGAAGGCCCCCGATGCCTTCCAGCAATTTCTGTGGCGACATTTCTTTTTCTGGTCTCTCTCGTCCGCCCAGTTCATCGGACCTCAGGTCACCATCGCCAATGTCCTCCAAAAGACTCCGTTCTGGCGAGGCCTCCGTCGTTCGCCGTCTTCTCACAAGAGTTGAAGTGCCCGAGACCGGATCCTCGATACCCCGCGGTCTTCGTCGAATGATCACCTCCTCGTCTTCCATCGCTGTCGATCAAAACTCGTCGTTTCAATACCCCAACTTCTGGTGCCAGTGTGGCGAAACTGCGCCCTTCACTATCTCAATTCTGGGACCAGAGTGGCGAAACTGCACCTCCCAGACCTCACTTCTTGAGTTAGTGTGGCGGAAATGCTACTCCTCTCTCGCCGGGGTATATCTCTATACCGTATACTCCCAAGGCCAGCCGAGTGGTTAAGAAGGCCCTGGACGTATGTGCGTAGATAAGGCCTCCGATGTCGTCGAAGGACTTAACGAGTTACCCGCAACTGATCGACAGCAAATCATAAGACCGAATAACGATTGAAGACTTGTATTATATCCACGATAATCAACGCAATAATCGATATTTCCAATTGAAACAGAAACACTGGCCGTGACTAGAAATTATATCCATATATTCCACAGAACAATCGCTTTACAACTCGTAATTAGGGTGCCAATGAAAAACAAAGTTTGCAGTTTTTTAGGTCTCACCCCTTAGTTTTGTTCATTTAGCTATAAAACTGAAATACATCAAGTTTTGTAGCAATCACATAACATTTATTGGTGGCACAAGACCTGTAAAGTTTTCATACACTGAGATATGGTATTACATAAGGCGCTACGTACACATGCAATGGTCCTCTTTGTTAGATTGTTTAATAATGTTAGCGGCTGCACATTTTTTGAACGAGTAAATGTTTTTTGGGTTCTGGAAACTGCTGGCGATGGCTCTCAACCACCTGAAGCAGATTATTGCTTCTGCTCCTCCTGGTTTGTTATAGCGGAATTGAATGTCTGTACTAGTGCGACGCCCCGTTCGGCTGCGTCGTTTACCACCTTCAGTTTTTTTTACCCTGCACTGTGCTGTGATGTATGCTTCATTCGTGTTCCATAAGCCGCCAAGATAAACGTTGCATTTCTGTCCGACACCTTTGTTCTATCCAGTGCCGACGATACGTCAGCATTAATGATATTTATTGGCTTTGTGGTTTTCGTTTTCTTTACCACAGAATATTTCACATCACTGTCTTCACCTTCAGTTGTACTGCTTCCATCGCTGTCTGTATTGCTATCTGGAATTTCAATAGAACTCTCACCTAGCGCTACCATACGCTCTTGTTCTCTTTTCCTTTTCTGTTCGGCTACCTGTTTTCTCTTACAACGTCACTTTTCGACTTTCGCCAGCTTCAAGTCAACTGGTCCCAGACTCCCACGTCTTCCTTTCTCCCTCTGTGCTAGCAAAAATTCCCGGTCTTCCTGTACTTTTATTAAATGCAAAGCATCTGCATGCGCGACATCAAATAAGTCGTCAAGAACAGATGTGAATTCATCTTCCTTGTGCTGCTGCGTGTCTGTTCTTCGGGAAGAAGCTTTCTTCAGGCCTTTCCACTTGTGGTGTTTCTGTTTAATTTTGTTGATTACATGGTATTGCTGTCGTGTCGGAATGCGTGATTTCTCCCAAAACTGGCTGATCTCCTTGGCAGTGGCGGCAGCACTCTCCTGAACTGTTTTGTTCTGCACTGTATGCAGATAAAAAAGAGAAAGGAAGACGTGGGAGTCTGGGACCAGTTGACTTAACACTTGTCGACTGGAAGGCAGTTTAGAACCAGTAATGGCTTCAGACAGACCTCCTATAAGCCATACGCGACGTCTGTGTTTTGACGTCTGCCAACTGCACGAAGCCATTATCAGACTTGTAAGAGACCTATTACATAGTAGGCCTAATACATACATAACAATAATATTTTGGCATGAAATGGAACCGAATTTCTAGTTCTGTCATAGATTCACAAGTAGACGATGCATGATAGCACTCCCCTATTATCACTCACATAAATATATTTAAGATAACGTATCAATGCTATTGCTAATCATAAAACAATCACATTTACATTGATTTTCTGTTAGACATTATTATAGGCCTATGTAGCAAACAATAGTAAATAGGAATAAAAACACTTTAAACGAGTGGAATCAAAAGTTATTCAGTTCACTGGAAAAATTAGCATTAACAGACTAGAACGTACTGAGTGACGTCATACCATAAAGACCGAATATGAAACATAGATATGATATAGTATTATAGAACTATAGTTATAAAGCACAGATATAACCAAAAATACTTAGTAATCCACAAAGTTAACAAGTTCTCAATGATAGAAAAGACCAATATGCCAGAAATTCACTAGAATTACGGCAAATATCACTGCATACGCCTTCAGGAGCATTGTGCCACCTTTAAATATTTAAATATTTGGTTAATTTTTTTCCTCAGTAACTTCCATATACAAATGAACATTTTCAGAGGGTGAGACCACAGAAAATAAAAACTTATATTTTTCATGTATGTTTCATTGGCACCCTACTCGTAATACGCAATCAAATACCGCAAGAAATATCTCAACGACGACTAATCACCTGCTTCTATATCCACGATAACTCCAAAGATGCCCCACAGTCGGATACGAACTGTCGCCGCTCGCAATTTCGGTCTCTCTACTCTCTCACTGACTCTCTCTTCTCTTCTGAGAACTGACGACGACTACAACTGACTTCTTCGGATGGGTGCCGGCGACTCTTTTTGACTGTGCAATTCGGTCGCCTTTTATACTTTTCAGAGGGGCCCCAGCGCGCGAAAACCCCCCCCTCCGGGAGTTCATCGTAGGCCACCAGGTCGCATCGACCAAGTCCCCGGCGGGCATCAGTGCCCCAGGGACAAGCAAAAGGCTAGAGGTCCCTGCTAGAATTGCGCGCCTCAGACGCTACCCCCCTCCTTGAGTCCGTCAAGTACTAGGCCGCATCGGCCAAGTCTTCGGTGGAGGCATCAGTGCCTCAGGGACAAGCAAAATGCCAGAGGTCCCTGCTGGAATGCGCGCCTCAGACGCCACCCCCCTCCTTGAGTCCGTCAAAGCACTAGGTCGCATCGGCCAAGTCTTCGGCTAGGCATCAGTGCCTCAGGGACAAGCTAAAGAGCGTCGAGGTCCCCCTTAAAGTCATCGAAGGAACTAGGCCGCATCGGCCAAGTCTTCGGCTAGGCATCAGTGCCTCAGGGACAAGCTAAAGAGCGTCGAGGTCCCCCTTAAAGTCATCGAAGGAACTAGGCCGCATCGGCCAAGCCTTCGGCTGGGCATCAGTGCCTCAGGGACAAGCAAAAGGCTAGAGATCCCTGCTGGAATGCGCGCCTCAGACGCCACCCCCCCTCCTTGAGTCCGTCAAAGCACTAGGCCGCATCGGCCAAGTCTTCGGTGGAGGCATCAGTGCCTCAGGGACAAGCAAAAGGCTAGGGGTCCCTGCTGGAATGCGCGCCTCAGACGCTACCCCCCCCCTCCTTGAGTCCGTCGAAGCACTAGGCCGCATCGGCCAAGTCTTCGGTGGAGGCATCAGTGCCTCAGGGACAAGCAAAAGGCCAGAGGTCCCTGCTGGAATGCGCGCCTCAGACGCCACCCCCCCCTCCTTGAGTCCGTCAAAGCACTAGGCCGCATCGGCCAAGTCTTCGGTGGAGGCATCAGTGCCTCAGGGACAAGCAAAAGGGGTCGAGGTCCCCCTTAAAGTCATCGAAGGGACTAGGCCGCATCGGCCAAGCCTTCGGCTGGGCATCAATGCCCCAGGGAGACCCCGAAGGCGTCAAGACCCCCTTTCCCTTGAAGTAGTTGAATTGAATTTTCACTGTATCAGGGTAGCGATGGAGGCCGGTCTTTCCCCCCTCCCCCCAATTTCGCTACAATATATATACATACACACACGCAAGTACATATAGATGCTTGCGTGCGTGTATGCCCTCTGCATCGCGAAAAATTATCGTTGTTTATCATGTTGCTGTTTTTGGTCTATTAACCTACACTCACCTATCCCTTCTTATACTGTGCATTGCTTTAACTTCTACGTCGCCCTCTATCTGTGTCATATATCTTTATGAATGTATTCACACGCACTTGACTTGCGCTTAAGAGTTAGATTCACTGACCTTGTGGCCTACGTGTAACTATTGCATCAAATAAATCAAATAAATTATATTTAAATAAAAATAATAGATTCAGGAAGATGAAAATAGTATAACATAATCACGCATACCAGGTCCCCTCTGCCATGATCACGCTGGCCTGTTTCTTACTAATCTTAAAACTGTACTATTTGAGCGTGCTGGTGTCGGGAGCACCTCTGAGTAGTAGGCCTACTATAGCGTCCCTTGAAGGGGCGGTATATAAATTCTCGAATAAACGGGATAAGGTCGAATGTCAGCTGAAAGATTGCCCAAAGGGATGGACATACGCACTTTGTTGACGTAAGGCAGCAAGGAACCAAAACATCAGGCATAGGTCGCTGCCAGCTTACATTCGACCTACCGGTATCCCTTTAGACTCCGCTCAAGTTACTTTTTCTAGATCAGAGTTTCCCAAACTGTGGGTCGCGACCCAAAAGTGGGTCGCGAAGCTCTGGCAAGTGGGTCGCCAAATTGTTTTGAGAAACATTTATTTTTTGCAGCAACAACATTTGGCTATGATTGGGCTATAACTAGCTGGATTACAATAAATTCTGAATTGTTTTTACCTTGGTTTCCTTTTAATGCTTTAAATTTATAAGTGCTGTACGAAAATCCGCATATTTCGATACGAATTTACAAAGCAGATTTGAGTACACAATGCTTAATTTTACACAGTGGGTACCGAGACTGCCAAGATATTGACAAGTGGGTCGCGACCCAGAGAAGTTTGGGAACCGCTGTTCTAGATATTAAGACCCACCTGTTCAGATCCCTAGTACAGTCATGTTCTTACATGTCCACCGCTGGCTTTCTTTTGGTAAATATTGTCTACAGGGTAGCCTCTATTCCTTGGCAGTGTCAGCTTGGCCGCGCTCCTTTCTATCTACGCGAGCTTTGATTTCCAGCGTCCGCACTTTTTGGACACCGTTCACTCCGTTCCACCGCCCGCGTTGACTTACATCATGTTCCTTTCGCTCGCACTGCAACCATGCAACAGCGTGCATTCTCCGTTGCCGGTCCCGCTATCTATAACGGGCTTCCTCTGGATATGCGGTCTCTCCCTCGGGACTCATCATTCATCAACCTCTTTCTTCTCTGCACTTAAGGCTGTTCTCTTTCGCCGAGGCTTGGCTGGGACCGCCTCTGAATAGTTATCTAGTTACTTGGAAAAGCGCGCTATATAAATGTCTAGTTGACTGATTGATTGATTGATTGATTGATGAGGGACCAGAGCATGTACACTTGTACAGTGTATGTATGTACGTATGCTTGACAATTGCTTGTACGTCTATGTAGGCCATACATGTATTTACGTATGTTTGTATGTATGCAGCTAGAATTCAGTCAACGAAAACGTATACATACCTTGTAGGCTACGACACGATATTAGTGTTCACAATCAACCAGAACTACAACCGTCTCCATTACGTCCTGCTATAGAACATTTCGCATAAGTACGCTCCATTACCTCGACCCACACACAGATCCAACGCAGAATTATGCAAATGCGCAAGCAGCATGTAACATTTTAACCTGACTTTTATATATAGCGTTACCATACGTGTACTTCAGAAACCCTGCCTCGATGACATAAACTCTGTGATGATGTCAAGCACTTAAGCTTCCCTGTAAACAGTCTATAGCAATTAACACGACATGACCACAGGTGCTCCCGTGGCTGGCCTGGGAGCGTCTCTGAGTAGGTCTCTTGAAGAGACTCTAAATAAATATCCCGAATGAATTAATGAATTAATGAATGAATTAATGAATGAATGAATAAATAAATAACATGACGACAATAGGCCGATTATGGCTTAGGCATATGTACGTGCGCATAGATCAACCTATCCCCTTGATGATAACCGCATCTAGCGCTTTGATGATTCACAATGATGTAACTGTAATTGTGTTGGAAGAACTAGATTAACGATAATTATTCAACACGAACGCATTAATATCGTGCGGGCCGGATGCTATTAAAGACCTATTAGTCAGCCGCCGAAGCGCCGACATAGGTGTGGACGTTGGGCCAGCAATTTGTGCCATTTAACATTCATACCCCTGGCTAGTAACTGTGTTATGCAATTTTGCAATTTCCGCAACCTGGCTCTTTAACACCCACGCCCCATTAACTTAGCTACGCATAATATACCTACTGGGGATTGTGAGTAACCCGTAGACCTCTAGGCCTATAACATAGAATAGATTAGGCTATGATTGTAGGCCTATGCGTCGCAGGAGTCACTTGGAGCGCCTCTGCCTCGGATCACACCTAAATCTCGGGCGTGCACGGTCCGTAGGCCTACCATAGATATTATATCTATGGTCCGTACCATAGGCGTCGACTTTTACTTTTGTCTCTGGGTGCCAGTGGGTTCATGGGTCCTCCCTCCCTTCCCCTAACACATCCCTTAGGTAGGTGAGTTTTAGCGGATTTTCGGAGAAAGAAAATTGTTTTCTTGCCAAGGGCTCCAGTGTTATTATTTTTTTTAATAATAAATAAATAATAAATAAATAATATATTTATGTACTGGCTGTGACTGTGAGATCATGCAAAGTTGGGTATTTGTGTTGTAGTTGTACTTCTCACGTTGTGAGATTACTGCTTAGGTGTACAAATTTGAATTTTCTTCTGGGTGCCAGGCACCCACTGAACTTTCTCTCTGGGTGAATTGGCACCCAAGGCTCCCAAGAAGTCGGCGCCTATGGTCCGTACACGGAACCTTGAATGGCGTGGCGCCGATTCAAACGGGCAGCGGTGGCGAAGGATCTCACATATCAAATCATTTAAAACTGAGCATGGTCGAGGCCATAATTTCATAGGCCTATACGGTCGCTATATAAAAATGTGTACATTAACATTTACATCAATTTCAAGCATGCAGCAGTGCTAATTTGAGCGAAATCTTGTTTTACCTGCCAAATCTGCATAGGCCTATCTAATTTAATCATTGAAAGTTCCGCTTCACCAAAAATCTTTTGGTTAGGCAATTGATATAGCCTAAATCATAGGCAGGCATGGGGAACCTATGGCACGCGTGCCCAAAGTGGTACGCGTTCAAATTTGTTGGGCACGCGGAATTCAGAGCGTCCCCAAAATTTCGAACTTAGAAATACAAAATCCCTGTAGGAATCCACATTGTCTTTTTGGAAGGACTTTATTTTAACACCATTCATAAACGATCTTTGAAATAACGTATTTAATCATTTTTTTGTTACGCTTTGTTAACTAAAACCTATAATTATGAGAAAAATAATTATATAAGCTTACTTTGCAATATTCCAAAGGGCACGCGACGTTACTTTTTAGAATGATTTAGGCTATCAGCATTTTGGCACGCACCTTGAAAAAGGTTCGCCTCCCCTGTCATAGGCGTAGACTCGGGGGGGGGGTCAAGGACGTGCCCCCCAATAATTGAGATGGACTGTACACCCAATGCAACAACTGTAGAATGAATAACCAAATCCTTCCTCCAATATTTTGGAGAAGTTTACGCCAGTGGCCTAAATCATAGCCTTATGATATCGTGGGATCCCTCAGAACCTCGTTATACATAAATGCATCCATACATACATCCAGTGCCGTTTTAAGGCATAGGCACGCGAGGCACGGGCCTAGGGCAGTGGCGTAGCTACCATATGTGCAGGGGGTGCAAGGCACCCGGGCCCACGACCTCCAGGGGCCCACAATATTGGTAAGAACGCAAGGCTACAGGCATTAGAGAACCAACGGGGGCCCATGCGGAACCCTCTGCACCCGGGCCCAAGAAAAGCTAGCTACGCCACTGGCCTAGGGCCCCGCGCAACAGAGGGGCCCCGAGACGACCCAGAAAAAAATAACAATATTATAAGTTCTGCTCTAACAAGTAACAATTCTTCAAAGCAAATTAAGAACAATAACAGTTTTTAAATAAAAGTCTGTTGCGTTCTGCATTTTAGAAGTTAGACTTAAATAAATCCATAATTTTAGCGCATGGCCATGTTCGTCCGGAGGGGGAAAGGGTTATTTGCCTCCCTGGATTTTGAAAATTGTCTTGTTTTCTGTGTTCATGAATAGCTATGCAAAAGCGTAATTTTGGACCCCCTAGAAAAATGTTGCCTCCAATAGAAAATTTTTGTCAATAATCTATTCTATGCCATGATAAAGAATGACAATCTGGAATCAACGTTTCCAAACATTGAAATTGCACTAAAGAGGTGTATGTCAATGATGGTGACAAACTGTACGGGTGAACGTTCTTTCTCTTAATCAAGAACTAGCTGCGCAGCCGTATGATGCAAGAACGATTGAACTGCCTGTCTGTCATGAGCATAGATTCAGATGTGTTGGAGTCTTTGAATTTCGATGATATTATGAGACTTTGCTCAGAGCAAAACACGAAAGCGATGTTTGTAAGGAAATGCTGTGACAAAGTCACAATCCATGTATAGCAAACACTCATTACAATCTCACTTTTAGTTTGTTTAACGAATTAACAATGGAAACTGTAACGTATGTTAAACTAGACCTATTTTACACTTGTATAGTACAACATACTGTGTTGGTATGAGTTTAGTAATACCTTGTACTGTATTAATAAATGTAACAAAATGACACAAATGCACAGGCAAAGCAATAATGCAATACTCTAGATCTGAGACTGAGAGATCGAGGCGGAAATCGGGTTACATTTAAGCAGGGCTGTAGTGGTAAAATTAGAGGTGAGTACACGCTACCGGTTAGTTTTCCGATACAAATTAGAGGTGAGTATACGCTACAGTACTTTTTTGAGTATACGCTATAGTATTTTAATATAAATAAATATAAATATTTTGTGAGGTGAGTATACGGTCTCTAGAGGTGAGTACACGCTGTATACCCGGGTATACCCTCCACTACAGCCATGCATTTAAGGTTAGTAGCATATATGCGCCGACTCCTTGGGAGCCGTGGGTGCGAATGCACACATAAAGAAAGTTCAGTGGGTGCTTGGCATTGAGAAGAAGCAGGACAGGAGTTCGGATCTTAAATTCAAATTTTTGCAACTAAGTAATCTCACAACTTGGGAAGAAATATAAATGATAAAGATTTTACATCTGCTGTGGCAGACTGTTGGTGACCAAAGAAATATAAATTATAAAGATTTCACGTCTGCTGTGGTTTGCATTTACAGTATATCATATGCATAAAGTCACACAAATGACAAGAAATAATTATTTGGGACTAAAAACGGCAAATTCACTGGTGGGGAAAAGGGCAAGGACTAGTGGGGAATTCGATAGGCCCCACCAGTCAACATGTTAAAAAAATGCCCTGCACCTATCTAAGGAGAATGTGAAGGGGGAATTGAGGGGAGGACCCGGGCACCCAGAGACAAAAGTAACAGTCGGCGCCTACTTATGTTAGTTAGGGTTCGTACGGATTATGCCTAGGGCCCCCAAACTCCTTAAAACGGCTCTGCATACATCAATCAAATCAATAAAAATGTATTTATTGTTCATCATAAACATATAGGCATGAAAATAACAAGTACCAGAGGCGGATCCAGGGGGCTATCCGGCCATCCCCCACTGGCGTAAACTTGCCCAAAATATTGGGGGGGGGGGCATGGGGTCTGGACCAGAGGTGCAAAAAAACATTTTTTTTGGGATGACAAGTTGTTTTTTGTTGTTGTTTTGGTTGTTGTTTTTTTCCGTTTTTTGTTTTTATGGTTTTTGTTGTTTTTAAGATTTTCGGATCATAAAAATCATAAAAAATGGCACGAAGAACAGCTCCAACTTAGTTTAATTCAGTTGCGATTTCCAAAAATTAAAAATCATTAAATCAATGTTATTAAAATAGGCCTAACTTCTACAAAAATTTTTTATTTTTTTAAACAAAAAAAGCAAAAAATTTTTGTGGTTTTTCTTTTTGCATTTAAAACCAAAATCCAGAGGCGCGTTTACAGAAAACGGGGCTCTAGGCGCAAACATTTACGGGGCCCTAGGCGTAAAGATTTACGGGGCCCTTCTGAACTTGTATTAGCCCAAATGAAGAAAACAAATATAAATTTCAATAATATACTTTATGTAAATGCTAAACTGTAAAAAAATAGAAAATAGGTTATATTTAAAATAATTCAAAATTTAAAAATGTTATTTTTTATAACTGAAGAAATATTTTTTCATTCGTTTGGGCCCTCCGAGATTTGGGGGCCCTAGGCGCGCGCCTAGTGCGCCTATACGTAAACGCGCCTCTGCCAAAATCCGAAAAAAACTTTTTTCACCTCTGGTCTGGACAGTCAGCAGAGGTTAGCTAAGTGTTACGTTAATGCGTATGAAATGGGGCGTTTTGTTTACATATAAATTTGTTTCATATTGAAGATATTGAAGATAAAAATAAATCTTTGTTTTCATTATGAATTTCTGATAGTATTTCAGTTCTATGTCTCTGTTTTTCTGTTTCTGAAGAAATCTGTCTATATTTTAACATGATATTTTACTATTCTAAGAAATTCTCCTCTCGATTTTTTTGGGGGGCATTGCCTCGGCTCCTCAATTATTGGGGGCACGTGCCCCGGCTGCCCCCCCAGAGTCTACGCCTATCCCCTCATTTGATATTTACACGCGACGTGGCCCCTCGTGAGGAAGCAGAAGAGGAAAAATGCCCCCCCCCTACAGGTAGAGGAGTAAAATGGTGGAATATGGAAATATAACCAAGGAATTTTTCAGGAGGCTAATGACTGAAAAAGGTCATAAGTTTTTTCGGAACATGAATTCCGAAAAAAATTTCGTTGGTCCGTTGGTAACTACCCGCACAAACTTTTATGTATGTATTATTTTTGCCCCCCCCCCCCCGATAAATCTTCTGGATCCGCCCCTGACAAGTACAATAGTACATGTTACATGCAGTGACAATGCGAGTACCTAAAGGAACGAACCGTTCCGCTAATATATAGGGTCCCCCTAGTTACAATAAATCATTACGACCAGTGGAGCAGTTCGTTAAGTGTCGTGTCCATTATTATTTATAGCATTAACAAGACAAAACAAGACAAAACAAAACCCACCCCATCAACCCCAATTGTCAAGCATTGTTTGTCTAAACAGTGCACGTGACTATAATCAAGCCGCTTCAGACCATCCCTAACATTTTTAAAGATCAATTCATGCAAGCAGTATGAGAATTGTAGAAAAAAGACGGGGGGGGGGGTAGACTTTGATTCACGTGGAGTTGGGTGTGCAATGAAGACTTTACTATGGGATCCTAAGAAAGACTAGGGGGTTGAATCCCCCAAACCCCGACAATTCTCACCCTGCATGCAAGCATACATAAACAATAGGCCCACACGCTTAGTCATTAATCTAGACTATGTTGCAGCTTTCTGAACATGAAAGATGTGCAAAATTTAAATGTACGCTATTTTCTATAGCGACTGTATAGGCCTATGACCTCGACCCTGTTAATTTGTCAATGAATTGATCGGGTGAGATCCTTGACCGTGCACCGCTGCCTGTTTGAATTGGCGCCACGCCATTTAGGCCTAAGGTCCCCGTGTACGAACCGTGCTAGCCCGAGATTTAAATCTCTGAAAGAAGCCACCTTCGGGAAGCGATCCGCGATCCGCATGCTCTCTAACACAGAAGCGTCTACGTTCTTACCGATGTAGCTAACTGGGCCAGTGTAGGCCTACTTGGAATGTGTTGTCTTCCGAATACGAGGATGCCTAAAAGTAGGCCCCTTAAGCTTAGGCATTAAAGCGTAAATCTAAATGTTGCACCATATGCGCTTCCGACCAGCTCAAGGACCACTGTTAGACAATGTCCAGGTCCTTGAAAATAATTCTATATTTAGATTCCTTGCCGAAGACGCAACGACAATTATTGTCGTTGCGTCTTCGGCAAGGAATCTAAATATAGAATTAGATGAATTATTATTGTGTGAATCATTTGTCCTTGCTTCTCAGACACAGGCGTCATTAAACAATGTGTTATAAGCAGTGGCGGCGCCAGACAGTTTTTGTAAGCAGAGCAGTCATGCAAGTAACCAGTGCAGAGGACGATTTATGGAGAGCACGGAATCGCGAGCTTAAAATGGTGACCGTATTATAAGTTTGCGCTACCGCGCTCGTCATAAATCGCCCCCAGCACTATTATATTTTTGTCAATAATCAGGCAGTCAGATGGGCGAAGCCCCCCGGAAGCTGAAAGCTTTTTGACATTTGTAAATCAAATTTTAACATTTCAGTGAATAGCCTAGGCCCTATAACAAATATGCCTGAACAAATTCTGGACAGGGCAAAAATTCTGGCAGGGCATCGACCAGGGCAAAGGCTTTTCTACCAGGGCATTTGCCCTGGCTAGCCCTGGTGTTGCGCCGCCCCTGGTTATATAAGACATTGAAGCATTTCGATTTTCCTGTGTGCACAATTTCTGTGTTCAGTTGCATCCTTATCCAGAGTTGTCGCCTCGTTTATAGCCTGATATTACATATGTTGTTTAATTCTCTAAAAACAATTGTTTACTACATAAAAATAATTATTCGTCGATTTTCCTTTGTTTCAATCCTGCCTGCCAGAGGGCCGCACGCAAACGGATATTGAATAAAAAGGACTTTCCAGTCGTGCGAATTATTTGTCCTTGCTTCTCAGACACAGGCGTCATTAAACAATGTGTTATAAGACATTGAAGCATTTCAATTTAATTTTCCTGCGTTCAAGAGTTTGCAATTTGCGCATCGTGTGATCTGAAAGAATATCTAGTATTGTGCTGGAAAATGGTAAAGATAGAACACAATCGATTCTGATTAATTCATATCTTTCTGGTATACGGCTTGGTTTTATACTACACTCTCCGTGCAGCCTTCAGCGAACCTGTCCCCTCCCAAACAATATGGCAGCTGAAATGGGTGTATAGGAAATCTCCAAATCCCTAATCTCCGAAAATGAATTTATCTTTTCGAAGTGAAAAGAAAATTATTTGCGCACATCTGACTTTTCGGGATATTTTCCGAATGCGTGGTGATTCTGCGGCAGAAGATTCCGCCACGCAGCGTATGCAGAAATTGCTAATTCAGAACGCGGCAGATTCCGCCGCATTAATGCGGCGGAAGCTGCCGCGTTCTGAATTTTAACGGAATTTTTACTTCTGCGGCGCAAGATTGGGATTTCCTACGCACATATTAATTCGCATCATCTATAATCCTTCAGGGTAATATATCGGTTTAGTGTCCCGTATTATTTACCGTGGCTGAGCAATGAAAATATTTAAACTCAAACTAGAGGTTGGATGATTGATGAAAATTTAACTGAAACTAGAAACTGGATGATTGATGAATATATTATGACTGAAACTAGAAGTTGGATGAACAATGAAAATATTTCATAACAAAACTCAAACTATAAGTATGCTATGTAGCGTAAATAATAGGGGACACAAAAATGATAAATTACCTCCTTTGCCAACTGGGTGCTAGTGTTTTCATGGTAAATAAATGCACTAGGTTCTATGTAGCGACTATAGGTTCTATGTAGCGACTATACGAGATGTGAACTTCTGTAAACGGTTTGTTCTAACTTCTAAGGATAACTGAGCTATTTTTGTTTTGAACTTTGCGGTTAGAATACGAATATGAGCACAAAATAAACTGAAGAATAATTTTCAGGTTCGAATGGGCATACACGAAGGTTTGCGCATAAAGGTTTGCGCATGCGCAGAGGCTATCCGTCACAGAAGTAATATTTTTCTATCTAGTGCGGTGGAAATATTCTGTCGCAGAAGATTTATACTTTCCAAATATAATATTCGGGATATTGGCCAACTAGACCATAGCCCGATAGCGCATTGGATAACATCTGGCGTAGAGTGCGAGAGGTACAAGGATCGAGTCCCATAGGCAGACATGCTTTGTAGGCTGCAATTTGCGCCGTGTATTGCAGGCTGTCTAAATTCTGTTAGTAGTTAAGATTTATCGCATAACATGTACATGTACAGCACAGTGCGTTTGCAGGCGCTTAACTAAAGAATAAATATTATTATTATTATTACTAGTTTTTGAGATTTCAAACGCTTAGTAGAAAAACTGTTTTTGGGAATTGAGTCCATTTTATGTTTTCAATACTTTTGGTGGCCAGGTTTCTACGATTGGTGTCGACTCCTAACCAGTCTGCAAGAGATTAAGAGTGTCAGTGTGAGTTCTGCGCAGGGGTTTTCCATTCAATATGTGAGGAGGTGATGAGTATTGAACATGATAAATATTATGAAATTTGTTATGTATACACATATAACAATGTTTGAGAGTATGTTTTCGCATAGGAATGTGCTGTGCCTGATTAAGTCCAGTGCATATGTTATAGAGATCGTCAGTTGTGTGGTGGAAATTGTTTTCTCAGTTTCTATTTTTTATGCATCTACATAATCTGTATGTTTTGTGTATGTGCCTTGTTGTCATCTGGATCTATGAAGTTCTATTTGTAATTCCTGAACAACAATAGAATACATATAAATATGGATTTCCAATTTTATAGGTTGTATTCAGCTCAACCTTCGTCAGATATGATATGAGTTCCTGGAAGGAATAGTTGTACTTAAAAGATGAGATGGCGAGGGAGAGGATGGATCACATCCCCTTATATGCCGAGGCTAAGAATATGACGTCGCTAACACTTCATACCAATGGCTGACCCCCAATGTACCTTTACGGACTGCTTTTTGTCTCTTCTGTCCTTTGAAATGATATTCTGTGCATTCCTTTACCCAACACTAGTTTATTTAACCTCTAAGACCATTGAGAACCGGGCTGATAGATGCCACACTAACTGTTGGATTGGGTTAGATGTAGATATTATAGACCAGTGTTTCCCAAAGTAGTGGTCCGCGGACCAATGCCGGTCCGCGAGCCTTCAGTTGCCAGTCTGCAAAGTGAGTCAAGAAATTGGACAAAAAGACGATAGGCGTTTTCTTGATTGGGTCTCATTTTGAACTGTCTTCAAAAAACACGATTTTTGCAATCAAAACCATATTTTGATATAAATTAAAAAGATTTTTTCTAGGAGTAAATGTATTTCAGCTATTGTAAACGAAAACTGTCAAAGAAATAGTTATTCGACAAATTGCTGACAGGTCAAATAGAAGTTGTTGTTCGCCTTTACTAGAAATTTCGTAACATTTGTGGTTCTTGGAAACTTGTTTAAAACTTGTTTTATAATTAGTTCTAACTGTAGTTAAATATGCGATGTTTTCCCTACAATATCCACTCCTTTTAGTGTAACTATATAATTTTGTACCAAATTCCAAGATTTGTTTTACATTCTCTTTCTTAAATCTTATAAGTAATACATATTTAAGGTGATCAAAAAAGAAAAGTAATAAATTGGGGACCGGTCATGCTGCAATGGGAAAATTCCTGCCACACTGAAAAGTTTGGGAAGCGCTGTTATAGACCATTCACTGGATGACAGTTCTAATCACCCGTGTGTGTCTGATGAAAATTTTAATTTGTAGAGGGAAGGCTTATGGTGCCCCTTCAGTAGTTGATGATTCATAATATACAGTGTGCAATGTGCATGTATATATGGACTTAAACTAACTACTTGTGATAATACAACATGCAGCTTTTCTGGATCTTTAGGCCTTTAATCTTGATCCTGAAACCATTTGCATCTTTCAGGATCTCTTGCAAACTGAGAAGCAGTGCTGTGTGATGACTGAGGCCGTGTCTGTTGACCTTGTCAGCTCCTGCAACTCAACAATCTGCCAACGGGTTGAACCCTACTGAAATGTCGTTCTTCAAGGCATCAGATGTAGACGTGATACCAGGACAATGTTCCTTGCAGGCTGGTAAAGCTCATAACTGAAGGTCTGTAAAGGAACCTGTTGGCCTAATAGGTATCATAGACAACAAGTGAGGTGAGTTATTCGGAACCATTTTGTCTAGTAAGTCTAGTAGTATGATACAATTTCTAGCAATGAATTTCAAGGCATTTAGGAGGTCTGCTTCAATATAATTAGTTAGTGTGCACATGTAGCTACTTGGGTACCAGGTAAAAGTTCTATGGTTTAAGTTTTAAACTTGTAGAAATTAAGCTCTTTGGTGCCAGTAACAAAACTGGAATTTTGTCACCAAGACCAGATTTTTCCGGTCTTTCCCGTTTGCCACAACAAATGTTTGCTTTGTATGGAAACCCATGAGATGAGCAAAGCACCCATACTTTGTAACCAAACCTGATTGGCTTTCCACGGATGAACATCTTAGAACTGTGATGACCATAGTAATAATAATAATCACACTTACAATCAACATAATTGTGGAGTTACAAAAGGCAATCTTCAGTAGCAACGCAAAATAGTGGTACGTGTAAAGACAGTGACCCAATATTCCCAAAGTGGAACACATATGAAATCAGCTATGTTGCTCATGCATAAATCACTGCCACTGCAAAATTTGACCATACACGAGCACAATAAACACAGTTCATTAAAAATGTACTATTAAAATAATTAATTGTCACGTAATTGTAACATATAGTTATTTTCAATATTTAAATGTATAAATGTCAATTTTTGTCTGATTTTGCTCCACAATTATAATTATATTTACCAAAATAGACTCAAAATCACAGTAAATAAACACGCCTCCGTCGTTGGTCAAGCCAATGAATATTTATGAGATGACTTATAGTCTGTTTCACTGCTCCCCAGGAGTTTTAATAATCTGTTCCAATTTGGGAATGTTGGGTCAAAAAAAGGCTAATGTTCCTCATCAGTTATTTCAGACGCATTTGGCTATTGGGTATTTCCACTGCAAGGCAGTCCTGGTAGAATGATGCTTGCTCTTGAGGAATGACTTCTGAACTCAGAAGTGACAACAGATCCTTCTTCTTGTCAGTAGATATTGAATGTTGGCTACTGTTTACTGGTACCAGGGAGAGTCCAGAAATTGATGCAGGTGGACCACGTCTCATGGACGTATCTAGCTCTATAAATCCCTCATTAGTAATACAGTATATGTACTGAATGATATGTGGTTGAAATTTAAAAAAATGCATACTCTTACTTTTCAACCATTGTACTGATTCAACAACTGTGTTCTTCAATCGGTTCTTGACAAATCCAGTAAGCATCTTTGAATCATGCACATCAGTATGGAATCTTCTAAGGGCAATAAACTGAGGTACTTGCTTTCGAATACAGCCAATGAGTAACTCCCATTCACGTATTGTTTACACTTTGTGACGAAAGGCTTTTTCAACTGTTGCATGCATTGAATCTGCTTCCAAGTTACCATGACCTGAGTCCATGAATTTTGTATAAAGAATTTGGAGATTTGGAATACTTTGTACTGCTAGAAGTGTGACGTTCGTCGCTCGAGATCAACTAACCCTTCATCAGACGTGGTACCAATTTGTGTCGGTCTTACCCGAGACGCTGCTTCGTCGTCGGGCTGGGTTCGGCTCCAGCCAACTGACCTTCTGGAGTCGCCCGGGTCACTATCCTGTCTACTTCTGCTGTAGACGAGCGGTTCCCTGTCTCCGCTCTCAGTGCCCATTTCTCCAAGAGGAGGTCCCGAGGGTATCGCTTGTTTGCGAACAGTGTCGCTGTCAAGCTCCATCTCACTTTCGGACTCTGCCACTGCCGCGGTCGCCGGGTGGGCAACGTCCTCGTCCTCAGGATGGCCGTCCTTTAGAACAGGGTTCGCTCTCTTGCCGGCAGGAGTCCTCAGCTTCCTGTGAGATCTCTTAGTCAAAGACTTTCTCTTTTTCTCCACCTTAACCGAACCCTCACGTACCATTCTGCATCTCATGACTCTCGAGTTATCGTCAATAGGGGAAAACTCTGAACGTTCTCTTGTCCGAGAGGACAAGGTGTACATCTGACGAGTCGTCACGTCGTGCCGTCTCAAACACGCGAACATCTTGCGATAATATATACACGTGTAATATTAACGCGGTATACTGGTCTCACGACACTCTCTTCTGATAGGACAGGTTCTAGGTCTAAAACCTCCCTAACCGCACGCAGAACTGTGTTCCGACCGGCGCACGAGGTGGGCCCTACTTCGCACTTCGGTCAGTTCTCGGAACTACGTGTTTCGATCACCAAGTTATTTGCTCTGAATAACGACTGGTTTGAATACAAGATTTTCCTGATTCTATCGTTTTCCTGGTCTTACCGCACTGTAATCAGTTGTCGGGCTGTCTTTTCCCGTACTGCGGTCTTTCGGTAACAGTGGTCTTTCCCAGTAACTATTTTTAGTTACCGGGCGATGGAGCCCCTCCAACGCTCCACCGGCGTGTCAGCCATCCAAGTG
Source organism: Allolobophora icterica (assembly GCA_963556255.1). NCBI lineage: Eukaryota > Metazoa > Annelida > Clitellata > Crassiclitellata > Lumbricidae > Allolobophora > Allolobophora icterica. The sequence goes on along the minus strand of OY744603.1, from coordinate 24,600,317 downwards.
TCACAATCCAAATGTAACGCCGACCCCGTAAGGTTACCAGAATGTCCTGAATTTTGTTCCCAAGAATTTCCGAATTTTGGTTCCCTAACAAAGGTCACGCTTACTCCCACAGGTAACCGGACAAGCTCCAATCGCGGAGTTCTTCAAAACCCAAGAGGGAATTTCCTGCCTGTCGCCAAATTTACCCTTATTATCGTTTTTGTACTAAATTGGTTTTTTCAGGTATCCCGACGGTCACTTCACCGAGTGCCGAAGTCGCGTAAAACTCTCCCAGCCGAAGACGCCGAAGTCGCGTAAAACCCTCCCGGCCGAGTACGCCGAAAGCGCGTAGAACTTCCCCTGTGTCGAGTACGCCGAAATCGCGTAAAATTCGTCTCAGTGGATAAAACCAAACACTGTCGGATCTTGGAGTTCTTCGAACTCCAAGAGGGATTTCCTTGCCCGACGCCAAATTTACTCTTGGTTTCAAGGATTTCAGAATTCCAGAAAATGGCTACCTCAAGAAGGTCACCTTTACTCTCATGGGTTACCGGACAAGCTCCGATCGCGGAGTTCTTCAAAACCCAAGAGGGACTTTCCTGCCCGTCGCCAAATTCACCCTGGTTTTCGATCTCACACTGAATTGGTTTTCCTGTGTATCAACGGTATCCTTCCCCGAGTATTACTCAGCCGTAGATTTCCCACGATCGGGATCTAGACCGCTTCGCGATCAACGGAGGGATCCAACCCGCCGGATCGGCGCTGTCGGCCCGTCTCCCAACAGTGAACTTCTTTAGCTGTACTCGGGATCGCCTGATTATATTATTCGGACGCCCCTTTCGTCCGTAAATATATTTGTACTAACCGGAAACTCGAACTCTGACTCGGTCGTAACCAAAATCACTCGCCTACCACACTGAGTGCAGTATATTTGAATCGGTAACTGAATCGCTAACCAACAACGCTGTTTAACAGTATTGCTATGTATGAAGAGTCGAACCAACTCTTCACGTATAAAGCAGCACACCGTGAGGCAGGCTCTATGCATCCGAATGAGCGCGTCTGCTCGCTATGCGCTGGCTTCAGACCGTCGATCGGGCTTCCCTGCCACGGTCGTTGCCGGCCAGTTGCCTATTGAAATTAAATAAAAATTAAATGATCGATGCTGGGCCTTCGCATGTAAAATTAAGAGAAACGATGCTGTCCCCTTCGCATGTAAACTTAAAGAAAACGATGCTATTCGCATAAAATAAATCCTCCCACTTACGCATTGTGGCCTTGACCGCCACACTCCCCCCACCTTACTTAGATGCGGAGCATCTCTGCCAAAATCGGGGACCTTAATCAAACGTGACAGGAACATCCCCAACCCAGATCCACTTAGAGAGCAAGGAACCAAATGCACCTTTGGTTATAGGGCGGTATATCAACAATCTAGGCACCCTGCACGTACGCCAAACAACGATGAGAACCGTGATAGCGACAGCCTATTTAATGATGCTTTCGATCCGAACCACCACCCTACTGGCAACCTGTCGTTCCTGACAAATCGCCAACCTTAACAGGCCCTCTATCATGAACCTGGGCTCTGCCGGACCCCAAGGGCCAGGAGAACTAAAGGAGAGAAAAGTCGCCCACTGTCTCCCGATCTGGTAACCATCGTCGATCAGTCACACCCGGTACCACTTCAAAATCGTGAAAGCAAAATAAACTAGTACAAGTTATCATATTTACGTACATGATCTAGGTCCTAACATATGCTTCTATCGCATGATGCTCTATCCTAAATAGCGCACTAAGGTAGCGCACTAAAGTATCATGAAACGGTAACCAAGGAAATCGCGTTGCCCCGAATTTCCTTAACACTCGTTGTTACGAGCATTATACTGTCGAAAAGAAATTCTGTCATCACAAGGAACCGGAAACATGGTTCTCCAATAGTTCGCTTGTAGAACCAACGCAATGAAGCGTCCTAGTACTGGAATCTTTACTCGTTTCAGTACTAACCACTAAGCCAATGTTTAACCGAAACATATCATCAAAAGGGAACTTAAACAGTCATTCACTGACAATCTGTAAAACCAACGCAATTAAGCGTTGCTTGTAGCACAGGTACTGTATGCTCCCAGATACCGCTCAAAAGAAATACTCTCATCAAAAGGGCAACTGAAACATGGGTCTCGAATAGTCAATGAAACCAACGCAATTAAGCGTTCATCTAGTTGGTCCTAGATACACGTCTGCTTCAGAAGGTCACTAACAAGGACTTCTACAGTCGTAGTCATCCATCCAAGCGAGGTCTTCGTCTCGTCCGTCGTCCAGGTGGCAATTCTGGATCAGCGGTCTCGTCTGGATTCTCTGAAGGTTCCTCTGGTTCATGTTCTGCATTAGGATCTTGAGCCAGGACTGGCCAGTCTACTGTAGGTAACTCAAGATTTCTGTCCCTCTCCGGTAACCAGGTACTCGGAGGTTTACCGTAAAACGGCTTCAATTTATCCACGTGCACAACCATTAGCGTGGATTTCGGATTCTTCTGAATCCGGTACAAACACGGACTGAGCACTTGAATAACCAAGAATGGGCCGGTGTAATAGCGAGCCCATTTTGTCTTCCTTCCACTTCTTAGCCGAGGGTAGTAATAGTAAACCCAATCTCCTTGAGCGAACTTGCTAGGTCTCACTCTCAAATCGTAGGCTTTTTTTCCTTCTTTCTGCTACTCTCTTTAACTGTTCTCGTACAAGCCGATACGATCGTTCCATTTTCTCTTTCTGTTTCTCCACGTACTCTTCCATGTCACTGTAAGACGGTCTCTCGAACTCTGTAACTTGGGCTAGAATCAAGTCTAATGGCGTATGGTTCTCCCTTCCCAGGAACAGGAAATTAGGTGTCCGTTGGGTCGCTTCATGTTCAGTACCTCGATATGCCGCCATTACATATGGTACATGAACATCCCAATCCTTTTGTCGTTCCGACACTACCTTTCCGATCAACATGTTCAGTGTTCTGTGGAACCTTTCGATCATTCCGTTACCAGAGGGTCGATATGGAGTTGTACGTACTTTGTCAATCTCCATGCGTTTACACAGCTCTTTGAATAACTTCGACTCAAAACACGGTCCCTGATCCGTCAGGATCTGGAGTGGCATACCAAACCTCGAGAACACGTGTACCATAAGCGATTCTGCCACAGTAACGGCCTCTTGGTTTCTGATAGGCAGAGCTTCAGCCCATCTCGAGAAGTAATCTATCGCTGTCAGTATGTATTTGTTGCCTTTACTTGATACAGGATGCGGACCAGTTATATCAATTCCGAATCTCTCCATTGGTTCACCGACCACAGGAGTCTGCATGTAACCCTGTCTTGGAGGTTTCTCCCTTCGATAACGAGCACAGCGATCGCACCTTTGGCAGAACCGTCTAACATCGTCCTTCCAACTCGGCCAATACGCCCGACGTTGCAACTGAGATAAACTTTTCCGAATCCCGAAATGTCCTCCGGCAAAGCTTGCGTGTGTTAACTGAAGCATCTCTTGCCGTAGAGATAAGGGCACAACTAACTGAGATCGCTCAGCTTTTCCTGTGTTACCCTGAATCCAGCCTCTGTGTAACACTCCTTGCAGGACTTCCAGCTGATTCCAGTTGCTCACCAACACTTTCACTTCTCCGCTAGCAGGTGATAGTTCTGCCTGTGTTGGATGATGCTTCGACTCCTTCCAACCAAGGACCGTACCAATATTGTAATCGCTCTGCTGTTCTCTTCGAAGAAACTCCTTTGTCCAACGGATTTCCTGGCCTGTATCTTCACTGGTAACCTCGGAGCGCGTTACTTCTCCGATCGGACGTGCCCACATCACGTCTTCATTCGTAACTCTCATGGTAACCACTTTAGGTTGTTCCTCACCCGGACCTCTAGACATCGCGTCTGCGTTACCGTGTTTTGCTCCCGGTCTGTGACATATCTCCATGTCAAACTCCTCTATCATCTCTAACCAACGAGCCTGTTGGCCAATCGGTTCCGGTGTTCTGCGTAACCACTGAAGTGCGGAGTGGTCTGTTCTGAGTAGGAATTTACTACCCAGTAAGTACTGACGAAACTCTTTCAAGAAATACACCACAGCTAACAACTCTCGCCTGGTAACGTTATAGTTCCGTTCCGCCGTCGACAAAAGCCGACTCGCGTAACAAATCACTGTCTCTTCTCCCTCTTGTACTTGCGATAACACCGCTCCAATGGCGTATGCCGAGGCATCCGTATCTAGGATGTACTGGCCCTCGTCGTTCGGTAACCCAAGTATAGGTGCGGAAACCAACTTTCGTTTAAGTTCTTCGAAAGCTCCCTGACATTCGTCAGTCCAATGGAACGGTACATTTTTCCTGGTCAGAAAATGAAGTGGTTGAGCTACCACCGCGAAATCATGTATGAAACGTCGGTAATAGGAGCAAAGACCAACGAAGGATCTGACTTGCCTCAAGTTCCGAGGAGCAGACCATTCTTCTACGGCCTTGATCTTGCTCGGATCCGTCGCGACCCCTTCTTCACTCAAAACGTGACCAAGAAACAATACTCTCTGTTGTAACAGGTAACATTTGGATGGTTTCAGCTTGAGATTATACTCTTGTAATCTCCTGAAAATCATCTCTAGACGTTGCATGTGCGTCTCTACGTCCCTCGAGAACACAATTATGTCATCCAAGTAAACCAGACAGATGTCATAGTTTAGCCCTGTCAAGACTAAGTTCATTAGTCGACAAAACGAGGCCGGACTATTGCACAATCCGAAAGGTAACACTTTGAATTGGAAGCTGCCCCTTCTCGTAACGAACCCGGTCTTGTGTTTGTCTCTTGGGTGCAAGGCCATCTGGTGATAACCTGCTCTCAAATCGAACGTACTGTACCATCTGGCGCCACCCAGGGTATCTAAACTCTCGCGGATAAGGGGTAACGGATGAGCATCTTTCCGTGTCTTCAGGTTCAGTTGCCTGTAATCGATACAGAAACGCATACTGCCATCCTTTTTCTTAACCATTACGACATTGGATGCCCATTCCGATATCGAAGGTTCAATGATTCCTTGTCTCAACATGTCTTCTACCTGACGATCAACTTCCGGTAACATGGAAAGCGATTGACGTCTCAAAGGTTGCCGAACTGGTTTCTCCTGTCCCGTATCGATCTCGTGTTGGATCACCGAAGTGAATCCGTTATCACTTTCGTTAAGGGAAAACGTTGCGCTGTACGTTAGCACAAGTTTTCGTAACCTGATTCGCTCTTCTTCCGAAATGTCTGCTGGCACTTCTTCCCATAGTCGTTTTAGGGTCTGTTCGGCAAGTGGGTTGAGCGTCTGCTCCGCTACACTGGCCGTTGTACTAATCTTCGATCCAAACCGGTCAATCGTACTTTGCTGCTTTCCTCGGCGTTCCTCCGGATAACCTGGGCCCATAGGCTTCTCCGGATTTTCGCTTCGGTAAGGCTCATCATACGATTCCGTTCTGGCTCGATTAACTGTCACATCGACTACGTTCACTCGCTCCAGCGGACATTCAGTCCGTTTCTTGACTAGCGAATCTCTGTCTCCAACATTCAACATCCTGATCCACACTTCCGTGTCTCTTCCTGTCACCAACGTACGTCCGATTATCAAATCTTTTGATAATTCCATTGGAATGGTCGTCCAATCTTCGTTATCTTTTTGGAAATGCGGGTATACGACCCAAGCTGGAACGTCAACTTCGCTCCTTGGAGGAACTATTATGTCCTCTTGCACAATAACCCTCCGGCACATGGACTCGGTAACGACCTCTTTCAGAGGGATCTTCTCGCTCCCAAGGAAAACGCATCGACTTGCGAAGTCCCATCTTGCCTGATTGGCTTCCAGCCAAGATAACCCCAAGATCACTTCTGTCACTTGGTCTGTAACTAGACAGGGTACAGGGTACACCTGCTTTCCGATCCGAATCTTAAGGTTAGTTTCACCATCCACCTTAATCTGACTTCCATTAGCGGCTAGGAGTCGCTGTTCTGACGGTACTAGCACAGCGTCTAGCACGAAACGTCGTGGCACAAGTGACATTTCACTTCCAGAATCAAGTAGACAGTGTATACGTTTTCCTGCCAGTCTCGCAACCACGTAGGCCACCCTACTGCCTTTGACCAGTCGGTTTTGGGTCTCTTCTTGTATCGGTTCAGCCTTTGTAGGTTCACTGGTACCGGTTGCACCATTCGTCTCAGCGTTTCTCTGAGGACAATATCGCTTCATGTGTCCTTTTCGTTTGCACAAGTAGCATTCGATATCCGGGTTACGCAACCGTGTGGGCGGATAAATCCGTCGCCATCCCACATTCGGTTCGGTTGTCCTCTGATCTCCCACAGCTAGATCAGAACTGTTCTCCCTTTCATGAGGATTTCTCGGAACGATGCCCAAATTCTGATTTATTGTCACTCGATCAAGTTCTCTTGAAAGATTTTTAATCTTTCGCTCGAGATCTTCTAGACGACGAGACTGTTGCCCCTCAGTGCTCGAGTCTTTTCGGTCTTCCATGGTAACTTTAACTCTCGCGTGTCTCCGGTCTAAATCACCACCTTGTGTCGAAGATCGACCATAGGCATCCAACCTCACCGCATGTTTATACGCCGCTTCGAGGTTAACTGGTTCTCGCTCGCGCACCTTCTGCCCCAAATCTTGGTTTGCCAGTGCATCAATGAAAGCGTCACAAGCGACCGTCTCGACGATATCACTTGTTGGTCCTGGGTATGCCAAAGCCATTAGCCTTCGTACTTCCTGCACTACACTACTCAGCGTTTCTCCGTGAGCCTGCCGGTAAGTGCGAAGTTTCATCCGATATAGGCTAGTTTGGTCATCAGACCCGTACCGGGCCTTAAGCCGCTCAACAAGTTCTCGCCAAGACACGTCCCTCTGTGCACCCATGTCCCACAACAGCTGCGAAGCGGGACCCGTTAGGGCGCACATTAACTGGTCTGCTTTTTCCTGATCACTCCACCGGTTGCACCGTGCACAAACTTCGAACTTTGCTAGAAAGGCTGCGATCGCTGACTTGCCATCGTACTTCTCTAGCTTGATTCGTATACCGCGATCCGATCGGTCTTCGCCTCTTGTCCGCGTAACAAGTGATCTTCCGACACTCTTCTTGGGATTTCCTCTCCGGTTGTCCTCATCGTTACTCCGGGAATCGTTTCCCTCGTCTGTCCTCACCACTGACCGGTGCCGACTCTGTCCCCTCAGAGTACCCAACGTCTTCCCTGTACGCCACTTAGAATACATCGTAGTCATCTCTCGGTCGCCTGACGTTGCACTGTCTTCATCAGAGATGTACTCAGCCTGTCTCTGACCTTTTCTACGAGGCTCACCACCTGCGTAGTCTTTGGACTCCGATCGTTTATATTTATTGCGAGAGCTCTGAGAGTTTCCGTTGACGAACGTAACTCTTCTGTCTTCTTCGCGAATATCTCTTTTTCCTGACTCTGGCGGTCTGTCAGATTCGTCGTACCTAAGACAATTACGACTTCTCGAATCTGGTTTGTGCCCTTTAGAGTACCGCTCGTGGGTCTCATCCCAGGCCAAATGATCTCTGTCTCTTCCCATGTTCGATTCTCTCTCGGTTTCTCTATCAAGTGCCTGTTTTAAACCGCGTCTCTCGTACTCTGGTAGACGTTCCTTACCATACGTCTCCCTTTCAGTTTTCTCATAACTCTCGTGCCTTCCTCGTTGACGGAGGTTTTTCCTGTCAAAGACTCCGGTTCTCATGGCCTCTTCTGGACCAACACTATCGGTGTCTGAATCCGAAGAACTCACTGACGAACGTAATTTCGCCTCAACCCTTCCTCTTGTCAACAGACGTTGTCGACTCGATTGCCTTGCCGTTTTACCGTGTGACTCTCTCCCGCTGTCCTCGGGAAGATAGCGGCTACGTAACTTTTCCGAAGTTCCCGAAAGCGAAACTTCCTCACGTGTCTCTGTGTTACCTCGGCTCCGTGCTGGCTCTTCGATCTGCAGCTTCCCTCGGCGATCCATCTGGTAACCTGGGCCCGTAGGTTTCCCCGATGTCTCGCGTCGGTAAGACTTCGCATGCTGAGCAGCAGGAACAGACAGTTCTTCAAGTTTCGAACTCATCATTGCCACACTCTGTCGCAGGTAAGACATCTCCGCTTGCCAATCTACCTCATCTGTCACAGGTCTTGGGCGACCTTCTTCCATGTTGGTAAACGGTACTCGATTGCCTTCGTTTCGCTGATGCGCCACGATGTCACCACTCGTTTTCTGCACTACGGCGTCACCCCGCGGTTTCAGGCCTGTCTCAATGTCTCTTGGCCTATCACAAGCCTGTCTCGACTGTACAGGTTGCCTGCCCCGTACGATACTAGGTACTTGAACCTGCACAAGGTTCCCCGATCTATTGTCGACGAGTGGTTTGGACCTGTCAAACCTACTCTCACCAACGGTCTCTCGCCAGTGTGTGAATGTCTCGTTATTCACATCGTTCTGTACTACCTCAGTAGTCTTTGGAACGGTTATCAACCATCCGTTATCCTCATGGAAACCTCTTTCACGCCCACTGCGGGTTCCAGCTTCCGTTTCAAATGCACTGGTTTCGTCAGGTGCACCCGTTTCATCAAGCAACCTTTGTTTGCTTTTCCGTTTACGTAACTTTGGACGCGCGCCTCCGTACTCACTATGGGGCACTTCATCCGACTCGTCCTCGGTATCTTCCTGACCTTGCCTGGTTCTGTGACAAGAAAACGCTAGTACCCCACTTCTGGTACCAGTTTGTGACGTTCGTCGCTCGAGATCAACTAACCCTTCATCAGACGTGGTACCAATTTGTGTCGGTCTTACCCGAGACGCTGCTTCGTCGTCGGGCTGGGTTCGGCTCCAGCCAACTGACCTTCTGGAGTCGCCCGGGTCACTATCCTGTCTACTTCTGCTGTAGACGAGCGGTTCCCTGTCTCCGCTCTCAGTGCCCATTTCTCCAAGAGGAGGTCCCGAGGGTATCGCTTGTTTGCGAACAGTGTCGCTGTCAAGCTCCATCTCACTTTCGGACTCTGCCACTGCCGCGGTCGCCGGGTGGGCAACGTCCTCGTCCTCAGGATGGCCGTCCTTTAGAACAGGGTTCGCTCTCTTGCCGGCAGGAGTCCTCAGCTTCCTGTGAGATCTCTTAGTCAAAGACTTTCTCTTTTTCTCCACCTTAACCGAACCCTCACGTACCATTCTGCATCTCATGACTCTCGAGTTATCGTCAATAGGGGAAAACTCTGAACGTTCTCTTGTCCGAGAGGACAAGGTGTACATCTGACGAGTCGTCACGTCGTGCCGTCTCAAACACGCGAACATCTTGCGATAATATATACACGTGTAATATTAACGCGGTATACTGGTCTCACGACACTCTCTTCTGATAGGACAGGTTCTAGGTCTAAAACCTCCCTAACCGCACGCAGAACTGTGTTCCGACCGGCGCACGAGGTGGGCCCTACTTCGCACTTCGGTCAGTTCTCGGAACTACGTGTTTCGATCACCAAGTTATTTGCTCTGAATAACGACTGGTTTGAATACAAGATTTTCCTGATTCTATCGTTTTCCTGGTCTTACCGCACTGTAATCAGTTGTCGGGCTGTCTTTTCCCGTACTGCGGTCTTTCGGTAACAGTGGTCTTTCCCAGTAACTATTTTTAGTTACCGGGCGATGGAGCCCCTCCAACGCTCCACCGGCGTGTCAGCCATCCAAGTGTCACAATCCAAATGTAACGCCGACCCCGTAAGGTTACCAGAATGTCCTGAATTTTGTTCCCAAGAATTTCCGAATTTTGGTTCCCTAACAAAGGTCACGCTTACTCCCACAGGTAACCGGACAAGCTCCAATCGCGGAGTTCTTCAAAACCCAAGAGGGAATTTCCTGCCTGTCGCCAAATTTACCCTTATTATCGTTTTTGTACTAAATTGGTTTTTTCAGGTATCCCGACGGTCACTTCACCGAGTGCCGAAGTCGCGTAAAACTCTCCCAGCCGAAGACGCCGAAGTCGCGTAAAACCCTCCCGGCCGAGTACGCCGAAAGCGCGTAGAACTTCCCCTGTGTCGAGTACGCCGAAATCGCGTAAAATTCGTCTCAGTGGATAAAACCAAACACTGTCGGATCTTGGAGTTCTTCGAACTCCAAGAGGGATTTCCTTGCCCGACGCCAAATTTACTCTTGGTTTCAAGGATTTCAGAATTCCAGAAAATGGCTACCTCAAGAAGGTCACCTTTACTCTCATGGGTTACCGGACAAGCTCCGATCGCGGAGTTCTTCAAAACCCAAGAGGGACTTTCCTGCCCGTCGCCAAATTCACCCTGGTTTTCGATCTCACACTGAATTGGTTTTCCTGTGTATCAACGGTATCCTTCCCCGAGTATTACTCAGCCGTAGATTTCCCACGATCGGGATCTAGACCGCTTCGCGATCAACGGAGGGATCCAACCCGCCGGATCGGCGCTGTCGGCCCGTCTCCCAACAGTGAACTTCTTTAGCTGTACTCGGGATCGCCTGATTATATTATTCGGACGCCCCTTTCGTCCGTAAATATATTTGTACTAACCGGAAACTCGAACTCTGACTCGGTCGTAACCAAAATCACTCGCCTACCACACTGAGTGCAGTATATTTGAATCGGTAACTGAATCGCTAACCAACAACGCTGTTTAACAGTATTGCTATGTATGAAGAGTCGAACCAACTCTTCACGTATAAAGCAGCACACCGTGAGGCAGGCTCTATGCATCCCGAATGAGCGCGTCTGCTCGCTATGCGCTGGCTTCAGACCGTCGATCGGGCTTCCCTGCCACGGTCGTTGCCGGCCAGTTGCCTATTGAAATTAAATAAAAATTAAATGATCGATGCTGGGCCTTCGCATGTAAAATTAAGAGAAACGATGCTGTCCCCTTCGCATGTAAACTTAAAGAAAACGATGCTATTCGCATAAAATAAATCCTCCCACTTACGCACTGTGGCCTTGACCGCCACAGAAGCATAATTGAAGCCATATATACATTTATGTTTTGCCCACTGCAAGTGTCTGTAAATGTAGCAGCACGAGTTACAGTTTGAGGCAAATTCTTTAAATACTGCAGAAAAGCTGAACCAATTTCATTTGAATCCTTGGCACGGTCAGTCTCATCCCATAAATAGCGGTATCCTGATGTGAAGTGTAAAATTGTATACAGCAAGTTTTCACTTGTAATGTGTCTGGGCATCTCCACCTAAAATAAAGAATATACTTACTTACCATGTGGTGTTACAAGCACAGCCTGGAAGTCGAATGTAACAGCCATGCACCCAGCAGCATGCTTTGTGTTAGAGGTTTTTCTTCCATCGATTCTTTTCTTGTTGCTTATGCTGATCCTATGATGCTGATCCTAGGAAGGTTTTTCAGCAACTCCACTTCATCATTTGCCTCATAGTAGCTGTTACCTTTCACTGGTGTTATGTTGAGGCATGTGCAGTAGTCATCTCTGTACAGACGGTGCATCTGTTTGATGTTGAGATCTGGAGAGATATTCTCTTCTTGAGTTTTGTCAAAAATAGTGTGAAAGAACTCAGGAAACTTATTAATGTGGTTCATGACATCTGCAATGCACTCTTCAGGGATCTTGTTTGGTGCTGGTCTGTTAATTCGTTTGTCTGTACCCACAAATTACAGACTTAAAATGGTACAGAACTATGTGTAACCTAATTCTATTGCAATGTTTCAGTTAGCTATGTCGACATGTACATTGATATTGCACAATTTAACTATCTTATCGACTTATCGCTTCGATAAACTTCTACATACTTAATCATATGATCATATTAATATAAACTATCTCTGGAGATTTTGTTACGCAAGATTTAAAAGAAAAGGGTTCTACTCTTTCAAGAAATATTCCTCCCAACATCTGATATTGATAATTTCAGCCAAATCCACCAAATATTACTCCACGTCAGAAACAGAAATCATCACCCGAGCCCAATTGCACAAATTCCATTGAGATCACAGTCTCCATGTAATTTAGCCAAAAATCCAGAAACCCAAAGAAATATCGAACACCAGACGAATAATTCCATGCCCGATGTTCAATAATGTCATAACGATCGAATTTTATCTTCCAATTTCGATAATTTTCATCGTTTAAATCCCAAAATCGCCTTCTATGCACGTAAGACAAAATCCCTCCAATTTTATCTCATCGATCACAAATTCCGTCTAACCTCTTCAACGGCTAGGCTGCATCTGACTGCAGGGCAAGAAAAAGGCAGCAACATTCGCCCGCGCTAGCCTCAGCCAATCACAAACAAGAGCGAAAGGTGGGAAGCTTTCCCATTAGTTAGCTCATCTACAGTAGACTCCTTAGCTGGCATACACTGCAAGGCACTATCGCAGTGGCCTCTAGCGATTATAATTTAACTAGGTGATTTCCAGCGACAACAATTTACTTAGCGCCTGTTACGATTCGGTACACCGTAAGACGTATTCCAATAAGATTTCTTCAACTGGTCAGTTTGCAGAATGGAAGTTCTGTTGTACAGCATAACCATCAGAACAATTCTAGTACAAATTTAATCAACAGCAGGCATATCAGTGTCTTGGTTCCTAGTTGTATCGATGTAAACCGAGCTTCCAGAAGTCCATGCACCTGAGATGATGATGTTGCTCTTTATCTGTTCGCTTCGTGTGCATGAGGAAACAGTGCCAATGCAGATTTCGTGAGGTCTTCATTAATATAGATTCGTTTTTGGCTCTGAGTGAGTGTATGCTGCATAGACCAGGTCTCAAGTTTTCCTTGAGGAGAACCTGGAGCAGCGTACTGCCAGGCGATCTGTTACTGATGCTGCTAAATATTCATCGTCTGAAAAAATGTCTGAATTGAAGGGTTCTATCCCTGCCACTTAAATTCACCCTCAATATTTGACTTCGTGAATGCCTGTGGATATGGTGCATGAACATTAGGAACAATGGCATAGATTGTCATGGCTCTTGTGCTACTGACCATCGAATTATTATCACAAGATGCATTATATAGTATCTCTTCAGAAGCCCATAAACGGACCTATACATTGGTTGCAACTTTTGAATGTAATGTGTAGGAAAATGCAGCGTAACCTATGCCATAATCTTTTGCCGCATGAAGAGCCGCAACAGAAATATGACTTTCATGGTCGTCTAGCAGAAGCAGAGTGGGTTTTTCGTTCATACATTTAAACGTGCTTTACAAAATGTTTCATCATTTCAAAAAAATTTCTGCTATCCAACCAGAAGGATTAGCAAGTCCTACACAGTACACAACCAGGAGGACTATCCTTTGCCATAAAATCTTTGAAATGAACTCTTGGAAATATAAATATAGAGATGGTACAGAATTACCAATAGCATTCACTGCACAACGTACAGTTATTAATGTACTGTGTTTGCCAATTTTTTTCTTCCAACCTGCTTTTTAACTGTCATTTTCACTGGTTTTTTAACAGTAGTCTGTCCAGTCTCATCAACATTGTAAATGCTTTCAGGGCCAACATTATACTGTGTCCTCAAGTCTCGGAAAAATTGACTCACGTTGTATCTTTTGAGGACTGCTGCACGGCCAAAACTAGTTGCTTCTGTTGATAACCAACTGTTGTTTCCTTTTCATGAAACTTGATAACCAGTCTTTACCAGCACATTTGTTTGTCAACCACACTGATGGACAGGTGTTCCACATGAGTACTCATACTCCGACAAGACCAGTGCCATCTGCATCCTCTGTCTTTCAGTCATCTTTGACTTGCTATATGTATGACTCGGCTCTAGGGGGGGGGGGGTGAACGTCGGAGTATCTCTGCTTCTCCTGTGGAACAGGATTTTCCTTGAGTTACAGTCTGCTAAATCTGTTTTCAATTATTTTGATACATGGCTGCCTGCAAGAAATCCAAGCATCATTTACTTCTGGGATTCTTTCTGCCAGTTTCCGAACATTGTCCGCGGAATTACACGACTGGTTTTTCAGAGTGTCATCACCTATCTCGTCTACTTAGAGCAAAAAAGTTCCAACTCTGAAAACCATTATTTTCAGGAATCCAAAAAGCAGTTTCAATACCAAATTGCAAATCGTCATTTTATTAGTGACTACAATCAACAGTTGAATATTATGCATAAAACCTCAGTAAAACAAGATGAAATAGTCTGATCAATATTACTTAACACATCATTGATATAAGTGTCAATTCATTCTAGATGGTACATTTTTGCACTTAAAAGTTGAAAGTCAAAACATTCTAACTAAATAAACTTTGTTGCTTTGTTAAGTGTGATGAAACCAGAAAAATGATGATACTACACATAAAAGCAAAACCAAGTTATTATTTATCCAGTATGTTGTTCTTGCTCAATTGCCTCAGTTACGAACAGCGAGAGACTCGTAGAACGGTTTACAATCATTTGGCAGAAAAGCGCAAAGTTTGAGCAGGTCTTCCTTCTTGTTTTTGTCTACCCCCAGTGGTGCGGTATACGCGTGTGTTAGCTCCATATTACTGAAATTGACATTCCTTCCCCTCTTCTTGTAGACAACCGCTTCACTCACTCCTCCAATTTCGTTGGAAAACGAAACTGCTACATCGCGCGCATCGTCTCGGCTGTAGATTATAGAGTGCTTTGTTATGATGCCTGCAAAAGCGTTGCCACGCATCACAGTGTTAACTGCACTCCAGTCATAGATATTTTCTCTGTTCAGAGAAATAACTTTATATGGCATTTTTGGTCTAGCGGTACGTGCGGCCTCCTCGTATTGACTGGGAAGATGAATATCTCGCTTTCGAACTTTGTTTTCAATTGAGCTGTGAATAGCATCGCATTCCATCTGCGAGTGGCCAGATTCAAAGTACTTTTGTTCGACTTTTTGCGTATTCACACTCCTGCTGAGAAACACAATTATCATACTACACACCACCCTGTTTCTATTCTGCCCTGCACAAGTATCACTGTATACTGTTATCTGCTCAGCGCCCTTTTTATCTTCTTCAACCAGCCAATGGTATAAAGCTGATGCAATTTCATTGGCTCCTCGTCCGGCCTCTGACTCTGTCCACATGTAGCAGCTCCCTTCCTTTGTTCCCAAGTTATAGAAAGTTAGATTATACATGCTAAGTTTTCGCAAATAATATGCTGAACCCACTGATAACTTCGGAACGGTAAGAACTTGTTCAAGGTCCATTGCTGCGCATATTTTGCTATCAGAAGTGCCTTCTTTATCGATAATCTTGCTCGTTCGGGCTTGCTCTTTCCTTCGAATATGTGCAGCGTATTCCGCTTGTTCCTCTGCTGCTAAAACACCTCCATTTGACTTCTTGCGCAACTCAAACTTACAACACGAATCACATGTGTCCTTCGATGGCTTATGAAATCTTAGGTTGTAATCATTCACAAACACAGATCGATACACACTCTCGTGTACGACCTCTTTTGCCTCACTCATGCACTTGTCCTTATATAATCGATACATGGCAGAAATGGTCAAAGCTCCCTCGAGATACTTACACACTCTGGTTGAACGACAATAATGACTTTCCACGTGTGGAAATGACTCAATGTGTAATTTGACTTCAGCCAAGGAATCTGGCTTGGTTTTGTTATGACCCCCTCGTTTTTCATTTACAGAACCTCTGCCTGGTGTTGCGCCACGAATGCCAATTTTGTGTGCTTCACGTACCATTGCGGCTGATATGTCCAACGTATTTAGAAAGAAATTTTTACACACACTCACTCTCTCGTTCTCTATATTGGGCAAGAAAAAGTAATATGAATGATTTCGTGGTTTACTCTTACCACCGTTATTCAGCTTGGTTCTGGTCGATACAACCTGCTTCTCAGTATTGCTACCAACAAAATCATGTCGTCGTTCCTTCAAACCCATTTCCCAAAAAGCTTTGTTTATCTTATCCTGTTGCTGCTCATCAATTTTTGTACTACACTTTCTCCTGCACTTTTCTGCCATGCACATACCTCTTACTACTCTCTTCGAGGTCTCTGGCATATTGGTATTTTTTTTCTTGCGTTTAACTTGTTCTCCACAATTGTAAGCTTTTTTCTGCACGAATCGTTTCCATTCCAGTTCATTTCTTTTACGCTTCCGGGTCTTCTTATGCTGAGACTCAGACTGGTCTTCAATTGCAGACACTGGGGGCGGAGGCTGGTTGATATTGTCCAGAATGGCATGTAGAGACTGGTCGACACCGGCCAGCAAAGCAGGTTGAGATTGGTCGACAGCGGCCAGCAAAGCAGGTTGAGATTGGTCGACAGCGGCCAGCAAAGCAGGTTGAGATTGGTCGACGGTGTCCAGAATGGCATGTAGAGACTGGTCGACACCGGCCAGCAAAGCAGGTTGAGATTGGTCGACAGCGGCCAGCAAAGCAGGTTGAGATTGGTCGACGGTGTCCAGAATGGCATGTAGAGACTGGTTGACATTGTCCAGAGGGGCATGTAGAGACTGGTCGACGGTGGCCAGCAAAGCAGGTTGAGGCTGGTCTACTGTGGCCGATGCAGCAAGCGTGAAGTGGTCGGTAACAGGAGGGGATGAGCGTCCAGACTGTTTCATACACGTACCGTCGTCGTTCGACTCATCATCACTGAGCTTGTAATCTTCGTCGACTGCCGAGTTATCTGGATCAATATTGTTTAAGAGTAAATTATGTCCCATAATGATTTTGTCTTACCTTGGTTATGCGCTTCAATGTTAATTTGGGTTTGGGTTATGTAGCCCAAACCCAAGCCATAACTTTAACCCTCATTAATTTTAGCCGTAATTAGCAATGAATTTACTCATCGAGGCCATGGTTAGGCTGTTATTGGCAAATTCAGAGTTTAAACATTGGTGCATAATAATGAAGGAGTCATTGTGAGCAGATGGGATGATATTGAGCGATCCAGATTAAGTGAACATCAGATTCTGCGTTAAGGTTTCCTAGTAAATATTTCAAATCCAACGATATCTCGATGTTTGAGTAACTTGCGAATATATTTCGGTATTATTACATTTAATATCAAGCGTGTGGCGACAAGCACATAATATCGCCCGCAGTTACGGATACTCGCGTTTCATTAAATCAAAAGCATGAAATAAATCTTACCTGCGTCAGATTCATCGAGCATGAGCAGTCGCAGCACTTCACAAGCTTTAAATTTGCTTTGCCTATAATTATTTGATCGTGACATTGTTCGAAACTTGCTAAAAAATAATTATTGTCGCGAAAATTAACCAAAATTATCACAAAATATCATCGTTAACAGCCGCCGGAAGTTGATCAGTGGTGAGCAAAAATATTCCAACTACAGTTGAAACAACATTGCTCTCAATAGCCTAATCCGGGATGTTGATGATTTGAGGCAAAAATGTTCTATCTACACTTGGAACAAATTCGCACTATAGAATATAATAATAGTCACAGTTGAAACAAAAGTGCTTCGCTAGATGTCAGTACTGGTATGTGCTATAGAGCTGGAACATTTTTGCACGAAAGATAAATGAATTTACTCAACGAGGCTATGGTTAGGCTGATATTGACGAATTCAGAGTTAGAACATTTTTGCTTTTAGTGGACTTTCTAAAGAACAGTTCTGCAGAACTGTTCTTTAGAAGCAGTTGACATATTGACATAATGTGCTCCGCCAGATTGGTCCAGCTTGCAGCAATTAACATATCTAAATTCAGCTCCTTGGAAATACAGTTGAGTGAACAATTTACTGATTCAAGAGTATTTCGATGATCTGTTCCCCCATCTGAAAATTTTAACAGTATTTTGCTGGAACTTGTGGTTCCTTGCGGATAAGTTGGACAATAGATGATGAGTGTCTGAATGCACTTTATACCTGGAAGACAGAGTAATTTATTACTGTGGTGACACTTCTACGACTGAATGACGTAGTTGGTTCTGGTGGTGTGTCACAACGCAGATAAGCCGATGGAGTCAGGCTTCCTTTGTGGTTCACATCATGATTGAGTGCTCATAAAGTTGTTTGCATTGTTACGAGAGTTTTCTTACCTCTAACTCCAGTTGAGAGGACCAAACCAGTTTCACCTGCATGAATCTTCGCCTTATCATCACAACAAAGAAGCATGGCTGAATCTTGCAAGTTGACTGTCAAGTGCTTCAAATATTTCAGCGAAGCAGCACAATAGTGATCATCCGGATGAAAGACTTGGAGCTGCCTGCATTGAATTTTAACCCTCATGCACATTGGTCAGAAATCAGGAAAGTCGCATTATTGCATTTGGACCCCAACATTTACAATGCATGGTTCAAGTGACTGTTGCCTTCCAACATAAAAATACACATGATGATGTGTACTTTTTATTATGTTACTGGTCATAGAAAGAACTTTTTATCAGATGAATCGGATCATTATTTGTATATAATGAATACATGTAGCATAAATTTTATACTCCTTGTATAAAAAGGTCCAGTGTAAGCTTGACTATAATTCAAGAAAGTCACCTGTGTGGAGAAAGTTATGAAGCTAGCACAGCATTGTTTAACAGATGCTAAATACTCTGTTCAGTTTATGTTGTTTAGGATCTTTTACAAACATTTGTATACATGACGCCAGGTGTTGTGTGATCCATGCAGATATTCTACCACAAACAGTGCACTCTGTCAGCACTGTGCGGGCAGCTGTGGCAGCAACACTTTCTGGATGGTTCTTTGCTTTTCTCATTGCCTTCCACTGCAATCTGCACACCTTATATGTTGGCCTGTTTGATTGCATTTCTCACTTCGCCTTGCATAGCTCTGGGATTTGCAGTACAAACAGCAATTTGTTCTGGAACAAGCTCATGACCCAACTGCAACATAAATATCTGACGATGGCAGCTCCTACTACGACTTTCCCACTCTGAAGAGTTGCATAGCCAGATTACAAGTGAAGCAATGCAAGTGACTTCGAACAATGACAAGCACTTTCGTTTGCAGGTGTATGTTGCAGCAAGCTTGTCCATATTTTCTACTCCACCCTTCTTGGAACTGTAGTGAAGCATTATATCGGCTTTTGATCATCGCCTGCTGTTGTGTAGCCATGATGCATAGAAGACAGCCCTTGCCTTCTTTGGAACCAGGATGAAGCCAGGATGTAATTTCCACAGAAACCGAATATTGTAGATTTTTCTTCTCCCATCATGTTGGCTTGCATTTCAGTTGGAATATCAGCCTTATTTTTTTTATGGTTCCCACATATGGAGCATGCTGTTCAAGAGGCAAGCTGGGGAAGAAATTGTCACCAATGATGTTATGACTCATCTTCATCCATGGCTTTGTCAAACGTAAGACAACATCAGCTCCCTGTCTGATTTGGCTGCCTTCCCAGATATATTTATGCTTGTGGGGTCCAGTTGTGAAAATCAATTGCTGATCTATAAATGCAGGCAGTTATTGATCAATGAAGGACTGACAATTACATGAAATCACAATGCCATGCCATCTAACGTATAAAAGTTACACCTAGATGCAAACCTGGTTGGGGTCAGTTCAGGATAACGCTCAGATTTGCTTTTCTGGATTGAGTGTGCATTGTCTTAAGATTCTGAGCTATTTTGGATCGAGCAATGTGGCAACTTTAAGCATTTTCATGAATTGTAAAATATTTTTGCAGCATCTCAATCAGGTGTGAATTTAATCTGCTCATTATTTCACAATCTTTTGAAGATGTATGCAAGTGGTTTATCAGCTGAAGGAGTCTAGGAGAGATCCCCCGGAAAGATCCCCCTGGAGATTTCCCCCCGGAAAATTCCCCCGGACATTTCCCCCTGACGATTACTTACCTAGCATAAACATTTCATTTGCTATTTTATATCAACAACCAAAAACTCACCAATATGATAAAACATTATTTCAAAACGATTATTGTTGTTAATCTAAGTTAAAAATATAAAGATAAAAACGTAACTGAAAAAGACTACTAGTGTTCATAGCAAATGTTTTAAGTGTTAACCCAACAACAGAATTAAGTCGATGGACGAAAGATATATGAAAAGAAGTTGACTATGTAATTGAGCTTTATAGTCGTTAAACAAATGATGACTACTACCTCGCACGAAGACTGTTGTCCTTCCTCGACAGACTTCCTCCCTGACGACGCCTTCGTCGAACCGCCGGTGCCGCCGTCCCTGTTGCCAGGTCTTTGGCCATTCTCCTGAAAATCGACCTTTCTCGCAAACCGTCGCACGGCGTCTTCCAATTTCCCCAAGGCCGGTTTGAAAGACCACGACTCCGACATGTTGTTCCTCATCTGGCTCAGACGCCACCGGCTATGGAGCAGCGCGTAGCCGTGCCACATCCTTCGACCATCGGCCGCGCAGACGTGGCTCCACGAGCAGTCGTATACGGTCGAAATTCCGCGGAGGTCTGGTCTCCGGGCTTCAGAGGATGAGAAGCGCCACTGTTTCCCTCGAAACCCACGCGACCTTTCTTTTTCCATAGCGGCAGAGTGGGTGCCTGAGGGAATGCTTGGACGGCCGCGGGGGGCCAGGTCTTAGGCCGTTCTCTTCTAAATCTCCGTTTCTCGCAAACTCTTCGACGGAATCTTGGAATTTTCCAATGGCTGGCTGGAACGACCAGCTATCCGAGACGTTGGGCCTCAACTGGCTAAGTCGCCAGCGACTTTTCAGCTCCACGTAGCCATGCCACGCCCTTCTACTGGTGTCCGCTCCAGCTACAGTAGTATGCGGCTATGCCGCGCAGGTCTGGTCTCCGGGCTTCAGAGGAAGAGAAGCGCCATTGATTCCCTCTGAAGCCGCGTGCGATTTCCCGATTCAAGCTAGCTGCTGCTGAGGAGGAGGAGGAGGATACGGGGGCCTCTGCGGTGGAGGCCGAGCCGGACGCAACGGCTGTCATCTGAAGTTTGCGACGAGGCATTTCGAAAGAGGCGCCGTCGAAAGCCTTACCGTAGCCTTGCTTCAGAGAAGATCGTGAAAGTCTGCCTGTAGAGCAACAAGGAACAGTCGTAAGACAGGGTTATGCGTCATGAATCGCAAACAAAGTACGCGGGAGAGGACGAAATATCTTAAGTAATGCTTAAGAACAATAGGAATTCAGTTAAGTGAAGGTATACCCTGTACACGCAAATGGAGAACAATGCAATTATATAATAAGTAACATTTCCGTTTAAAACGGCGACCTATGTTCGTTCGGAGCAGACCTTTAACGTATGTGAACTCGAAAGTCTCAGGCCATTTTCAGACATCCCCCAAGGTCCGAATCGATCTGTTGAAGACCTGTCCATGTGACCACGTCATACCCTCGTCATTCCCTTGCCCGATTCGGTACTCGTGTGCAGAATGTAAACACGTTTTAATATCTTCGATTACATTGAAAACAAATTTTAAAGCACATAGTCGACATTACGAAGGTTGTTGCCCAAAATTTGCACATATCTATCTATTGACTTGTTGATATACTGACATGTTTTGCTGGGATAACCATTTGCAGTAAACATTTTCTCGCAAACCGTCGCACGGCGTCTTCCAATTTCCCCAAGGCCGGTTTGAAAGTCCACGACTCAGACACGTTGTTCCTCATCTGGCTCAGACGCCACCGGCTATGGAGCAGCACGTAGCCGTGCCACATCCTTCGACCATCGGCCGCGCAGACGTGGCTCCACGAGCGGTCGTATACGGTCGAAATTCCGCGGAGGTCTGGTCTCCGGGCTTCAGAGGATGAGAAGCGCCACTGTTTCCCTCGAAACCCACGCGACCTTTCTTTTTCCATAGCGGCAGAGTGGGTGGCTGAGGGAATGCTTGGACGGCCGCGGGGCCAGGTCTTAGGCCGTTCTCTTCTAAATCTCCGTTTCTCGCAAACTCTTCGACGGAATCTTGGAATTTTCCAATGGTTGGCTGAAACGACCAGCTATCCGAGACGTTGGCCCTCAACTGGCTAAGTCGCCAGCGACTTTTCAGCTCCACGTAGCCATGCCACGCCCTTCTACTGGTGTCCGCTCCAGCTACAGTAGTATGCGGCTATGCCGCGCAGGTCTGGTCTCCGGGCTTCAGAGGAAGAGAAGCGCCATTGATTCCCTCTGAAGCCGCGTGCGATTTCCCGATTCAAGCTAGCTGCTGCTGAGGAGGAGGAGGAGGATACGGGGGCCTCTGCGGTGGAGGCCGAGCCGGACGCAACGGCTGTCATCTGAAGTTTGCGACGAGGCATTTCGAAAGAGGCGCCGTCGAAAGCCTTACCGTAGCCTTGCTTCAGAGAAGATCGTGAAAGTCTGCCTGCAGAGCAACAAGGAACAGTCGTAAGACAGGGTTATGCGTCATGAATCGCAAACAAAGTACGCGGGAGAGGACGAAATATCTTAAATAATGCTTAAGAACAATAGGAATTCAGTTAAGTGAAGGTATACCCTGTGCACGCAAATGGAGAACAATGCAATTATATAATAAGTAACATTTCCGTTTAAAACGGCGACCTATGTTCGTTCGGAGCAGACCTTTAACGTATGTGAACTCGAAAGTCTCAGGCCATTTTCAGACATCCCCCAAGGTCCGAATCGATCTGTTGAAGACCTGTCCACGTGACCACGTCATACCCTCGTCATTCCCTTGCCCGATTCGGTACTCGTGTGCAGAATGTAAACACGTTTTAATATCTTCGATTACATTGAAAACAAATTTTAAAGCACATAGTCGACATTACGAAGGTTGTTGCCCAAAATTTGCACATATCTATCTATTGACTTGTTGATATACTGACATGTTTTGCTGGGATAACCATTTGCAGTAAACATTTTCTCGCAAACCGTCGCACGGCGTCTTCCAATTTCCCCAAGGCCGGTTTGAAAGTCCACGACTCAGACACGTTGTTCCTCATCTGGCTCAGACGCCACCGGCTATGGAGCAGCACGTAGCCGTGCCACATCCTTCGACCATCGGCCGCGCAGACGTGGCTCCACGAGCAGTCGTATACGGTCGAAATTCCGCGGAGGTCTGGTCTCCGGGCTTCAGAGGATGAGAAGCGCCACTGTTTCCCTCGAAACCCACGCGACCTTTCTTTTTCCATAGCGGCAGAGTGGGTGGCTGAGGGAATGCTTGGACGGCCGCGGGGCCAGGTCTTAGGCCGTTCTCTTCTAAATCTCCGTTTCTCGCAAACTCTTCGACGGAATCTTGGAATTTTCCAATGGT
This sequence comes from Allolobophora icterica, assembly GCA_963556255.1. Lineage (NCBI taxonomy): Eukaryota > Metazoa > Annelida > Clitellata > Crassiclitellata > Lumbricidae > Allolobophora > Allolobophora icterica. Next base: position 24,577,177 of record OY744603.1, on the reverse strand, counting down.
TGGCTGGAACGACCAGCTATCCGAGACGTTGGACCTCAACTGGCTAAGTCGCCAGCGACTTTTCAGCTCCACGTAGCCATGCCACGCCCTTCTACTGGTGTCCGCTCCAGCTACAGTAGTATGCGGCTATGCCGCGCAGGTCTGGTCTCCGGGCTTCAGAGGAAGAGAAGCGCCATTGATTCCCTCTGAAGCCGCGTGCGATTTCCCGATTCAAGCTAGCTGCTGCTGAGGAGGAGGAGGAGGATACGGGGGCCTCTGCGGGTGGAGGCCGAGCCGGACGCAACGGCTGTCATCTGAAGTTTGCGACGAGGCATTTCGAAAGAGGCGCCGTCGAAAGCCTTACCGTAGCCTTGCGTCAGAGAAGATCGTGAAAGTCTGCCTGCAGAGCAACAAGGAACAGTCGTAAGACAGGGTTACGCGTCATGAATCGCAAACAAAGTACGCGGGAGAGGACGAAATATCTTAAATAATGCTTAAGAACAATAGGAATTCAGTTAAGTGAAGGTATACCCTGTGCACGCAAATGGAGAACAATGCAATTATATAATAAGTAACATTTCCGTTTAAAACGGCGACCTATGTTCGTTCGGAGCAGACCTTTAACGTGTGTGAACTCGAAAGTCTCAGGCCATTTTCAGACATCCCCCAAGGTCCGAATCGATCTGTTGAAGACCTGTCCATGTGACCACGTCATACCCTCGTCATTCCCTTGCCCGATTCGGTACTCGTGTGCAGAATGTAAACACGTTTTAATATCTTCGATTACATTGAAAACAAATTTTAAAGCACATAGTCGACATTACGAAGGTTGTTGCCCAAAATTTGCACATATCTATCTATTGACTTGTTGATATACTGACATGTTTTGCTGGGATAACCATTTGCAGTAAACATTTTCTCGCAAACCGTCGCACGGCGTCTTCCAATTTCCCCAAGGCCGGTTTGAAAGTCCACGACTCAGACACGTTGTTCCTCATCTGGCTCAGACGCCACCGGCTATGGAGCAGCACGTAGCCGTGCCACATCCTTCGACCATCGGCCGCGCAGACGTGGCTCCACGAGCAGTCGTATACGGTCGAAATTCCGCGGAGGTCTGGTCTCCGGGCTTCAGAGGATGAGAAGCGCCACTGTTTCCCTCGAAACCCACGCGACCTTTCTTTTTCCATAGCGGCAGAGTGGGTGGCTGAGGGAATGCTTGGACGGCCGCGGGGCCAGGTCTTAGGCCGTTCTCTTCTAAATCTCCGTTTCTCGCAAACTCTTCGACGGAATCTTGGAATTTTCCAATGGTTGGCTGGAACGACCAGCTATCCGAGACGTTGGCCCTCAACTGGCTAAGTCGCCAGCGACTTTTCAGCTCCACGTAGCCATGCCACGCCCTTCTACTGGTGTCCGCTCCAGCTACAGTAGTATGCGGCTATGCCGCGCAGGTCTGGTCTCCGGGCTTCAGAGGAAGAGAAGCGCCATTGATTCCCTCTGAAGCCGCGTGCGATTTCCCGATTCAAGCTAGCTGCTGCTGAGGAGGAGGAGGAGGATACGGGGCCTCTGCGGTGGAGGCCGAGCCGGACGCAACGGCTGTCATCTGAAGTTTGCGACGAGGCATTTCGAAAGAGGCGCCGTCGAAAGCCTTACCGTAGCCTTGCTTCAGAGAAGATCGTGAAAGTCTGCCTGCAGAGCAACAAGGAACAGTCGTAAGACAGGGTTATGCGTCATGAATCGCAAACAAAGTACGCGGGAGAGGACGAAATATCTTAAATAATGCTTAAGAACAATAGGAATTCAGTTAAGTGAAGGTATACCCTGTGCACGCAAATGGAGAACAATGCAATTATATAATAAGTAACATTTCCGTTTAAAACGGCGACCTATGTTCGTTCGGAGCAGACCTTTAACGTATGTGAACTCGAAAGTCTCAGGCCATTTTCAGACATCCCCCAAGGTCCGAATCGATCTGTTGAAGACCTGTCCACGTGACCACGTCATACCCTCGTCATTCCCTTGCCCGATTCGGTACTCGTGTGCAGAATGTAAACACGTTTTAATATCTTCGATTACATTGAAAACAAATTTTAAAGCACATAGTCGACATTACGAAGGTTGTTGCCCAAAATTTGCACATATCTATCTATTGACTTGTTGATATACTGACATGTTTTGCTGGGATAACCATTTGCAGTAAACATTTTCTCGCAAACCGTCGCACGGCGTCTTCCAATTTCCCCAAGGCCGGTTTGAAAGTCCACGACTCAAGCACGTTGTTCCTCATCTGGCTCAGACGCCACCGGCTATGGAGCAGCACGTAGCCGTGCCACATCCTTCGACCATCGGCCGCGCAGACGTGGCTCCACGAGCAGTCGTATACGGTCGAAATTCCGCGGAGGTCTGGTCTCCGGGCTTCAGAGGATGAGAAGCGCCACTGTTTCCCTCGAAACCCACGCGACCTTTCTTTTTCCATAGCGGCAGAGTGGGTGGCTGAGGGAATGCTTGGACGGCCGCGGGGCCAGGTCTTAGGCCGTTCTCTTCTAAATCTCCGTTTCTCGCAAACTCTTCGACGGAATCTTGGAATTTTCCAATGGTTGGCTGGAACGACCAGCTATCCGAGACGTTGGACCTCAACTGGCTAAGTCGCCAGTGACTTTTCAGCTCCACGTAGCCATGCCACGCCCTTCTACTGGTGTCCGCTCCAGCTACAGTAGTATGCGGCTATGCCGCGCAGGTCTGGTCTCCGGGCTTCAGAGGAAGAGAAGCGCCATTGATTCCCTCTGAAGCCGCGTGCGATTTCCCGATTCAAGCTAGCTGCTGCTGAGGAGGAGGAGGAGGATACGGGGGCCTCTGCGGGTGGAGGCCGAGCCGGACGCAACGGCTGTCATCTGAAGTTTGCGACGAGGCATTTCGAAAGAGGCGCCGTCGAAAGCCTTACCGTAGCCTTGCGTCAGAGAAGATCGTGAAAGTCTGCCTGCAGAGCAACAAGGAACAGTCGTAAGACAGGGTTACGCGTCATGAATCGCAAACAAAGTACGCGGGAGAGGACGAAATATCTTAAATAATGCTTAAGAACAATAGGAATTCAGTTAAGTGAAGGTATACCCTGTGCACGCAAATGGAGAACAATGCAATTATATAATAAGTAACATTTCCGTTTAAAACGGCGACCTATGTTCGTTCGGAGCAGACCTTTAACGTGTGTGAACTCGAAAGTCTCAGGCCATTTTCAGACATCCCCCAAGGTCCGAATCGATCTGTTGAAGACCTGTCCATGTGACCACGTCATACCCTCGTCATTCCCTTGCCCGATTCGGTACTCGTGTGCAGAATGTAAACACGTTTTAATATCTTCGATTACATTGAAAACAAATTTTAAAGCACATAGTCGACATTACGAAGGTTGTTGCCCAAAATTTGCACATATCTATCTATTGACTTGTTGATATACTGACATGTTTTGCTGGGATAACCATTTGCAGTAAACATTTTCTCGCAAACCGTCGCACGGCGTCTTCCAATTTCCCCAAGGCCGGTTTGAAAGTCCACGACTCAGACACGTTGTTCCTCATCTGGCTCAGACGCCACCGGCTATGGAGCAGCACGTAGCCGTGCCACATCCTTCGACCATCGGCCGCGCAGACGTGGCTCCACGAGCAGTCGTATACGGTCGAAATTCCGCGGAGGTCTGGTCTCCGGGCTTCAGAGGATGAGAAGCGCCACTGTTTCCCTCGAAACCCACGCGACCTTTCTTTTTCCATAGCGGCAGAGTGGGTGGCTGAGGGAATGCTTGGACGGCCGCGGGGCCAGGTCTTAGGCCGTTCTCTTCTAAATCTCCGTTTCTCGCAAACTCTTCGACGGAATCTTGGAATTTTCCAATGGTTGGCTGGAACGACCAGCTATCCGAGACGTTGGGCCTCAACTGGCTAAGTCGCCAGCGACTTTTCAGCTCCACGTAGCCATGCCACGCCCTTCTACTGGTGTCCGCTCCAGCTACAGTAGTATGCGGCTATGCCGCGCAGGTCTGGTCTCCGGGCTTCAGAGGAAGAGAAGCGCCATTGATTCCCTCTGAAGCCGCGTGCGATTTCCCGATTCAAGCTAGCTGCTGCTGAGGAGGAGGAGGAGGATACGGGGGCCTCTGCGGGTGGAGGCCGAGCCGGACGCAACGGCTGTCATCTGAAGTTTGCGACGAGGCAGGCGCCGTCGAAAGCCTTACCGTAGCCTTGCTTCAGAGAAGATCGTGAAAGTCTGCCTGCAGAGCAACAAGGAACAGTCGTAAGACAGGGTTATGCGTCATGAATCGCAAACAAAGTACGCGGGAGAGGACGAAATATCTTAAATATTGCTTAAGAACAATAGGAATTCAGTTAAGTGAAGGTATACCCTGTGCACGCAAATGGAGAACAATGCAATTATATAATAAGTAACATTTCCGTTTAAAACGGCGACCTATGTTCGTTCGGAGCAGACCTTTAACGTATGTGAACTCGAAAGTCTCAGGCCATTTTCAGACATCCCCCAAAGTCCGAATCGATCTGTTGAAGACCTGTCCACGTGACCACGTCATACCCTCGTCATTCCCTTGCCCGATTCGGTACTCGTGTGCAGAATGTAAACACGTTTTAATATCTTCGATTACATTGAAAACAAATTTTAAAGCACATAGTCGACATTACGAAGGTTGTTGCCCAAAATTTGCGCATATCTATCTATTGACTTGTTGATATACTGACATGTTTTGCTGGGATAACCATTTGCAGTAAACATTTTCTCGCAAACCGTCGCACGGCGTCTTCCAATTTCCCCAAGGCCGGTTTGAAAGTCCACGACTCAGACACGTTGTTCCTCATCTGGCTCAGACGCCACCGGCTATGGAGCAGCACGTAGCCGTGCCACATCCTTCGACCATCGGCCGCGCAGACGTGGCTCCACGAGCAGTCGTATACGGTCGAAATTCCGCGGAGGTCTGGTCTCCGGGCTTCAGAGGATGAGAAGCGCCACTGTTTCCCTCGAAACCCACGCGACCTTTCTTTTTCCATAGCGGCAGAGTGGGTGGCTGAGGGAATGCTTGGACGGCCGCGGGGCCAGGTCTTAGGCCGTTCTCTTCTAAATCTCCGTTTCTCGCAAACTCTTCGACGGAATCTTGGAATTTTCCAATGGTTGGCTGGAACGACCAGCTATCCGAGACGTTGGCCCTCAACTGGCTAAGTCGCCAGCGACTTTTCAGCTCCACGTAGCCATGCCACGCCCTTCTACTGGTGTCCGCTCCAGCTACAGTAGTATGCGGCTATGCTGCGCAGGTCTGGTCTCCGGGCTTCAGAGGAAGAGAAGCGCCATTGATTCCCTCTGAAGCCGCGTGCGATTTCCCGATTCAAGCTAGCTGCTGCTGAGGAGGAGGAGGAGGATACGGGGGCCTCTGCGGTGGAGGCCGAGCCGGACGCAACGGCTGTCATCTGAAGTTTGCGACGAGGCATTTCGAAAGAGGCGCCGTCGAAAGACTTACCGTAGCCTTGCTTCAGAGAAGATCGTGAAAGTCTGCCTGCAGAGCAACAAGGAACAGTCGTAAGACAGGGTTATGCGTCATTAATCGCAAACAAAGTACGCGGGAGAGGACGAAATATCTTAAATAATGCTTAAGAACAATAGGAATTCAGTTAAGTGAAGGTATACCCTGTGCACGCAAATGGAGAACAATGCAATTATATAATAAGTAACATTTCCGTTTAAAACGGCGACCTATGTTCGTTCGGAGCAGACCTTTAACGTATGTGAACTCGAAAGTCTCAGGCCATTTTCAGACATCCCCCAAGGTTCGAATCGATCTGTTGAAGACCTGTCCATGTGACCACGTCATACCCTCGTCATTCCCTTGCCCGATTCGGTACTCGTGTGCAGAATGTAAACACGTTTTAATATCTTCGATTACATTGAAAACAAATTTTAAAGCACATAGTCGACATTACGAAGGTTGTTGCCCAAAATTTGCGCATATCTATCTATTGACTTGTTGATATACTGACATGTTTTGCTGGGATAACCATTTGCAGTAAACATTTTCTCGCAAACCGTCGCACGGCGTCTTCCAATTTCCCCAAGGCCGGTTTGAAAGTCCACGACTCAGACACGTTGTTCCTCATCTGGCTCAGACGCCACCGGCTATGGAGCAGCACGTAGCCGTGCCACATCCTTCGACCATCGGCCGCGCAGACGTGGCTCCACGAGCAGTCGTATACGGTCGAAATTCCGCGGAGGTCTGGTCTCCGGGCTTCAGAGGATGAGAAGCGCCACTGTTTCCCTCGAAACCCACGCGACCTTTCTTTTTCCATAGCGGCAGAGTGGGTGGCTGAGGGAATGCTTGGACGGCCGCGGGGCCAGGTCTTAGGCCGTTCTCTTCTAAATCTCCGTTTCTCGCAAACTCTTCGACGGAATCTTGGAATTTTCCAATGGTTGGCTGGAACGACCAGCTATCCGAGACGTTGGCCCTCAACTGGCTAAGTCGCCAGCGACTTTTCAGCTCCACGTAGCCATGCCACGCCCTTCTACTGGTGTCCGCTCCAGCTACAGTAGTATGCGGCTATGCTGCGCAGGTCTGGTCTCCGGGCTTCAGAGGAAGAGAAGCGCCATTGATTCCCTCTGAAGCCGCGTGCGATTTCCCGATTCAAGCTAGCTGCTGCTGAGGAGGAGGAGGAGGATACGGGGGCCTCTGCGGTGGAGGCCGAGCCGGACGCAACGGCTGTCATCTGAAGTTTGCGACGAGGCATTTCGAAAGAGGCGCCGTCGAAAGACTTACCGTAGCCTTGCTTCAGAGAAGATCGTGAAAGTCTGCCTGCAGAGCAACAAGGAACAGTCGTAAGACAGGGTTATGCGTCATTAATCGCAAACAAAGTACGCGGGAGAGGACGAAATATCTTAAATAATGCTTAAGAACAATAGGAATTCAGTTAAGTGAAGGTATACCCTGTGCACGCAAATGGAGAACAATGCAATTATATAATAAGTAACATTTCCGTTTAAAACGGCGACCTATGTTCGTTCGGAGCAGACCTTTAACGTATGTGAACTCGAAAGTCTCAGGCCATTTTCAGACATCCCCCAAGGTCCGAATCGATCTGTTGAAGACCTGTCCACGTGACCACGTCATACCCTCGTAATTCCCTTGCCCGATTCGGTACTCGTGTGCAGAATGTAAACACGTTTTAATATCTTCGGTTACATTGAAAACAAATTTTAAAGCACATAGTCGACATTACGAAGGTTGTGGCCCAAAATTTGCATACCTACTGACATGTTTTACTGGGATAACCATTTGCAGTAAACATTTTTGTCCGTTGATAAATGCTTTGTGGCAGTATCATGTGGCATCATAATTGCTGTGATATCCTTCAGCAGAGTTTAATTCAAATCCAGAATGATTTGCTGCAGTTTCTTGTCCTGATGTTTAACTACAAACTGCTTGATATCTTTAACAGTGGATTTCAATGTAGCATTTAATTCTAACATTCTGAATTGGAAATTCCATCTGGTCGAAACCGTTGTTGACAATTCTGATTGAGTTCTTGTACGTTTCACATAAGTAGCCAGTTCCTTGCAAAGATCAGCTAGATGAATAACTGCAGTAAATCATTGAGCATCTTTTGCCTGCAGGGTGTGTGATAAAACTAACATCCACATTGTGACCTCAGCATGGTACCCATAAATTTTCTTTAAACATAGACTTCACAATGGCCCATTATGAATAATGTAAACATTGTGGTTCTGTAAGCATTCATTTCTTCAAGAATTTCTTTTGTTAGAGTTCTAATCTTTTTGGCTATTCCTCCATAGCCACAGTGGTAAGAATCAGGAAACACAGTTCCTAGTTGTTAATGTAATGAACTGTCAGAGTAATGTATGGAGCTGTCTGTTTGAGTGGCCACAAATCAGTCGTACCTGCAAACCGATCTTCTTTCGCTAACTTCTGTTTTAATTCCCCTCTCATTCTTCTGGCTTGTATGTGAAGGTGTCAAGAAGCCGTTCTAGCACACTAGGTGATTTTCCATGATTTGCACCAACTGAAAGCGTAGAGTCTACAAAATGTTTGAACCCGTGTCCTTCAACAATAGAAAATGGCCGAATATCTGTAGCGCGATCCTGACAATGCTGTTGACTATTTTAGATTTTTCAGCAGCACAAAGCTTTTTTCTCAGTGCTCTATGCGGAGTAGATTTAATAAACGTTGAAATTTTAGGTGTTGTGAGAGTTGATCACAGGGTTGTCTGTAGATGTAGGGGGAGGATTGCTTGGAGGGTCCATTTCGTTTATCCGAGTGGGCGGGATTGATGTAAGTCCTATTGTTGGCGTCGGTTACAAATACTTTAAACAAGTATCTGCTTGCATTTGTTGCAGCTTTGAATACTTGAGCTATGATCATGTGAGATTTTGTTCCATTTGTGTAATCCATTAATGTAGGAATGTTGCTGAAGGACTGTCAGTCTGTATTTAGCCTCCAGGATCATGTTCTTAAGCAGAATTCTTGTTTTTGTTCCACATATTGTTGTGAGGATTACCTCATAATTTGTAATAGTGGCGGGATAGGTTCTGATGTCGGTGAAAGTATGTTGAAGTCTTCCAATTGCCATGAGAGTATCAGACCAGTCTTTAGCCAGGTAGAAAGGTTGGATCGTGTTTTTTTTAACAGGGTGAAGTCCTGGTCTGGTAGTTTTTGCGTTAGTTGATCCGTTTGAATTTAGACTTGTTGTTTTAAGGAGTCCATACAGCTTGTAAAACATGTTCCTCGTATCCTTCATGATATGGTTCAAGTCTTCTAACAAGTCTGTCTTTCCCACTGTCATGTTGTTCTGTGAGTCTTGGAGGATATTTCTAGTTTCTTTCTCGTAGGATTTGTGCTGCTGTTTTCTTTATCTTTCAAGGAGACGAGAGGGGTGTTAAGGAAATCTTCCAAATTGCTGACATAGTCAAAAAGTAGCTGAAATTCAGAGTGAAATTCAGTTGTTGTGTCCTTCCCGTGTTTTTAGGATTACCGTAGTATGAATCTCAGAGTTCCTGGCACTTTTTGGAACATATTTTCAATGGCATGACAGTCACCGAGGCTGACATTTCCCATGCTTACAGAGTCAGGAGTGGGGGGGATGGACTCATACTGGCCCATCATTGCCAAGTCTGTCCTGACATAGGTCGATGATTGATCCAGTAATGTTAGGCCCAGAAGAAGTGGCTGAGTGAGAAGATGACAAGTGTGATCGAAACTCGCCAGCCGGTAGTGAAGTCGTGGTTGTAGACAGCTGAGTCCAACTGTGAGTACACCTCGATTTCGTCCAGTTGATTCCTGAGTCTAGTGTTTTCATCCTGAATCTTAATTAGTTTTTCATCCTATTCCTCAGTGTAACGGTTAAGGCAAGTTGTTGTCAGCTCTTCAACCAGTTTCTCCATTTTTGTAGTAAGTTTACTAACAATGTTGTCGATGATAGGGGATAGGCAGGTAGACAAACGCTCTGACTCGATCATCCTGCGAGGCGTCTAGGAGGTCTTCAACTTTAAACCCTTTCTTCGACACTTTGAAGATTCTAGATGTTAAATTTAGGAAGAGTAATGTTCACAATTATTCAAGCGAGTAATGCTTTTTGAGTTATTATTTGAATAACCTGTCCACAACTGAATTTAAGCTGTTTAATCGAGCCTGTTGAAACTGTGTACGTTAGTCAACCGCCATAGGCAAACCATCAAAAAACAACTGTTATTAATCGTTGGGTTAGACATTCCGGGTCCGGATAATTCCAGATAGTCCAAAAATCGGCAAATCGATTTGCTGATCCAGCTTTCGGTTATGTCCTACCAAACACTAGCCTGTGCAATGTACATGTGCTCGCTTGATGTGTTCAAACCAAGCACCTTGGGTTGGTGGGAGTTTGTCAACTCCTTGTTCAGTTTTCAGTGATTTGAAAAGATGCCATCTGAGATTACTCACCTGGGTGATCTCTAATTTTCTAGGACAGAAGAGTATGCATTCTTCACAGCCCTTTTTCCCTGCCAGTGAAGGCTCTGGACTTTCTCCAGGTGGAGTTAGTGCTTCAAGTACAGTGGGGCTTGATGCAAGGAATGCTGTAGAGCATCCTTTTTTGCCTTTTCCAGCTATGTGCCCTGTTGTGTCACACCTTAATTAAAGCCTCTACTTTCGCTGGCCCAAGTAGATCATGTATCAGTTGCAGTCGAACTGTGTGACAACCGCTCTGGTGCCCATGATAATTGCAGGTTCTGTGCCTAGTTGTGGCACCCTGCGAAGAGCTAGTAGCAGGACATCGGTGTCCTGGGAACAGAGATGGATTCGGATTCCTGTCTGTGCGACTTCCGCGACATGCATTTATCATAAGCATGTCTGTCTCCCCCGTGTGCTTACACGTGTTGATATAAAGCAATTAGAGTTTTCATGACACCACGGCATGTCACGGTCGCTAGATTATCAGTAGCAGTCTTGTCGATGAGTTGTTGAGCCAGATACATAGTGAGTGAGTCTTTAGTGCTATTGCTGGAGAGAAATATGCCTTTGTCTCTGATGACAGTTGTATCTTTTATTATGTAAGAACAGATTACCTTTGACTTACCTCTGTGTCTTCCTTGAGTGAATTTTCTTTAGTGTAGTTATCAAATACAGCCGTCACTTGGTAACCACAAACTGTAGAATCAATGAGATTGACAAAGTCTTGGCAGTTCTTGAAGTCATTTACAACCATTAACTCCTGCACAATTGCCATACCATCTACTATCAGACACCAGCTGGTGTTGTTGGTAGTACTTTCTGTAGTTGTTTCACCATTTGTCTTCACCATATTCTCCAGTAGATGGATTACTGTACTCTTGTCAGTTGTGGGGTGAATTGATCCATCTGGTTCCACCAGAACTTGGTTTGTACATGCAAATTCGTGAGCGCCAATTGCTTCCTCCAAGTCAATATCTTCTCTTGCGGACCATGCTATGACTAGCATCCTGGCAAAGAGTGAGGATGTTGCTTTCAATGTCAGTACTTCATAGAAATATGCGAGAACAAAGTTGTTTTCATTTTGTCTGCTGCAGTTGTAACAGTGCAGATCTACATTGCATTCTCCAGAACCGTAATGCTCGAAGAAGTAGTGCAAGTAACTGATCACACTGAGAGAACCTTTGGAAGTGCAGTGAGATTTGTCAATTAAAAAGTTGACCTGTTGTGGGATACCTTTGCAGCATACTCCAAAGATGCCGACCTTCTGAGGGCACATGAAATACATTGGACCCGGCTGCACTGGATTGTGTGGAAGATGAACTTGCTGAGCACAGTCAAAGCTGTAGTGACAAGGATTCGAGTTGCTGCATGGGCAGTTTGGTGCCACAGCTGGCAGATGGCGACCTCTCAAACCATACGGTATCCTAATAGATTATGATTACAAACTAAGAATAATCTGAGAATCAGCTTTTAATGTATTTAAAAGTAATCCCATTTGGCAATTATCCATAAAAGCTGCCCTGAAGATGGAAAACAAGATCAAACCTTATCACAATTTTAACATGGTACCAAATATTTTGGTTTTTTAATTTTTAAAAGCAGTTTAAAAGAATTGTGCAATTTCGATACTGTGCATAGACGATCAGCCTATTCTTAACAATTTATCACTAATCAAAATCTTTGTTGAACTATAATTATCATAATATTTGAAATTACACATACAATATATATATATATATATATATATATATTACAATGGTTATTCTATGCCTATCAGAGTCAGATAACCATTGGACCACTTCGAGTATGAGATGAGAGAATCTTCTGACGAAATTCTTTAATGCATTCTCTTTGTAGAAATACTTTACTGCCAATGTCTACGAATATACCGAAATATCATATTCTCTCAAATTTGTTCTTGAGGTCAGAAATGCTATTTTTCATTAAAAAGTGGTTCATATAGCCACATTCATTACGTCGCGGTGTTCCACATGTACCACTCGATTGGAATCTGGTCAAACATCTGGATCCATGATTTTATTAGTCACCAGATAAGTTGGCAGAGCCTGAGGGTCATCATAGACAACAAATTCTCTGTGTCTAAGACCATTGATGCTAGGCTCCCCAGTAACTGAATTACTCTGGTGGTGCATGGGAAAACGTTCAAGCCTTGGTTGTGATGAAAGACTTGCCCAACAATGCTCTGTTGATTAGCAGTTTTCTGGGACAGATGTAGCATGACGGCTGATTGTGTTCCGGGCATCTGGAACATACTCTGCCATAGATGTACATGTTGCTTTGGAAACATTCTCAGCAAAGTAATTTCCAGGCGTGAACGTCACCTTCTTGTTGGCCAACCACACATCATACCCACAGATGTAACAATAAGGCTGATTGTGTTCCGGGCATCTGGAACCTACTCTGCCATAGACGTATATGTTGCCTTCGAAGCATTCTCTGCAAAGTAAATTCCAGGCCTGAACATCGCATTCTTGTTGGCCAACCACACATCATTCCCAACTATATATACAGAATATTATCTCTGTTGAGTGATCCAAAATTTTCGATGTAGCCTGTCTTTGGTGCTGTCTAGAAGTTGGATAGGTGGATACTTATTCTTGTTCTGGAGAATGTCGGTATATCTCATCCTATTTCTATCTGCTATAACTTCTTAGGCACCTCAATGTCTAGTCACTTATCTGAGTTCGATAATTACCTTACTTACTTGAAATGAACTCTCTGATAATCCTTCCGGCTTTCTGAAAGTGAACGTCCACATTCGAGAGACACAGCTACCCAAAGTTAGGAGCTAAAGAAGTTAGTCTCGTGTTAGTTACATGTCTACAAGAAGGATTCAACTACCGAATCGGGAAGCCGTGTAGTAATAATGTTATTTTACTAAATGTTCAAGCAACATAACATAGTCAACAACAAGTTTAACCAATCTTGCACGTTATCCTTTGCTAATAAGAAGTTCAAAATATTTCATATGATTTACTCTATCAAACGCTTTCTTTGCATCCAGAGCTGACATGTGCACATTAGTCACACAACTACCACGAGTCATAAAGAAGCCAGTAACTCGTCTTAAGCAAAGATAGCATATGCACAGCTTAAGTGTTTCTTAAACCCAAACTGTAAACTCATAAATGTTAAGCGATCTCCAAATTTCTGTACATTGTAACCTTGGCTTGCCTATAGGTGTTTCCAGCATGTAGTCCTTCTTTGGCCTGGAGATCAAACAACTTTTCAATAAAGTTATAATTCACAGTACCTTTGTTACAGTCTATAAATATTTTCCTCTCTGCAAACAAATTTCTTATCAATTTCAGCATGTGAAATGCATCTAAAAGCAAAACTGGTTGATCATTGTTTGGATGAGGAAAGTTATCAAATTATAGACTTCCGACAGGTCTGCCCCCAAAATTTTCAACATAGAGAGATTTGATGAGGCTCCATCAAGTGTGAGGGAAGCACTCTAATTCGTGTTGCATAAATTTTAATCAAACACTCTGTAATAATGTTCACTTTCTCCTTTGCCTTCAGGCCATCGGTTAAAAAATACCCAACATGTAATTTCCAGTGTCCATTGACAGCCACCAGCATCAGAACAAACGTTTCCTTCGCAACTCCAACGCTGTCATCGTCAAAACGGGTACCGTAATTAACAAACCCATAGGCTCTGTTACCATCCCATTCAACCTGCTTCCGTATTGACATTTCGTCCATCATGAGCGTGCAGATAATTTCACGATTTTCCTGGTGCTGGCATTTTGAAGTGAGCATTTTCAATGCCTCGTCTGTAAATCTAGGTTGTCCATTTACACTGTTTTACCACCGACTCAGAGTATTTTGATGAGGAAGACATGTGTTGAACATTTTTCTAACATATTCGTAAGCCTTTGCTTAATAAAAATGTAAAGTGAGGGCAAATGTACACAATGATGGTGGGTACTTGACTTTGTTATTATTTCCCATCGATTGCACACGATAGCCATCTCAAGCGCAGCTATCTGCCTGCACTGTCCATGCACCGTATGACATCATTTACCATAGAGAGTTGTTGCCTTCGCACAAAGTTTAGATCTAGCGTGCAAGTTGGCTTACATCTACCATCCACATTTATTATATCTATGAGGTATTTCCAAAACAAGAGGTAATATCTAACAGTGTCTGAAATAATGTGGACATTTTCTAATATTCTCAAATTTCAAAAATCCAACTTTGCAAAGCAAAAGTACAACGCTGAAAACAACTAGTCAAATAGATGCAAAGTCTTCTACATAGCGTTCTACATACACAATTAACTAATTAGTTTTTCACAGCTCACAGCTCCTGAACCGTTCTTTTAACAGTACCACCGATGCCGTCGACAGCACCCTTGCCATGACTTGTGGCGAAGAACTCCCATGACAAACGCATCTTATATAATGCCAAAAGCTTAGCACATAGGAAGTAGAAAACAAATCTGTTTTTAAACTGTGATGCTGCACTATCTGTGAAGATGTGTAATTTCTTTACAGCAGAGTATTTCAGCTGTAAGTCATCCAAAATAATGCACACAAATTTACAGACTGCTTCCTTGTTATGGGTTAGACAACCACTGACGACAACATACGACTGACACTTGTCAGCGATCCACAGTACTGCGGTAAATACTGTCACCTGTTTCTGGTGCCAGTGAGTGCTCTTAATTTCATCCTGGTATGATGCTGTGTAGTTTTCGGAGTAATCCATTTGTAGGAGTCCGGTAGTTTCGTCTACGCTCGACTTTATGGATTGACAACGACTATTTGTTGCTTCTTACAAACTCGTGCTGTAGAAATGTTGGCAGTTGCATTCTTTAAGCATTAATGCATTTGTCTGACATTCCTTTGTTCTGAATTTTCACTTGAGTTCCGTCAGTTACATCCCAAGCATACCATTTCATTTCAACTGACTCCTGACTCAAGTTTGGCTGCAATATTAGTTTGAAATATTCTCAAATTGCTGCAGATATCACACTCTCCTGTCATGCAATTCACGTTCTCTGAACTACACAGTGCTGCTGAAAGTAATTAAGATGTCTTAAGGGGGAGGAATTATATCAGAAAACTGTCAGAGTTTGAAGCAGTAGGTTAAGATTTTCATGGTATCTGCAAAGACAGACATTTGCTGTGCTTCTGCGCTCAGTAACTACGTGCTTGGTCCTAACTCTGCAAACTTTGATTTTCCTTCAGGCCCAGAGGCGCGTTTACCATTAGGCGAACTAGGCGTGCGCCTAGGGCCCCCAAATCTCGGAGGGCCCCCAAACGAATGAAAATATTGTTTTAAATTATAAAAAACGTTTTTAAATTTTGAATTATTTTAAATATAACCTATTTTCAATTTTTTACAGTTTAGCATTCCAATAAATATAGGCCCTAGCCTATATTATTGTAATTTATAACTGTTTTCTTCGTTTCGGCTAACACAAGTTTAGTAGGGCCCATGAAATGTTTGCGCCTAGGGCCCCGTGAAATGTTTGCGCCTAGGGCCCCGTTTTCTGTAAACGCGCCTCTGTTCAGGCCTGGATAATCTTGATCAAACCACTTGTATGCTTCAAGAATGGTCATTGTCAAATGTCTTCTGTAGACACGAGTTTTGTCCATATCATTAAGAACAGTGATACTATCTTTCATCTCTGGTGCCTGTCGTGAAATGTTGTCGCAGTGATAGAACTGATGAACTTTGTCAACGATCTGTTCCGTTTTAGCAAGTGAATTTGACTGGTGCTTTGCTAGCCAAAATAGTGGTGATGAAATGGCTAGTTTGTGTACAACAGTGGCTTTTTGAGTGGACTGCTGGGAAAAAGACGGAGTGCTTGCTTCGCCACTTTGCCAAGTGAGGCAGCAGATTTGTAAGCCTGTGATGGAGTAAGCATGGATGTAGTTGGTGTTGTTCAGGACCAACACAGATATATTTCATTAACCTTATGCTACCTAGAACTTGTTGAATATTTACTATTAGTAAAGAATTTAATCACAGCGTATTCTGTTTCGCATGCCATTTTGAACGGATATCGACTGAGTGAAGTGTTCTGTGGGTGAAAAGAATTCGTGTCACGTAATTGTCTTCTTTGAAATTAATCCACCTAGTTTACGGAACTTTGACCCAGATACAGAGACATGAACAAACTCATGAAGACAACTTGAAAAGTGCCTAATGGCTTCGTGCACTGGATAATGTGAAGTCAACTTGTGAGTTTGAAGGCTTAGCACAACCAGTGATATCTACAGTGTACTGTATATGCTATGAAATTCCTCAAAGCGCAGCTCATTTTGCCCCCAAATGAGCCAGCGGGAAAGATATAATTTATTGAACAAACAGGTTTCAAACCACTTGCTAAACCACAAGAGCAACCACAGTTACCCCGGTATCAACCACAGCACAATGAATTCATTGTCCTCCGTGACCACTTATGCGTTGGTGGCCCAGTTGGGTGCAGTTTTTATAAATTTTACTAATCTCAATCCTATCACCTTATTATTCCATTGGTTGAATGCCATTAGCACAATTTCCAAAACATAATGGTCTTAACCCAGTCATCCCTGATATCCCATTGGTTGAATATGGTGCAATTGCATGATAAGGCGCTGAATAGGTCACTCCTCGCATTCTAGCCTCTGGGGACTCTGACTTGTATATCTCTTAACTTAAAGAATATACAGGTAAATGTTTAAGGGTAGAGACCATAAATTGAGGATTTAGACCTGTGTGTGTTGAGAATGAATTAACATGGAACAACAGTGTCATAATAACGATTAATTATTTAGATAGCATGCAAAATAGTCGTGGGAGTTGTGATGCATCATGGTGACATTCAATAAGCTTTTGAATAAATTTTATTCTGAACTGCAAGTGATTCAGTTTGATCTCAGGATTGTCTTCGTCTATTGAGTACAACCTAGTGCAACAGATGATGGAACTGTTTCTTGTATCGTACTTTGTGTTGTTTGCATACTGCAGGATATGCAACCAACATCTGATCTGCAAGATCAACTGCTCCTATGTTGCTACTACTGTACAGCAAAATAGCATTTGGCTTCTCCTTCTCCCCGTGACGTGTATGGACAATGGTCATTTCACTTCTGTGAAATGTTGACAGACAATAACCTACTTTTGTCCATCCATTTCATCGCCATCATGTCACTGGTAAAGCAGGCGATTGTTTGTCCACAAGAAATCTTCTTCTTCAGATCACTAGGCATGTTCTTTAAGTTTAGTCTTAATATGGTTGAATGGGTATAAGTCAACAATACAGTAAGGGCAGAGCCACAAATTAGGAGCAGTTGGACATTGAGTACCATTACCCCAGCAGCACGAATGGAATACTCTGCCACATTCCTTACAATCTATTTGCTTGTTTTGGTTCACAGTTGGATGATCACATAGGCTACAGTTGGATGAGTCATCACTATGCAGCATATTTCCAACAGATGGCCCGAAAGGAGAGAGCCATACAAGTGAAGTATAATCAGTACCAATAAAATGCACGTCGACATTAGCATTAGCTAAGACGATAAGCAATGTACTACTTCAGTTAACCAGTGCACCGTTCTAGTGAATCAACAGAAAAATAAATCAGCTTAATATGCACGTCTGCTTGATATAGGCATTAATTATGATAATATGCAATGCACAGTTTCAGTGAACCAGTAGAATACTAATATATGCATTTGCTTAATACGTAAGGGGGAGGAGAAAAAGAAATCATAAAAACATAGAGAAGAAAGACCCCTAGGGGCAAGTCTCCTGCTGAGGTAATAATCAGTGCACCACTTCAATTGACCAATGCATCATTCAAGTTAACCATCAGAATAATTATTTAACCAACTTCAGATGCACCATTGCACATCTACTTAAATGCACATTAGTATGGGCATTAATTATGATATTTTGCAACGCACTGTTTCAATCAGTCAATAAGAAACTAATCGTCCCAATATAAACGTCTGCTTGATACGTATGTTCAGAGCTTAGTGAAAAAGTTAAGAAGTCCGGAGCATATCGTAGGGGAAGTAAGTCTTTTGCATGACGTCAAGGATTGGAAGAATGGAGTGTCCAGGAATCAGCCAGAGATAGCCGATGCAAGCTTCATAGGTCGTCCAGGAGTGATATGGTGGTGATCTTTTTAGGTTTTCATTACGTTAGTTAGACTGCCTGATGAAAACATAACCGCCGGCTGTCCAAGTTGTGGTGAGCTTTCGAGATTTCTCTAGACCTCTGGCTTTAGCATATATGTGTGAATTTAATTTCGTCAGGTGCTCGTTGATATAAATTGCAGAGGTCCTTGTATATATATATATACATCTAGGTTCAAATTTGTAACGTTTGTAAATACTACCTAAATTCTTGAAAAATTCAGAAACATTGTGTTCGTTAAAACTAGTAGCTCTGGAGAGACTGATACCTTCTGGTTTCTGGAGATAGGTCTCGAGGCCTTTTCATATATTCAGCTTACCAGTCCTTTCCTGCCATCTGATGTTTATCCCACGATGGCAAAATCAAATGCAAGCACTTTTCCTTCTTTCCGTGTCAATCCAAAGTTATGTTTAGATGGCTCAATGAAATAACCATGCAGTGATTCCTCTTCTGTTTGGCTAAAAACTTTGCAAACAGAGTATTTGCTTCAAAATTCATTGTTTCTAAGCCAACTTCCTTTGCTTTCAAAATATATACGAACTGACTTGGTTCACGCTGCATAATGAGTTCCCACTGGACGAGCTAACTCAGGATTCACGGTAAAGGGGTTAAAAACAGAAACCTGGGATTGGATCGTGTTTAGTTTTTACACTGTTTGGCCTAGTAATTTTTTCTTTCTTTTATGTGGTGGAGCTGACAAGGGCCTTTTCACATGTGACAGTGCCATCTTTTGGTTTTGTGAATGGCCTTGCACCTGGCTGGCATGGAAGGAACCAGCCTGGTGAGGTGGTCTCTGGTGATAGCAAGCTGCTATTACCAATTCTATCAGCTGTCTGTTGCTTCCTGGACAATGCTAAGATATTCTGATGGCTTTTCTATGCCACATGTTTTGATTTGATTCAGATCTGGTGATTAAACTGGCTCTTCAATGTTGATGATGCTGTTCTGTTTCTTCCAATCAATGACCACTTTTGCAAGATGGCATGGTGCTTTGTCATCTTGGACCACCTAGCCTTCACACAGCTGGCTTGAAGATGGAATCATGCACTGTTGTCGAATTGTCACGATACCGGACTGGTCGAACTAGCAGGATGGCCGATACTGTAAGGTTGACGCCTTCGGGGTCTACATATGACGATCCCACCCGTCAGCGCCACCCTTGAGGGAGCGTGCTAAGGGGTCTCTATCGCTGGGTTTGTTCACACTATCTCGGTTTGAAATTCACATCATATTTGACCCTCGAGAAATGCAAATGTGCCTTTTGGTTGACCAGACATCCTCTTCTTCACGCCCAAGTCGGCAAACTGGCATCACTATTTGCATCACGTCACTACAGGGGACATAGAAGTCAGATTTTAGCAGCTACAGTGTATCCTCTTGTACCATATGACAAAGATTTTTTGGAACTGTGCTGCTGCGTTATGAAAAAGAGTCAACGGATTTTCCCGTATGAAATTTCCCAAATGCTTCTGCTGTATAGGAATTTAAGCAGGGCTGGATTAAGACTTTCAGGGGCCCTAAGCCAAGAGCCGGTTTAAACATCCAGGGGCCCTAACCCCAAATCAAAGCCAATTACAAAAGTAGGGTACAGGTATCCGAACACAAAGTTCTAAACGTACAAGATAAGCTATGTTTTTTCTAATGAAATTTATATTGACTAAATAATAGTGCATGCACTGCATGTGTACCATTAACTAATCATTTAATCATTTTATAAGCATTTTATAATAATTATTTAAAAATTATTTTATTAATTTAAGTTGCACAACTTGCACTTTACAGAACTCAGTATGTTACCAGTACTATTGTAGGCCTATTATTGTACTATGATTATTTAAAATTATACAAAATTAGGAATTTGCTCTGGATTTTGAGGGCCCTCAAAAACGTTGGGAGCTCGTG
Source organism: Allolobophora icterica (assembly GCA_963556255.1). Lineage (NCBI taxonomy): Eukaryota > Metazoa > Annelida > Clitellata > Crassiclitellata > Lumbricidae > Allolobophora > Allolobophora icterica. Next base: position 24,557,160 of record OY744603.1, on the reverse strand, counting down.
GGCCCTAAGCCATGGCTTTGTTGGCTTACGTTTTAATCCGGCACTACATTTAAGGACTGAAGTTAAGTTATTGCAATTGTAACTGTGTATTTGTTAACAGAATGCCATAACAATGAACTCATATTCAGCTTCATTCATATTTTTAACACTACACACAGTAATGTCTTTAACACCAGAAACAGATGACTCTTAAATCTCATCATGTTAGTTACAATATCAGCACTTCCAGTAATACAGCAGCCAACAGTCTATTTTAAGGAACTCTAACCAGTGGCAAATCCTGGAGAAGCGCCCAACGTTTTGCTCTGTAGGGTGACGTATAATAAACTACCGATATGGGATGCTTAAAATAGTTTGACGAAATTCAAAACAGCCTTCACATCTTTCCGAAGCTGTTAGAGAGTGCAAGAGTAGAGCCTGGAAATCAACTTCAGTTACACTTACTGGCAACCACAGACACAAATAACAAGTGCTTGCATAAGGAAGATGACCAACATCATCGTAAAAGTCCACCAACAGTGGCTTATTTGATGACGACTGACTATCATTCATCATCAGCGCAGTAGTCCCAAAGCCGATTGGGGGGTTCAGCTTCAGAACCGGTCCAGAATGCCAAGACTTAACGCGATGCAGTTAGTGCCACCTGAAATAGAAAATAAGTCACATGAAGGAAGTTTTTATAGAACGTGACACACACACACACACACACACACACACACACACACACACACACACACACACACACACACACACACACACACACACACACACACACACACACACACACACGCACGCACGCACACCCGCACACACACACACACACATGCACACACATATACCAAGACAATGCCTGGATACCAAGCAGTTGTGTTCACACTTGTACATACTTGAAAGCTCTGATGCAAGCAGTGCCTTCAGTGCGTTGTTTTCTTCTTGACATGTAACGTCAACCAAGTGCGATCCACCGCGTAACGCATTACATGTCATGCTGTCTTTGATGAGGTTCAGTCTAATACACCAAAGTATGAACATATAAACCAACCACTATGCTTACATTTTTTGCATTGGCTTTCTCTTCAGCAAAGAATTAGTTTCAAATTGGGGCTGAGTTTATAAAACTTAGAACTCTGGCCAGTCACAATATTTGAAATCAGTTCTTATTCCCCAGACTTATTATTAATCAACGAGGTCATCTGATTATCTGTGTCTGGTTATACCTAAATCAAGAACTGTTCTTGGTGAACGAGCTTTTTCGGTTGCTGGATCTACTTTTTGGAACTTTCTCCCTGTGTGTGTGTGCACTCTGCTGAGTCGCTTATGTCATTCCGTCACAAATTAAAATTTACCTCTTTCAAACTGCTTTTCCACCATAGACTGCCTATCAGCCTTACGGACTGATTTTCTGAATATAATGACCTGATTATGGCTTGGTTTTGGTGTGCCATCGGTTGATGCCTTGTGCATTAGACACCGCCGCAGTAGAAGTTACTAATTACAGTTACTTCATTTTCAACCATAATTAAACTGACCCAATTTCCGTTACTCACTCTTACAGTTCTACAGGAACGTCTCAAATTTTAAGCATTTTACATTAATTTCTTCCATTGGACTGGATGCGTCGCTGTCCACGATTTGTACGTCGTCATCCTCACTTTCAACAGTGAGAGCTTCTGGTGGCGGCGTTGTGTCCAACGAAGAATTTTCTCTACATGCGGCTAACAGTTCGTCCAAAGCTTCGTTCATATTTCTGTTAGCGTCGCTTGATCCGTTCCATTATCAGAATTTGTTGCAAGAAGATGTTGTCTGCTTTTCTATAACTAACTCTCACAATGCGCTTTCTCCTCTGAAACTTTCTCACGAATGTGCTTGTTTTTGGGTTTGTTCGTCTTTTATCATCTTTGAGAAGTTAGACCTGTAACATTGGCTTCACAGGCAAAGGGGTTGACGAGGGTCAGTTATCATGGATGGGTCCTAATGGAGACAAATGAGGGCGGGTGGGGTGTTTGGTCGAACTCTTTTGTTGGCTCGCATCGTTTTAGCGAACATTTGTGCGGAGTCTGTCATTGCACAGGGGTCTTTTCTGGTCATCGTGGCTGCATCGAGGCGATGAGCGTCAGCTGTAGTTGTCGGGCAGTTGAGGACGGTAGAGTTACACTGGGGGGTTGGGAGGCTAGTCAGACAGTCTCGACTTCATTTCCACATAACCAAAGTTGGCTGCTAGCAAGTTCTGTACCGCTTTCTGCTACTTTAGCCAAGTCAAACCAATAATAATTTCTTTCACATCCGGTGATAACAAACATGGCAGATCGTACATTTTTTCTCTATAGTGATTTTTAAATGCACGACTCCTTCAGTGTCCATAGGAGCTCTGTTAGCCGCTACAAGCTGTTTGTCTTGTTCACTAATGGTTTCAGAGCCTACTAAACTAGCTGGTATAATGGAAGAGCACGAACCTGTGTGCAGTAAACCTGTGTGGTCATGCAGAATCACTGACCTATACAATCACAACATTTCAAGGTTGGGTTCAGTCAACCAGTAGTCATGGATTTCAGCCAAGTCAGCAACCCCATAGCAATGTATAAACCCAGAAATGCTGTCATTTCTTTTTTATAACAGGTACCCAAGGCATGAGTGGTGTCTCATTTCTAGCTGTATAGCATGTATACTTGTTAGTTTCTAGAACCAAAGTGTCAACAACATTGTCGATGATGTAAAGTCCAAATAACATGGCTGGTGTTATACGGTGATGTGCTGTGTCTGTATTCTGGTATTCCAGTAAATTGAATATCCTTTCAGAGAAATGCCTTTTGACAAGTTCCAGTGGTTGTCACGGTCACCAGATGCTGCTGTTGGATGGTTTAGTAATGCCTTGCTTAAATGATAACCTGGAAGCTGATCTTTTCACCATGACCTTGACAGCGACCACGATCATGACTAGTTAGTTCCTCCTCTGATGCTATTGACTGAAATGTCAAGGTGCAGGTGATGTCTAGCAAGAAATGGAAATTTTTTTTATAAATCTGAATTAGATAGAATGAATGGAAAAACACATTGTTCATCGTCAGCCGACATGCCCGCTTTTTACGTCAAATTATTTTGATGAATTGAATACCAGTAAATATCACTATGCTATCAATGAACTTTTTTCTGATATCATTCAACAACTGGTTCCTTACAGTCAACGCAAGTAGGTGGATAAATTCATTCTGGATTTCCTGTGACAAATTAGAAACTGATCCTGGATTTTCATGTGCGGGTTATAGGTGTTTTTGCCAACAAACGAGTCATTCTGAGCAACGAGTTTGATCATAGAGAGAAAGTTTCCAACATTTTTATCCTCGGCCGCACTCAAATTTTCCTCATAGCCATGCAGTACCAAATTTTGTGAAACCAGAAATTTAATACAGGTACTGTAAGTTTTCTGTGCAAGATATCTGGCCAACGTTGTTTTTCCAAATGAATTTGAGCTTGAACCTCTGCGTCAATTCCAGTACCATGAATTATCTTCCATTTGGCTTCCTTCCATGTAGGAAAAGCTGTGTGGTGGCTGGCACTGTTTTCATGAGACTGTAGCTTTCTGCACTTGTTGAATCCAATGGTGAATCAAACGAAGATCGTGAGTTTGAACTCGATGATGTAAACAATAGGCAGCAGAAGCAGTAGGCAGCTTCACTGATTAACGAATATAATAGCCACGATCGATTCACTTCCTCACCATTCGCTAGTCTGCGTTTAACCCTTTCATTCCCAAGGTTACTTTGATTAATGAAAAAATATTTTGTTGACTTATTTTATAAGAGTAACATAGTCTGAAACATATGGAATGAGGTTTTATTCAAAAAGTACATTTTGGACATGTATTTGGTAATGACTCCATTTGCCGTCTGTGGTACTCAATGTCTGAACTTTGAAAACGAACTTATCATTCAAATGACACACATACGTAACTAAGTGTAGAGTCGTCATTAACAAGTGTGATAATGCAGAGGTGGCAGTTGCACTTGATGCATTTCAGAAACATTTGTGTTCGTAATTGTAACTACTGACTAGTAGTGACTACATACACGTTTGTAATTTTTGCTGTGCCAACTCTTCGGAATTGAAACGTACTTGGCGATATGGTCATGTATATCTTGTATGGATAACATCGATACATTCATAGAAATGGCTAGTAATACATTATCGATCAAAATATTTACCTCATTGATGTCATCAATCTTCCAAAACTCTTCTTTTTTTCAATCTTCTGCGCTTTCAGTTAATAGTCTGTGCAGGCCTCCGGATTTTTTGCATCATAGTTTAGAAACCGAATCCAAATGAATTTTCTGAGGAAGGCGGCGCTTCAAGTAATCCATTTGTCAATTGTCCCAGCATCTCCCGGTACTGAAATTGCTGTTGACAAAAACGACATTGTCTGTGCTGTCACGGTAAATGAAGATATCGCCCAGTTTCATTCGTCTGTTTTCTGTCTGAGTTGAAAGTTCTGTCTCTACCAGCTCACTAAGCCATATGGTTTTAAACTTAGAACTACAATTTTTCTTTACAATTTAACTGTCTAATATAGCCTCGTTCGCTTTACGTTTCGACATTGGTTACAAATTTCAATCACAAAGAAATATTATGCTGTATTGAACCAGTTTAAACTTCCAAAGTGGAATCCTACATCGATAATCTGATTGACACACAGCCTGACACAGGCCTATGGCATCACCGGTTGGAAGCTAGCTGGCCGGCAAAGCCACATAGCGGCAAGGCAGCTTACTGGCATCAGGATCCCTCTCAATAGGCTGACACACCAAGTTGATCTGCTGGTTATGAGTCGAAGCAGGATGTCCCAGTTAATGACAGACACTGACACAGGCAGACACTGGATATTGAGGTGTGATCACCAATCGATTAAGAGAAACCTGTTGTTGTGACTGGTATGCTCATCTGCATGCATACACAGTCTTGACCTTCCATTGATGCAAAGAGAAGTAAGTAGGTTAATAATTCAGTGGTCTAACTTGAGTTAAACAAAACTTTAGCTCATATGTATTTGCTACCAAAACTTGTGCACATGGTTGAAATGTACGAGTAAATTGATTCTCGGAGCGTGAAGAAGGATACTGCTGCAGAGATCCTTTAGTTACTTTTGAAACAGCTGCGCAAATTGATTGCACCCGCATTAGTATTTGATTTAACTTTTCTCCAAAAAACTTGAACAAACACCCGGAACACCGTAAAACATAAATTTTTTATAATGAGAAAATAAATAATTAATGCGCTAATTACTAGTAGTTCATTCTGAAATACAGTTCACCAAATTGATCATACTGACATGTTATCACCTTTTGATGACCTTAAATACCATCAAAGTCTACAAAAAGCTGTTCCATGAACTTTGTCCAAGCATAATGAAAAATCGCTGGTGCGCATGGCGCTCACAGAGTAGGTAGGCGTCTGGAACCCGGGCGGTTAAAGAGTTGGTCTTTGGCCTTATGGAAAATGTCCACTGAAGAGTTGGTCTTTGGCTTTGTGGAAAATGTTCACGTCAAAATACACAAAACACCGACAAAGTATGGGCTTACGGGATTTTATGTCACGCCAGAGGCCCGCCTGCCAAACAAGGGGCTTACGAGGTTTTACACCACGCCAGAGGCCCAACGGGTCAACTACTACTAACAAACTAGTGATGCACAAATACAGAAACGAATGAGCAAAACCCCATCTCGCCAAAGGGCAGAATCATCCCCGCCAGCCACAGGTACATGTAAAAACATAGTAAAACCACGAAGGTTATTATTATACGTTATGACATACATATTTACATAAATACATATACGGTCCCTCTAGCAAATGAAGACAAACACCCAGCAAATTTGAATCTTGTCATCATCCAGCAACGTTTTGTCAACGTCATCACCGAAATACCAAGTGTTTTCCTCATAGCTGCAGTCAGTATAGGTTGCAAATTGTGTTTTGGTTGCTGAAATACTCTAGACCCCACTGGTATAATGCTGAGGTCCTCGTTTTGAACAGAGGCTTTGAAGGGTGATTTCAGGTTTTCTGCAAGTTCTGTGTCTATTTTAAGATGGTTCAGAATCCTGTTCCAGTGTTTTATGACTTGAGCAAACGACAGAGAACAGTGAATGAGTAGTGCATAAATGTTGATAATGTGGCGTACACCTGGGGTTTCACACGTTTCCGTAGAATATCGTAATTTCCAAGTGGTAGGCCGCAGAAGACTCGGTGCCATACTAAACCAGGAGACCCTACCGAATCGTCAGAATGTCCAGTCGTGTGCCCGGCTCCCTAGGTCTGGCAGGAGACTCAAAGAAAAACGTGAACTTCCGGTTAATCTTTTTTATTCCAATGCTTTGAAGGGTGATTTCAACCAATGCTTTAAACTCAATGTACAGATTCGCAACAAGTTCACAATCACGATTTCGCAATTTACTGTCTGTCCCGTAGAGGTTTACAAACTACCAATTAACTCTTCCCTCAACAAATCGGCTAATAAATGTACCCGATCTCTTCCTGACTCTCACTACTTTCTTCTCTTTTCTTCTTTCTTCCAAACTCGTATTTATACCCCTTCCGACTAATCATTAACCGGAGTAAATGCATAATAATAAGGCTGTTAGCCCATAGCAGTAGACATTCTGGCGCCAACAAACTCCTCCGGAGTAGTTATCACCCGGAGCAAATACATACTAATGAGGGTGGCAGACTCCTAACATAAACAGATCCATTAGCTCCAGGAGGGAAGGGGGAAAATTCCTGCTCCTTCCACAGAGGCCTCGATTCCAGGTTCCAGTTCTACTTCTGGAGCACCGGATCCGAGCAGCGGATTGCCAGACATGATCTCTGACAGCGACGAAGTAGGCGCGGCCTGGACAACAGCGGGCATATCCCCGTGAGAAACCAAAAATTCTGACATGCCTGTTAGCATGTCACTCTCCGGAGTGAAGGCTTCTCCCGACACGTTCATTCCCATTCCAGCGTCTATTTCCGCCTGCTCCAACATCTGAAAGATGTCGTCGATGGCCTCCTCCAGCATGGCGTTGTTGTCGTCCGGAAGCAACTCCGGTTGTTCTTCGGTGGTGGTTGCTTTCGCCGCCTGCCGATTATCGTCTTTCCTCTTTTTCTTTTTAGAAGGGACACTACACACAAACAAACGCGGAATGCTGCCTTTTGCAATGTCTCCCCAAACTATAGGTTTGAGAGAATGTCTCTCCACATTCTTCGCACAAAATGATCCGCTTCGACACTAAAAGGAACAAAGCACAAGAAAACCCATGACCCCAAGAGCCAGTTCAAACTCAAGAGTATGGGGGGAACACAGACAATTTCGTTACAGTAATCATGGCAAAGTTTTTATATCTTTCAACCATTGAATACGGAACACAAAACTCGCGAGTACCATTCCTTAGGTGTTCTATCGGCGGGTATAAACTGCCTCACATTCAGGTATAAAATGCCTCTGTGAAAGACAATAACCAGATTCAGATTCGTGCAGGTTTTTTCTTGGACGACAATTTCTGAGTGAACTCTTTAAACGGATGGCAGATCAATTAATTGATGCGTATTAAACTCCTCAATAAAATTCAGGTCTGTTTTCCATTCTACACTTTCGCCTGTTTTCTATTTCTTTGTATTTTGTAATGTTCTCGCGAATTTGAGGAAGAATTCGCTCATAAAAAATGGTCGTATCGTTCGGAACTAGGCAGTTTATTTCGACTTTCTGCGGGTATAAACTGCCTCGCATTCAGGTATAAAAGGCCTTTGTGGAAGACAATAACCAGATTCAGATTCGTTCAGGTTTTTTCTTGGACGACAATTTCTGAGTGAACTCTTTAAACTAAGGGTAGATCAATTAATCGATGCATGTTAAACTCCTCAATAAAATTCAGGTCTGTTTTCCACTCTACACTTTCGCCTCTGTTTTCTATTTCTTTGTATTTTGCAATGTTCTCGCGAATTTGAGGAAGAATTCGCTCATAAAATATGGTCGTATCGTTCGGAACTTGGCAGTTTATTTTTACTTTCTGCGGGTATAAACTGCCTCGCATTCAGGTATAAAAGGCCTTTGTGAAAGACAATAACCAGATTCAGATTCGTTCAGGTTTTCTCTTGGACGACAATTTCTGAGTGAACTGCACTGTGAGGCTACTGGACACATCCTGCATATCCCGCTGGCATGGCACATGGCGTGTAGGTTCAAACCCCTTTCACATCTGCTCATACTTTCTGCACGTGGATTGTCATTGCCAAGTTTTCTTAATTGGCATGAACTCATTCATGGCAAAGCAAATTTTGATCACCACAACTGCAATGGACAGAACAAAAGACTTTAATGAAGCCAAGTGGACATACTTTGCTGTCAACTTTTGGTTCAGTCCAATATCGTTGGAGAACCGCTTTTGAGTGGGTAGCTTGATGCATTAGCAGTTCATCTTCTGAATCCAAACAGTTCATAGCTCCGAGGACTCTTCTGGGAGGCTCTAGTGGGGCTCTACCAGCTCTTTCACTCCATCTAGCTTTATACAAGTGTGGCGTACCACCGGGGTCTAAAAACTATTACCAGGATGACCACCCCGGGGCGACTATCTTCTTCTCTTTCGGAATCCCACGTGAATAAGGCTCCCGTTGTATATCAGGAGACTGTAGGTCGTTTCAGTCTTTTAATGACAGAAAACTTTCGAACTCAAGAAACTTCAATTACGAACAGTTTTGTCCATCCTGGCTGAAACATAGTTAATCACAAGAATATTCTCCGACTCGATCACAAAGTACAAAATGAAAGTTAGCCAACCTGGCACTGCTAAGATCTTTGAGTGTTCCAGTGTTCGTACAAATGGAGTCACTAACACTCAAACTACTCGACGACGACAACGACGACTACTAAGATTACGGTTTGCCGACGACAACTGTACTGCTTCTCTTTCGTTTGTCCGTTCGCGTCCCTATTGTTTTACGTTCTACATTCGCTCGCTTCCGTAGGTATTCACGTCCTTCTTCGTCGTTTTCCGTGCGATCGCTCATATACTTATTCACGTGCTCTGTCTTTGTGCGCACTCTCGTCCGTTTCGTTCCCCGTTGCGTTCCGTTTTGCGTGTCCTTTTATATGAAACGAATGAGGCAGCCGCAGCAAGAAGAGGCAGCCGCGACGATGAGTAAGAGGCAGGCAGCCACGGCAACGGCGAGGAGGAAGAAGCGGGCAGCCGCGGCAACGACTAGGAGGAAGAGGCAGGCGGCAACGGCGAGGCAGCCGCGGCAAAAAGAGGCAGGCAGGAAGGCAGGCAGAATGAATTAACCACCAAATAAAACAATAAAAAAAACTAAGATAAAACCTGGGGCGAAAACTGTCACATACCCCGGGGACCACGGAAAACTCCCCAAGTCCCTTTCGGGGAACTCATCACCAACCCGGCGATGTTAAAAAAAATCAATTAAAAAAACATGTCTACCCAGCTGTCAAAACTACTCCAAAACAATGGCATCTACCTCCGTACCACCCTTAGCATTAAGTGGTCCATCTGGACGCAGCCTCTTGTACAGCATCCTAGGAGCCCAACCGGGACATCCTGGAATCTCTTCCGACACTATCTCCACAAACCGCTCTAACGAGCAAATAGGAACATATGCATGGGCATATGCGGCCAAAGTATCAAAAACATCCGGCCAAAGAGGCTGAACCCCATCAAAAGGAGCATTGGAACTCACCATCGCGGCTTCAGGGCAGGTTCCTTCCAAGACATCATGAACAGCGGACGACGTTCCTGGGGCAGGCAGTGGTAGAGGATAGTCCGGAATTGGTAAAGTGGCCAAATAGTTAATAAGTCCTTGATCGCGATCATTCTCAAGAAATTCGTCCAACGAAAGCAGTTCTTCAAGGTTCAGGCTTGCTTCCGAAACATCGTCCAAGTCAGGCTGGGTCTCGGCGAGGGCTCCTTCCGACTTTACTACGGTCTCGCTAGCGGTAGCATACACTCGTCGACTGTTTAACTTATGTTTCTTTCTGATGTGACGCGTCAACGACTGCCTGGCGTATAGACCATGGTAAACGACGTCACATTCTTGGCAACTAACTTTATCCATATTTATCGCGTTTCCGAAACGTTCACGTCAAGTGTCAACAATGCTAATGACTGGAGCTCCCTTTTACGCCTGTATTTATGCATACAGCGTCCCCATATTATGACGTCATAAGTATCGCCTAGCAACACGCCGCGGCCAGTCTTGTGCAAGCGAAGCATCCGCGGCCGGAGGAGGCAGCCTCGGCGGCGAAGGCAGCCGCGGCAACAAGGGCAGCATCGGCAGCCGCGGCAACAAGGGCGGCCTCGGCAGCGAGGAGGCAGCTCCATCCATACATCTTCACATTTTTCCTTTGCAATGCACTTTAAATGCTTGAACTGTGGGTCAAGTGCTGTTGCAGCATTCAACCATGGCAGGTTGAGGTTCTGTTCATGATTTTTCAGATTAACCGCGAAAGAATCCTTTAATCTGACTATGTAGCCGGATCATCGTCAGATATCCTGATTTGACGAAACAGGTGGCAGAGAGTTGGAAAATTCATGGAGCAGAAGAGGTAATTGTTCCCCCCCCCCAACAATTCTGTGGCAGACTGACAAGGTTCTAGAATTTTGTGCAGGACATGTAGTTATTTCAATTTTGCCTCAGTCAGAACTGTGAGCATATGCTTGTGTTTTGGTTCTGCAAGTGTTGCTAACAGTTTTTTGTTTTTTGTCAATCGTTCAGTCATCTGCAGTGTAGAGTTCCTGCACACTGATATATCCTGAATTGAGACTTCATTTCTCTGATTAAGTCGACATTGCTGAGTTTGTAACTCTGCAGTATTTGCTTGGCTGTGTCTAAAGTGGCCCACTATTTTGTGACACTTTGCAAGGAAAGTTTTAATTCCTGAATCTGCAATTCCTTTGTTGACAGAATTGCAAGCTATGTGCAGCATGCCAACTGCAGATGTGACATCTCTTGCATTGTCTGTTCTAAACATGGTCACTTTTTCATATATGCCCCATGACCTTGCCCCTAATGAAAATTGTGCAGCACACGATTCTGTGTGGTGTCGCTCTGCAGCATTGACAATGCATAGGGCAAACGATTTGAAAGTCCATTTGCAGTCACGCCAAGGTAATTCTCATTTGCTACAGAGAATCAGTAGTCAGCAGTCAGGGCAACAAACACAGATTCATGCATCACCTGACTAATCTCCTCCTTTTTAAATTCATATAAATTGTCGATACGAGCGCTGGCGACTTGCCTCAAAGGCAGCTTGTATGACTTATTCCCAGATGAATTCTGTATAATGTCCTCCAAACCTTTAGTTGTAACAGTGTTGACAGGCTGCCCATTCAGCACAAGCCATTTTGCTATAGTTTTTGTAATACTGTCATATTTTTCATGGTTCGTGGCTGATTTAAACCAATAAACTGAATTACAAATGTCTGGCGTAAATTTGTCTTATTCTTGTCCACTACGGAACTCTCCGCACTTGTTTACAAATGAGAGTTCAACGAGGAGTTGCTTAGGCAGTATTTAAACTCACCCTTGCAAATACTTGTAAATTACAATACTGTCTTTAGATTTAAAAGTAAACTGATTATTCAGTAATGCTTTTGCAATGCTAAAACTTGGCACCATTTCATAATACTGAACGTTTTTAACGTGCTCAAACAAGCTGTCCACTTCCGTACTCGCCGCCTGTGAAACACGCGGCTTTTCCGCAGTTTCAATGTCTGAAATATCCTCGAGGCCGACAGCCAAGCTGGAACGATTGACGCTGCAGCCGGAGCCTTGGCTACCATGGAATCTTCCAGTGACTTTGCCTCACTCCCTTCAACACCGTTGGCAGAGAAAACGCATCTACACAGCGGGTGTTTCCTACTCAGATGGCTACGTAATGAAGACTTTGCACACCATCGCGTGTACTGTTACTGAGCTCCACAAAATGTCTTAATTTAAACTGCAATCTGTGCCACACCCAGAGATAACTCGGTAGTAGTCAGTAAAATATATCCCAGTAATTATTATGCAGGTCAGTGTTATGGTTCTGGTATGTTTGGGCCATGACAGTTGTTGCAGTTTCTGCCGCTTGACCAGGTGTTCAGCCAGACTAAGTAGATGGAATATACATCGATGAAAAACCAAGTTGTTTGGAAGGCGTATTAGCATGCCAGGAAGGGATCACTTTGCCTTCGAAAGCCTTTGTCACTAGCCGTTTAGCCATTTTCTTGCTGTTCTCAATTTTTCCATTATATTGTGTGAGATCGTCTGTTTGTCCAAAGCTCTTTACACTATTTATTTCCCTTTTTCCTTAGGGAGCTGCATCCTTAAAAAAGGTAATCCAGAACCACTTAGCCGCTTTCAGAAGATACAACATCTGAATCATGACATCAATTGCCCAGCAATCATCTCCAGTGGCTACTAACAAATCGAAGAAGGTGACTGCAAACCTTGCTTCGGAGTTAACCATCTCTTGATCCAGGAAGCGAGTTACAACCTGAACAGCCAAAGCCCAGATTCTGAATGTTCAGATTTCGTTTGAGATCCAAGGTTGCAGAAGTGGGCAGAATCCTTCCTCGATTCCTTCCATCCCAACACTGGCTCGTCCTTCTCATGGAGCCCAATATTGAAAAATCTCCTTGGCCAGAGGGACACAAGCTAAAGCCTGTATGGTAACAAGAATCACCCCAATCAGATTTTCTGTTTCCGTCATCTTTGGGACGAAGCTTTGAATCTTTCTCCAGTCCAACGCAGCACCAACAATTTCAGCAATGTCATATAGTGGCTGCAAACGATGACTTGCACTGGGATGGAAATGTTAATAATACTATTCCAACTGATTTGCAGAAATTTAATGATTCAATAGAAAAATGGCTGGCATGATTTTCAAGGAGGAGTAGTGCCGGCAGTTGTTACGAGCTCTTCGCATATTTAGCAAAATGTTCCAAAAATTGCACAAATAGACTGGAAGTCATCCATCCACTTGAAGTAGATATGGGCGGTAAGCAGGAGTAATGTCATCTTCAGAAAAGCACAATTTCTGCTCTCCAAACCCCAACATTGGATCAACATGGCAAGAGAAAAGCGATGCTATCGACATGGCAGTTAGCATGTTTTCGAATCGAGACAACAATTTTTCCGATCTTGGACCAACAGAGTTAGGTTCACTGTCCACATCAAATTCAGGAAAAGACGGAAAGAACGTGGCCATTATTCCCAGTTTGTTCGATAATTTCCTGTCGCCAAATGTAAAGTTTACTCAGTTATTAGTTATCTTAACCTCCAAACATGTCCTTCAACGCTTCACTGTTTTCTCTCTGTCCTTTCTGGTACACTGGCGCCACATATCATTCACTACTCGTTTTATAGTGCCTTTTCCAATTGCCTCTGAACGCTACACCGTAGCATCCTCTCCTTCAGAGCTACTATCAACCAAGATGTTAGGTTCTGGATTGTTTTGGTGCTCCATATTTCTCAGCATACACAAAACAATCTAAAACACAAAGTTATAACACCTGTTTTCACACTAATACATTTCAAATATGTCTTTAGTTGTACTACTCAAAGCTACACATCAATACAAAATCTGGCCGATTGTTTGATTTCACGCCATGGGCAAGCCCCTGATAAATCGGTGGCTGGCTTCTCTATAACTTTATCATCCCCAAACCCATCAAGTCCTGAACCTACGATCTCCAAGCTTGGGTTGAAATCCCATTCCTTAGGTGGATCACCTGTGAATGGCTTAAGTTTGTCAACATAAGCTAACTTAGGATAGGGACATGATGATTTCTGAATTTCTATGTAGTACAGAACCCACTTGCTCCAGCACTTGAGATGGTCCACAATAAAATTTGGTCCACTTATCCTAAGTCCCACTCGTTTCCTATGCACCTTACTCCATCTAGCTAATACCACACAATAAGACAGTACATATAACAATATTCATGCTCACCTTCTCCAATGGTTGCATTGTTGGTCTGCAGGAGAGCAGTGTCTCTTGCTTACTGGTGTGTTGGTAATGTTTGCAGGTCAAGCAATGACCTACCAACTCTTTGATATCCTTCATAATTTTGGGAATAGAACTTCTTTGCAACATCGCATAGGAAGTCCATTCCATTCGGCATTGTAATCAAAGTCAGCTTTGTGGTGGGTCAGATTAACCCTTTCGCTGCCAGGTATTTTTGCGCTTTCCGGTACCCCCTGTGCCAGGCATGGAAGCGTATTATTAGCGTGATAGAAGGTCTATATGTTATAACTTCCAGTCTTCACAATGTTAATATTTCTTGTGCACAACACTAATAACATATTTACATTCTGCATTCTATGGATGTAGAGTACTGTTTACTTCCAAAACTTGTGTTTCGAATGGTATAGTTCAAAGCAATTGTCAACACATAGTCCCGGCTTCGATGGACACTTGGTGCATGTGTAACGACTCTCACGACGAATCTTACTTTTCGTGTAGCAGACCTTACAGCGTTTCATTGCTTTTGTCTGTTGACCAACAAGGGGAATTTTAGTGGGAAAGTGACGTTCAGTGAGTCGCAACACATTTTCACACGACATAAATTCCGACGAAGACGGATCATCATGAGCGTCTCTTTGAAGAAGCTGTTGTATGACTTCGTTAGTAAACTCCAAGTATGACAACTTCGGTTGGGGGTGTGATTTCTTGTAGAGAATGTGGGCATTTAGCATGGCAAGCTGTAACAAATGAATTCCCAGCTTTTTATACCAGACCATTGTCTTCCTGGTAGCATCGTACGGCTCCAATAGCTGGTCTGACTTGTCGACTCCGCCCATATTACGATTATAGTCCAGTATACAGTCCGGCTTATCCATGGTTCGAATGTTCTTACGTCGAACATTTACTGTGGTGCACGTTGCACTGTGCATGGTTGTGAGCTTCTACATAAAAACCTAACAATAACAATTTATCAACTCACTGGAAAAACCCAACGTCATCCCTACACAGCACAGCCAGGCCGAAAATACCGCAGGAAAAAAAAATTTTGTAGCCCAAAATATAGCCCAAAATAGCCTACAGGCATCACATGTGTTCCTGCAGTGCCATCGACACGACTTCAGTACTATACCCGCAGTGCCACGCTTTCAATGCAGTCAAAATAAAATTGACGTCTAAAGACGTCTTACAAGGCACAGTGAGCACCTAGTCAGCATGACGTCTTAAGACGTCATGTAAGGCACTGAAGGGGTTAACAAAGTTCTTGTAGTTCTGTACTGACCAGCATATCCATTAGAAAAGCAAATTACTTTCTTCACAGGAAAGTGTTCAGTCTTCAGGTAATCCAAAACCAATATTTGAAAGGCATGCACTGTTGTTGCTTGAATCATGCAGTCGCTTATTACACAGACTAATGCTGCCCTTGTCTTCATCACTGTTGCAGTTATGTACAACAATTGGATGAAGAGTGGCCTGCAAATTGTCTCGTTGGTGTCCATGCACAGCATCTCGAACAATAATTGAATAATTTCCTACAAAGTCACCAAGAATCATACACTGCCCGGGTTTAAGATTTTCTCTGAGTCTGCCAATATATGATGTTTGTGCTTTATCGATGAAGTGATGCAAAGCTAAAGCATCTAGCTGAGTAGTGCAATGTAACAAAGGACGATAATGGTTCCTGTAAGGTATTCAGGCTGTTGCAATCAGTGTGCTTCCACTGCTTAAAAACTACAATGTCATCATCATCATTGTCTTGGCATGTAAATAACTCCTTAATATACTGTGTCAGATTTTCAGTTCCTGAACAGTTATCACAGCAATGAGCATGCAGGTGTATGATTCTGCCACAAATAAGTTTGCTCAGGAAATTTCTGTAGTCTTCTTTTGTTGGCACTGCTGCTAACATTAGCTTCACGTTGTAATGCAGTTCACAGACACAAACCAGATGTGTAGCTGAGGAGGAAATTGTTATGTTCCATGGAGGACAAAGTACACAGAAAGTAGAGAAAGCAATGTTCATGTGTGGATTACGTTTAACAAACTCCAGACATAATTCTTTCAACTTGCAAAGTAACAGTTGCTTTTATTGCTTGACCCTTTTGCCACCAACTTTGACAATTACACAGTGTTTCCAGGACAGCAGCACTTGTTAAAACTCTTCTTCAGTAAAAAAGGCTGAACTTTTGCTTCACTGCTGACATGCCCCTCATGTCCCTTTAAATTAATTCAAATAGCCTTAATAAAACTAGGTGAAATAGGAATACGTGGTTTGGCATTGGTCATGGATGGACGCTACTAACCAGGGCATGGTTTCCCAGTTGGGCGGATCCTTGTTGCCAAATAATATTAAAAGCAGCTTTCCACATCCTGCTTTCATAAATGAACATGTGTACATTTTTTTTATGCATGTCACATGCTGAAGTTGTTGAGAAATGCATTGGAAGCTTTAAAAGAAATCATAATTCCTGAAATTGGTAAAGCTCGATAGTCGAACATTGTTCATCTGCATGAATTGCAAGATAATGATGGTCTTCGAGCAGGCAACAGGTTGACAAATGCACACATGGAATTTCAAAATCAGAAGATGAAGGTACGATTGGCAGCACAAACTCTCAGTTCATCAGTTGCCAAGGCCTTGGAATTTCTCGATGTAAACAAGATTCCTGGATTTTCCGACTCCTTCGGGACACGAACCATAGCGTTGATCAACTCCCCTGCACTTTGTCAGCATCTTAGACAGTGTCTTACCATCCAAGCACTAACCATATCAAGCATTGCTCAACTTCCCTGCACTTTGTCAGCATCTTAAACAGTGTCTTAATATTCATGATTATTTTATGAGACTGTGAGGTGACTGATAACTGTTGATAATTTTTTTCTTACATTAGTTATTACAATATTTCAAATACAGTTGGAACACAGTTGCTACTCTTTTGTTATCACTAAGTATTCTGTTAAATAGTTATAGTGAACAGTGATTTTTTTTATTCAGTGTCCAATGTTTAACAAAATATTGCTCACAAGAAGTCAAAAAACAACAAGCTAGTTAAACAAGTAGCTAAATCAATTACATCAGTGCTAGTGAATAATCGGTAATTAAAATGGCTGAAAGACTTGAAACCTTAAATATATAATCAGTAAGTTGAAACATTCTATCTTTACAGTATTACTGATTCTTGAACAAAATAGCTTTTGTTAATGAGTGACGAACAGAAGAACACTGTAGAGTTTGGTTTGTTAAATTAACAGCATGGAGTCGCCTCAGTTTTAGGAAAACCCTACAGATGTTACGAACAAGATCAGTGTAATGAGTTTCAATACTATAAAGTGTATCACAGAAGTGCTGAAAATCACTAAACAAATTGTCTGGAATGTTTTCTAACACTTTTACTTCCAAGGCTTTCCCCATTGATCCTGCTTCAACACATGATGGAAATGAGCATTGGATCTCAAAACCTTCTCAGCATGTTCTACAACTTTCACAAGACTAGTTGAGGGTGTCACAAGTCCTCTATTGGGTCCTGCTGTTTCAACCAGTGCTGATAAGCAATCACCACATGAAATAGTTGCTGATAGCCTGCGAACAATCCAACCAGCTATATATGACAAAATATATGTAACAAATGGTTACAGCTTTGTTAAAGTGCAATAATCATGCTCATTGTCAATGTGATAAAATTGACGAGGCAAAAATTTCTCTGTTTCCTCGTCTGATGGATGTAAATGAAGAAGATCTGTTTGGACTTGTGGCATACAATTTCCATTGGTCTTGGCAGAAATTGAGTCTCGGTACAGCAGAATACAGTAAGCACTAGAAAACTGTTTGGCACTGGGGTTATTATTCCATCCACCCATTCTTCGTATGCAGCCGAAATACAGTTCCAGATGATCTTGTGAGAGTTTGTGCGTCAGCAGGTAGTGTTGATGGTATGGAATTCCTTCTGAAAAGATGACATTTCCAGTATGAATAAGGTTATCAATATTTACAACAAATCCTAATTCAGCCATATGACGATGACTTTTGCAAACCTGCCCACTGCTATTTTCCATATTTAAGAACATGTGCCTAGACTCATTCAGAAATGGAATTACAGCTCTTGAGTCCAGAATATGTCAAGGCCTTCTTATATCTCTTTCTTACAACTGACCGACTGTTAAAGATATAAAAAAGCCAGTAGTAGAGAACTGGATAGACGGGCTCATTTGACCAATACTAGGTCCAAATCGCTACCTAGTAGGTTCACAAAAGGTTTTTAGCCTATAGCAAAGGATAAGAAATCTCCGGCGTGCACAAACCTATAGACACGGGTCAAATAAAATCAACCAATAACTCGGTAAAAGGCTAATCCGGCGTGCATGAGCCTATAGACGCCGCCCCCGCTGGAAATCCCTGTAGGCTTACGCGCTCCGCTAACTCGTAGCGTAATGGTTGAGATAATACCGTCTCTATATGTCGTCGTCGTAATGCAACCGTCTCAGCCGGGACTAATTAAAGAACAACGGCTGCTATGTCTCTCCGTTGCAGCGAGACAGAAAATTGAACCATGTAACGGAGAGACGCCCGTATAATTAGTCCCAGTCATAGTGACCATGAACTCGCTGGTCTACTAGCATTATGCTCCATCCATCCGTCCATCAATCCATCCGTCCATCCACCCATCCATCCATATGAGATACCCTCTATGCCCGTTGTAATTAAAACACAACGATGCTTTCACGAATTCTGTTGAGAGATTTAGGCATTCATCGAGCGTTGGATGCTGTTTTAACAAGCGATATAATATAATAGTAACGGGAGTAATGTTTTTCATCACCGTCTTAACCCTTTGCTTACCACATAAGGTTAAAATTAAAAATAATCAACTACAGAGCAGATCTATACTGAAATAACTTAAATGGAGCAGGAAAGACTAAAAATATAATTAAATTCAATATAGTTTTTAAATAACGGAAATGGGACTTTGCAGTCCCGTTGGTAGGCAACGGTACTGAAATTCGGCTAAGGCATACTGTAGTTATCAATCACACAAACTTATCTATGTATATATTTTTATCATGTGATGTTTAATAAAATATACATTTTTATTTCAACATCAGAACATTTTCAGACTGAGTTTTTAGACATTAGTGGATACTCTATGGTAACTGTCGAAGTAGTTGTACTTAGAGCTGCAACAAAGAAAAACTTTGCAAATGCTACAGTACGAAAATGTCAAGCACACAAACTAATCTATATTTTTATCAAATGATGTTCACTAATATACACATTGTCTCTCTATTTCAACATTAGAACACTTTCAGACGGAGTTCTTAGTCATCAGTGGGTACTCCGTGGTAACTGGCAAAGCAGTTGTACTTAGAGTTGCAACAAAGAAAAGCTTTGCAGAAGCTACAGTATGAAAATGGTCTTGATTCCCTTTTCTCTTTGGCACACACTGAGCAGCGACCTCTGGAGTCTGAAAATAGAGGCCAATGACTTCCCCTGTTAGTTGTTGCAGCATCTGGAGCCACTCGACGGCGTTTCCGTACCTGGTTGCTATCGGGTGACTTGTGTGCTAGTAATCCACTAACAACAGACCTGGTGAACTCCAGAACAGAAATTTTTTCCACAAGTTCACAGTAGACGATGAATGAGTTCACCATCGTCATATCCATCAGGCCGAAGAACAGTCTGTGCCACCATTTCTTCGACTTCCTGTCAAACCCATACAATGACCGCAACATATCCGCATGATCGACCCCACCCATGTTTCTGTTGTAGTGTTCCACAACCATTGGTCGATCAACTTCAATACTGCTGCCATCTTTGACTCTTCGGATTGCTTTCTTTACGTCTGTTCCATGTGCTGTTGACAACATATGTACACTCCTGTTGTCTCTCCACTTCATAAACAGAATTCCGCTGTCAGACACGCGCCAGTCACAGTCACCCCGCTTCATCTGGTTGTCTGCAGTGAGATTTGGCAAAAGCTTTCTGTCTGATCTTACAGTACAGCAGGCATATATGTCTTTCTTCAACAGGTACTGAAGAAGTGCAACAGAAGAAAAGTAATTGTCAAAATACAGAATGTGGTTCTTATTTTGAAGTGATTCCGAGAGGGTTGCGACAACCTGTCCTCCAAGACCAAGTTTCTCAGAATCACCATCTTTTGCACGACACGACTTGCCTTGATAAACATCAAACTGGTGCAGATAGCCACTTGTTTCAGTGCGACACCAAATCTTGAAGCCTCTTTTGATGGGTTTCATCGGATTGTACTGTTTGAGAGAACTTCGACCTTTGAACAAAATCATTGCTTCGTCGATAGACTGAGCCTGAGTAGGGCTGAACAGCTTCTGGTACTGAATGTTCAGGTGGGTTATCAATGGTCTTATCTTGAACAACCGATCATTTCTGTGTTGCTCTAGTTCGTTATTATCAGCTACATGGAGAATATGTAGTATCTCAGAGAAACGATTTCGTGACATTGCCTCCTGCACCATTTCAACCCCGAGGTCTGATTGAGTACTCCAAAAGTGTGTGTACGAAGGCAAGTTGTGGTAGCCCATTAGGAAATTTATTCCCAAAAACAAAAGAAACTCGTTGTCTTCCAGTTGACGGATTGGCTTTTCTCCAAATTTCAGCTGTCGCCAAGTTGCATACTCATTTGACTGAGTTACAATGTTGCAAACAATTTCTGGTGACAAAAATGTCAAAAAGTAGTCAACAGGACTGTGGCATGCAGCAAAGTCATCTAGTGATGGACCACAACCCTCATCTTGGAAAGGTATATCCTTTTCAGCAATCATCTTCTTGAGCCACCTGATGCTGACCTGGTCCACTGCCGCCTCCTCCTCTCGGCTATCATCTTCAACTTCCTGGTCTTTTCCCTTGCCACGAGTCTGTCCTCTACAACGAGCCTGTCCTCTACCATGAGCCTGTCTTCTGCCGCGGCCACGTCCAACTCCACGTTCACCTCTCTTCTGAGCATCATTTTCATGATCACTCTCGGGCGAAGATGACAGAGATGACGCTTCTTCTGGTGTGTCTTCGGCAGCATCAGGTATTCGAGCGACACTCGCTTGGTACTTCCTCTTGTAAAACATGGAAGTGGAAAAGGCCATCCTAAAGTTAAAAATAAGAAAATAAAATAAAAAGAGTATGCAGTGACTATTAGGCCAGCATCTATCACCAGTAAATCACCACTACTAAAGCAGGGCTGTCCAAATCGCCTTCTAAAACCTAAGCGAATATGTAGATGAAACCCAACAAACAACGTCGCTCAATCATCGTGCGTCATAGACACACCACGCTGCCACATGGTTGTTTACCAACGGGACTTCTAAGGAACACTAAGTTATAAAGTTCTGATGGGGCAAAATATCAAATAAATCTTATGAAACAATGCAACAACATAATTTAAATATATAACTTAACAAAACTTCTACTTACTGTGGTTTTACTTCGGATCGGATTTCAGAACACAAACAGGCACAACTATCGATTCCTTCGCTAAGATGACCGGAAACTTCCAAAGATAAAATATTCATAGAGCTTCAGAGTTGTTATTATTACCCCATCTAGCGATTAAACCTGATACCTTATAAAGAGACTTTAAAGTCCCAATGGTAAACAACCCTACAAAAATAATTAAACAATTGTTTTATTGCGGTTTTTACCAACGGGACTGCAAAGTCCCGTGGGTAATGAAAGGGTTAAGCAGCCACAGCGAGCCGGTGCATAAGGTATGTTATATTTTTCAATTAAATATACCAGGCTTTTATGGATAGTCGGTGTTATTTGCGAAGAAGTAGATTCAGTTGATGGCGTATTAGTCAGTGTCTTGATGGAGAGAGGTTAGCAGTTCGGGTCTGTGCAGCTTCGTTCAATCAGCGATGTTACACGTCTGGATCTCGTTTCGAACCCGTGCAGCTTCATTCTTTAGGAAAACCAGTTCGTCAGCTGTTGCGCGAAGGGTTGCCATCATTTCCTTCATGCGTTGTTTCTGTTTACGATCTTTCGCCTTTGTTTTTCGAATCTTCTCGCGAATCTTCACTAATTCGTGTTCTTTTCTCCCAACGTTGGTAGGTCTTTCATTAGCCAGACTATGAATGAACGTCTGAAGCTCATCGCCCAGATCAACAGTTTCAATAAATTTTCGTTTCCCGAAGGTGTCGGAAAATCCAGGAATCTTGTTTGCATCCAGAAATTCATAGGTGGTCTGGAACAAGTGTAAGAATTTGTGTTTTCTTGTTCTTACTTTTAAACGAAAGAAGGTTCTGCTTTAAATCTGCAAATCAGCCTCTCAATATTAGTACTGCTTGTCATACAAATTTTGCCATATCCTGCAGTTTGTGATTACATCTGCAGATGGCTTTAACAGAAGGCTGCAACTCTTCTTATCCATGACTAAGCATGACAATTTATCATCAGTTACTGCATTACTGCAAGCTGTACAGTGGATGAGTCGCAAAACTTTTCTTGCGACAAAACTACTGGTGTACTTTACAACTTCTTCCGAATATTCAGACATTTGTGTCGGGAAATGTGAAACATGTCAGTTATTACAATGTTCCATTCGTATGGTTGCTTCTGTGGTCTAACATCATTATTTTTTCATTCGCCATTCTAACTGATTAATAATAACTGGTGAGGTTGTAATAGGTTCAGGTAGATTGTAGAATGCCTGTTGTAACTTGACCAGACAGTACTGTTGACAGATTTAATGTTTCTGAGAGCGTGATGAACTACCAGCCACTTGTATGCTGACATAATTTGATGAGCTATCGGATTATGCTACAACCACCTTGACTCTAGATTGCACTAAAAACATTTCAGTGTGATCTTTACTAAGCTTATAAGTCAGTAAAAATATTAAATTACTGTTGCTAGGATCAAGAAGCATTTGGCTCAAGTGTAGCACACTTTGCAAGCAGATTACAGATTCAATAAAGCCAGCCTTCCAATTAGTCTCATGCATAAATTTTCCACTGTTATCTTTCAAATTCAAGAGATACAAGGAATCTATATCAACAAATTGAGATACGTTTTCAAGGTCTCCGATTGATATAAGTTGCTTGAAATCTTTTTCTAGACATTTTGGCTATTAAATATATCAAAGCAATGATCGATAGCCTTAACAAAACTTGCAGTAGCCTGACAATTTTTGTAAGTTCTGCAAGTTCAGTTGGTCTGAACAAAATTTAAGCGCATCTGCAACACTTCTGCTGAGCAACTGAGCAGCTCATTTCACTTTCATTTTTTGTCCCTGCCATTCGATATGATGCTTTATAAACTTGTTTCTGGCATGTGCTGGTAGTCCTCAGAATGAGACCATTTTCTCGACATTTACCTTGTGTTTTGCTCTGCTGCTGGTCTTGTGACTTTCCGTTTTTTTTATCCTCTATTTTGTCGAGAAGACCTGCGAGTTTTCTTAAATTCTCTTCGAAAACGATTTTTTCACCGTCTTGTAAAAAGCTGTTCACCGCCACGGGTATTGCTTCTTCTGAATGATTAGCAATTTTACGAATTAGATCGGCCTCAGTTGCCGCGTCGTAGGCGGCCTCATGCTCTCTCGTGTTCTCGAGCATTTTCTGGGCTTTTTCTTGATAATTGTGGACATTATTATATTCTCGGTCTCTCCTGTTCTCGGCTGTCGCAAGTTCGAGACGAGTAGAACTTTTCGTTTTTTTACTGCGCACCGCCTCTTCATCTAGGAATTCCTTCGTAAAGGATCTCTTCGGTGGCCCCCGATGCTGCTTTATCTCCATATTTTCCATCTTTTCAACAATCTCATCCATAGAAGTAATGTTGAATGCGAACGAATAAGCAGTATTTATAGGTAAACCGTGTATGCAACCGAAATATAGTTCCAGATGATCTTGCGAGAGTTTGTACGTCCGCAGGTAGTGTTGATGGAATGGACTTCCGTCTGAAAAGATGACATTTCCAGTATGAATGAGGCTATTAATATTTACAACAAAGCCTAATGCAGCCATACGACAGTGACTTTCGCAAGCCTTCTGCCCACTGCTTGTTTTCCATATTTAAGAACATTTGCCTAGACTCATTCAGAAACGGAGTTAAGCTCTGAGTCCAGAATATGTCAAGGCCTTCTTATATCCCTTTCCTGCAACTGACCAACTGTTAAAGGTATCAAAAAACTGATCAACAGTTTCAATAAATTTTCGTGTCCCTAAGGTGTCGGAAAATCCAGGAATCTGGTTTACATTCAGAAATTCCAAGGTGGTCCAACTGTCTGGAACAAGACTTAGTGTAAGAATTTGCGTTTTCTTGTTCTTACTTTAAAACGAAAGAAGCTTCTGCTTTAAATCTGCAAAAATCAGCTTCTCAATATAAGTACTGCTTCTCATACATATTTTGCCGTTATCCTGCAGTTTGTGATTACATCTGCAGATGGCTTTAACAGAAGGCTGCAACTCTTCTTATCAATGACTAAACATGACAATTTATCATCAGTTACTGCATTACTGCAAGCTGTACAGTGGATGAGTCACCAAACTTTTCTTGCAACAAAACCACCAGTGTACTTTACAACTTCTTCAGAATATTCAGACATTTGTGTCGGGGAAATGTGAAACATGTCTGAGTATTACAATGTTCCATTCATATGGTTGCTTCTATCAGGCTATAAGGAAATGATGATGAATACAATTAAGCAACTACAAGTGATAGTTACTTACTTGTATAGGGAACTAGGCACACACAAGACATGTTGTTTACGATTATTTAATAGAGAAAGATATATATTAATCGACTAACACAAATACTCTAAAACTTATACATCGTCATGAGGTAGGATGAGTGAAGTAGTAATATGATGATATATGAAATACTCAAGTCACCGTTTATAGAGAAGTCTTACCAGATGTAGAACAAGTCGACTCTAGTGTAATGCGAAGCTCTCTCTAGAGTAAACTCAGGCAACTGAGAGCGAAAATTAGAATCCTCGGGTTTATATAAAGTTCGGACTAGCCACGGACGCTTGTAGGCTAGCTAGTTACAGCTGGATGCTGAGGTAAGCCCATCATCAGATTAGCCTGCAGTAAGCTATCCCTACAGAGCTGGACATTAGGCTAGGAACAAGCTAGCACACTCCAGGGTGGTCAAGTAATAATATATATATATATATATATATATATATATTGTTACATGTCGTTGTCTATGGATATGATTCTGAGGCCTCGTTGCCTCGGCAAATGAAAGGAATTATCAAAGTAACCTTGAGCACAACTTCCCAACAAAGAAAACGTTCTTTCTAAAAACCATTGTTGTTGAAAACATAAAATAGTTCTTTTCCACAGTCTTGGCGTATTACGACACAGTTCACCAAACGAACGTCACGAAACTCAAACATTCGAAGTTTTCTATATTCATTTAGATACAACTCCTTCTCTGTCTTCAACTCTCTCACCACGACCTATAGACCTATCTCGATTTTGCCTTATTTTGCAAAATTTTATGAAAAAGTAATGGCAAACAGGCTAGTCAGTTATATAAATAAATCTAATATAATCTTTCATTCCCAGCACGGTTTTCAAGCGGAGCAGTCCCCCTCCCTAGCCCTCATTAATTTGTATGATAAAATATCTAATACCATTGATAACAATGAGTACTCTATAGGCATTTTCCTTGACCTTTCCAAGGCTTTTGATACAGTAAATCATACTATACTCCTTCACAAACTAGCTAATTACGGTATAAGAGGTATTCAACTGGAATGGTTTAAGAGTTACTTAAGTGGCAGGTTGCAATATGTGTACTGTAATGGTGCTGCATCTAATACTAATAGCATTAAATTTGGGGTTCCCCAAGGTTCTAACCTTGGACCTCTGCTCTTCCTGCTTTTCATTAATGACTTGCCCAACGTATCGTCTATCTTATCTTTTATACTATTTGCTGATGATACGACCCTGTTTTATTCGGATAAATCCTACTCAAACCTTGTAAGTACTTTTAACACTGAACTTTGTCTTATATCTGAATGGTTTCTAGCAAATAAATTATCCCTCAATGTTGATAAGACAGCCTTTATGCTTTTCAAATCTCGCAGAAAGGCTGGGCCGTGGGATTGCTCTATTAGTCTTACTATAAATAATCATAAAATTAACCAAGTTCAGAGTACTAAATTTCTGGGAGTGATAATAGACCAACATCTAACCTGGGACTTGCACATTAAGAGTATTGCAAATAAGGTCGCAAAAAATACAGGAATAATTTACCGTGCTTCAAACAAACTACCGCCTGTAATACGCACCCAATTATATTATTCGCTTATTTACCCCTATCTATCCTACTGTTGTATAGTGTGGGCCTCCACCTATGCCTCTAGGCTTCATAAGTTGGGTCTCTTGCAGAAAAGAGCCATACGTACTGTTAGCGGAGCTGCCTGGGGCGCACATACGGATCCAATATTTATTTCTTATAAAATACTAAAAATTGATCAAATTAGGAATTATCAAATAGAACTACTTATGTTCAAACTTACAAGAAATCTTCTACCTATTAAACTTAAGAATTTCTTTAAAACTGGCTCTGACATCCATTCCCATGACACTAGGAGTGCCGCTAAATATAGGCCAGTATTTGCACGCACAAACACACGCAAATTCTCGATTAATGTTTCTGGACCTCAAATATGGAATGCCCTTCACTTCAGAAGGTGGGGACTCTTCAGAGCTTTAAAAAATCACTGCGCCATTACTTACTAAATCCCAGTAATTGAATCGTGTTTTATAGTAAATGTACGATCCAATCTCTATCTATTTTTATGTTTAACCTTGATAGAATGTCTGATCCTTGGCTCAGTATCTTTCCTGATCGTTTGCCCCATTGGACTGAGTCTCCGACAGTTGGTCTTTTACCTTTTTCTTTTTTCCTGCGTTTCTTATAATTTTTTGTTCACTGCCCAAGTGTGGCAATGTTAGTTAAGACTTTTATTCTACTATGTACATGCAAAATAATTTGTTTTACTGCGTTTCCTATAATGTTTGTTCACTGCCCAAGTGTGGCAATGTTAGTTAAGATTTTTATTCTGCTATGTATATGCAAATAATTTAGATTACAAGCTGGTTTTGTTTCGCGCCATTGTATTTTGCTTTGCAGATAGGTGTCCCTGGTAGCGGGAGCTTTTCCCTTTTGGGACATCCTTTTGTCACCAGCTTCCTATGAAAGTATAATTGTATGCACTTTACGTTGATTATTGGTCTCAATAAACGAGTTTGTCATTGTCATTGTCATTGTCATTTGTCATTGTCATTGTCATTGTCATTGTCACGACTGCACTTGAACTGACCTCGACAACCTTAGCTGCCCTTCCCACTTCTCTTCACACCACTCCTTCCATTCTACTTCCTCACATAACCCCAGAGATCACTTCAAACAAGAGAACACATCTCTGACAAGGAACATGTCACATATTCCCTCCCTAAAAATGCGAAGAAACTTGTAGAGTTTCTTCGAAATAATTTCATAACTAAATCTGAACAAAACAATAATAACCCTACAAACTCACACACCATCACTATAAACATCACCAAATCATCCTATAACTAATTCATTACCAAACCTGGAACAAAGATCAACTATGTATCAATTTCCTCGAAAGCCATCTAAAACTATTCAAAATGTGCAAATCCTGTCACTAATTGGACCAGGTGCAAAACCTTCGAGAGTGTACGAAGCACGTGGCACTCGCAAAATCCTGCCTAACACAGGTTCAAAACAGCTACAGAGGCTGCCCTACCTATTCTATACCACGGCCAGTCGGACATACTATATCCACCTTCACTTGCAAAACAAAGCTCTCAGGCCATAATAAAATATACCTCTGCCACAGGCCTTAATAAAAATTTTCCTCTCACGGGAAATATAACAATCCAATACCAACTAAATTCATTAACTTAACTGATCTTGCCTTTCAAGAACAAGTTCTTAAGAACCACTCAAACTGGAACCTAAACCAAAACCACACCATTCCTAGTACTCCAACCTAACTACTACCAAAAAGGCATAGACCAACACTCCGCAACCACCTACAGCAGAAAACAAATCAAAATTAACCATAAAGCTAAACTCCAAATTCAAATATGAACATCAACATCCCCACATAAATCTACCACCACCACATACTAAACCTCAATTATGAAAACTTAATCAACGTTAAAATACGTTCAGTTCATCATCAGTTCGCTGTTATTCTAACTTTCCTTTACCATCAATCGAGTGTTAAATGACTAATTTAAATGTCTTTAGAAGTTCTTACGAAGTTCACTGGTAGGTTAATTTTCCTTTACAATCAGTCGAATGTTAAATGACCAGTTTAAATGTCTTTTTAAGTTCTTACAAAATTCACTGTTATTCTAACCCTATTTTTACAATGCATCGAGTGTTAAATAACCAATCTCTATGCCACCCCTAAAACAATAGATTAATTATCTACACTCCTAAAACCTTATTCTAAAAAGATTCTCAAATACGAAGAACCCAGCCATCTTCTCACAGCTGTCTTCAAACCTGAAAACGAGACTGTTGTTCAAGAGAAAACGCCTCACGTGCCCCTCGCATGAGTGCAGCGGTCGGACGACCAGAAAGACCTGGACGACGAGGACTCCAGCGCTGTACGCCAGGCTCAAGGCCTGACCGACGACAAATTTCTGCCCATCGACCCGCTCTCAGGACGAACGGAACCGTCCTGGGTTGACGCAGCACCACACCGACATCAGCCTCCCAGTCGGATAGTGAAAGACCTGGACGACGAGGACTCAAGCGCTGTACGCCAGGCTCAAGGCCTGACCGACGACGAATTTCTGCAGATCGACCCGCTCTCAGGACGAACGGAACCGTCCTGGGTTGACACAGTACCGTACCGACATCAGCCTCCCGCTCGGATAGTGCGACGCGGTGGGAGGCCCTCCCAGCAGATCCCAAACCGTCACAGACAGCACCTGACCTCGGATTCGCCAGTTGACCCCGACTTCCTTCTAAACGCTGACGTTGCATAATTGATTCCCTGTACGTACTTGAAGACGACAGCACAAGTTGACCACTCCCATCTTCCGTAAAGCGATGTACCGGACCTGACGTTTGTGTTCCAGCTTGTAATGATAGAACCGACTTCATCGGCTGCCCTCGCCCAACGCCCGGAAGGCGACGCAGATGAAAGGCGACATGACAAGCACCGCGTAGAGACGGAACGGCTGCAACCACGCAGAAATGACCACTCCCTTCTTCAGGACAACTAGCGACTCGTACTTGCCCTCGCCCAACAGCGACAAAGTGTTGTGGCATCTTGTGTATTCACCAACTTGTACACTTGCAAAAGTCGTTCTCTTCGTAACCAGTAGATATAAAATTGTCTCACAATCTCTTTTTCAACCTTATCCGACGCAACACTTTCGAACGAATGCCCCCACTTTGTTACATGTCGTTGTCTATGGATATGATTCTGAGGCCTCGTTGCCTCGGCAAATGAAAGGAATTATCAAAGTAACCTTGAGCACAACTTCCCAACAAAGAAAACGTTCTTTCTAAAAACCATTGTTGTTGAAAACATAAAATAGTTCTTTTCCACAGTCTTGGCGTATTACGACATAGTTCACCAAACGAACGTCACGAAACTCAAACATTCGAAGTTTTCTATATTCATTTAGATACAACTCCTTCTCTGTCTTCAACTCTCTCACCACGACTGCACTTGAACTGACTTCGACAACCTTAGCTGCCCTTCCCACTTCTCTTCACACCACTCCTTCCATTCTACTTCCTCACATAACCCCAGAGATCACTTCAAACAAGAGAACACATCTCTGACAAGGAACATGTCACAATATATACATATATAGGCACGTATGAGTAACAAATCTATATATGAATGATATGATTATAGATCCGTGATACTTCTATGGTCTAAAATCATTATTTTTTCATTCGCCATTCTAACTGATTAATAATAACTGGTGAGGTTGAAATAGGTTCAGGTAGATTGTAGAATGCCTGTTGTAACTTGGGCCAGACAGTACTGTTGACAGATTTAATGTTTCTGAGAGCATGATGAACTACCAGCCACTTGTATGCTGACATAATCTGATGAGCTATCGGATTATGCGTCAGCCACCTTGACTCTTGAACGCACAAAACATTTCATTGTGATCTTGACTAAGCTTATAAGTCAGTAAAAATGTTAAATTACTGTTGCTAGGATCAAGAGGCATTTGGCTTAATTGTAGCACACTTTACATGCAGATTACAAATCCAGTAAAGCTAGTCTTCCTATTAGTCAAGCTCATGCACACATTTTCTACTAATCTTTTTCTATAAATTTAGGCTATTAAGGATATCAAAGCATTGATCGATAGCCTTAATAAAAGTTGCAGTAGCCTGACAAACTTGTAAGTTTTGCAAGTTCAGTTGGTCTGAACAAAATTTAAGTGCATCTGCAACACTTCTGTTGAGCAACTGAGCAGCTCATTTCACTTTAATTTTTTGTCACTGCCATTCGATATGATGCTATATAAACTTGTTTCTGGCATGTACCGGTAGTCCTTTGATCTGGAGATAAACTTTTCACAGGTAGAATGGCAAGCTCTTGGTTTTGAACCGAAGCAGTTAGACGTGATTTCAATTTTTGAGCAAGTTGGTTATCTGTTGTTAAATAGTTCAAAATCCGGTTTTGATGTTTGATGATTTGGGTGAATGACAGATCGCAAAACATTAAATGGGGAAAACGTTGATAACCATTGCAAAATGAATATATCTTTCAATTGTTGCATATGATAAGCCGAATTCACAAGTGAAAAATTCTTTACTATTCATGCCTTCTGGTAAAAGCTTTCGCATATTGAGATATAACTGACCTCGGTAGAAAACAGTGCAAAATGAATATATCTTTCAATTGTTACATATGACAAGCCGAATTCACCAGTAAAAAATTCTTTACTATTCATGCCTTCTGGTAAAAACGTTCGCATATTGAGATATAACTGACCTCGGTAGAAAACAGTGCAAAATGAATATATCTTTCAATTGTTGCATGTGACAAGCCAAATTCATGAGTGAAAAATTCTTTAATGTTCATGCCTTCTGGTAAAAACTTTCGCATATAAATTTAGGCTATTAAGGATATCAAAGCATTGATCGAGATATAACTGACCTCGGTAGAAAACAGTCACAACATAAAGTTTCTTGGCTGTTTTTCTTGCTGCATGATTTCGGTGTGTATTTTTTTAATGGATGCCAGGTCATCTAATCTACACATATTGAACTCCTCCAAAAAACTCAGATTCAATTCCCAGTTTACAGTGTTACCACTCTTTTCCAGTTGTTCATATTTTTCAATATTTTCACGTATTTGTGAGAGAATTCTCTCGTGGAAAATTGACGCGTCACTCGGAATGAGACCATTTTCTCGACTATTTGCCATGTGTTTTGCTTTGCTGCTGGACAGTGCTGGTCTTGCGACTTTCCGTTTCTTTATCCTCGATTTGTCGAGAAGACCTGCGAGTTTTCTTAAGTTCTCTTCGAAAACGATTTTTTCACCGTCTTCCGAAAAGCTGTTCACCGCCACGGTTATTGCTTCTTCTGAATGATTAGCAATTTTACGAATTAGATCGGCTATCATAGAATGTAAACATGTCAGCTTAATAAGTCTGGACAGATTGTGCAATGGATCAGAGTTCTTTGCAAACGGATGCAACGTTGAATAACCACAGCCGGTTTTCATTGGCCACAGCACGTTTGAGTGCTGGTTGCACAAATAATGTTTATATAACATAGCGAACCACCCCTTTCTTTCCAACTGACCTCTTATTCTCTCCAACAGTACCAGGATTCCGAGCCGGAGGTCGTGGTGAGGGAAGGCTACGAAAAATATAACTCGATTCAGGGGTCCGGCCTCCGTGGTCTATCAGAGGGCTTCTCCTTCTTCGACTGTGACTGAATTGGATCCTAATGATGTAGTGTGACGTTCAGGGAGAGATAACTCAATTGATTAAATTCAACAAGTTTGCACACTGATGAAATCTCTTTCTTTAGACAGCAAATTATAATCGGTACAGCAATTCACCAGAAAAATGAAATCACAGACCTTCGCCTGTTCGACGATGAAACTCACATTCAGCCGTGAAGTTCTTCGTAACGTCTTTTTCCTTAACAACGTTCGTGATCGACGTGGCAAGAAAGTCAAACTCAAATTTGCATCAAAAGAAGGTTCTTCCAACAATACTGATCTATGGTACTTCTTCCAGTAATAATCAACTCCTAATGCTACTTCAAATAATACTGATCTCTTACAACTCCTTACGAACAACTCCGTACTAATATCTTACGCCTCCCTGAGGACAAGCTCCAGATAACCTTTTTTCATGTGCGCCCTCACGCCCTTATATAGACCCATGGAGTGGGCGGAGCCAAAGGTCCGGGGGACCTGAAGTCCGGGGGGCTTGAGGTCAGGGGGCCTGAAGTCCTAGGCAACCTGTTGCTAAGGACAAGCTATAATGCTCGGCCGACGCGACTCTACACGATAAAGGCATGACGTCACAATGTACAACTGATACATGAAAAATTCCTTAATGCACTTATACTACATTCCTTTCACGCAGAAAAGGCCAATTTTTCACATAACTATTGAGTACTGGTTACGCAAATAACGCAATGTGAAACCATTTCATGATAGGTTAAGTATTTAATGCCAGTTCGCTTAGAAAAAGCAGTCTGGTGTGGAAACCAATTGTTAGATTGCGGTCTGGCGGCGTTTGGCCTGTCTCATGTCATAATTTTTATACTATAGCTTTAAAAGCTTCTGTGAGGCCTTTAAAATGTGGGACTTTAAAGCCGTGGGAGCTATTTTGAAGGCTTGTGGCGGGTGAATTCAAATGCCCCCTTCTTACTACTACAATTGTAAAAATAACTCATCGATTAGTTTAACAAAAAACATAATGTTATCACCACCATTAATACAACCCTCACAGTTACATACACAAGTTCCATTGCTCCTCTACATTCACAGTTAAGACAATAATGCATGTTAATTTCAAGGGGTTCACTTTGAATCGACTGTCAGTGGGAATAAATGATCCCAACACCCAAGGAAGATTCCTGATCTGGCACAGTTTAACAATTCTCCCGCCAGATGGGAGCAATGGTTCGATATCAGCCAACTTCATCAAATTATCTTCTTCAGATTCCAGTTCCACTGCAAAGAAACGGGTAACAATCTGAGCTATTATTACCCAAACATCAGACGTCCAACGGCTCAGTTCTTCCCATGGACAAGGAAGACTCTTCTCTTCCCGTTGGCTAACTGGGGCTAAAAACAGTCCAGCCCTTCTTAATGGCCCAGGCTGACAGACTCTGTTGGACTCCAGGAGTTTGGACCATCACCACCACCAAAGGCATCTCTTCTTCTTTCTCCTCCGTCAGGTATACGCCGACGATGAGGCTTCGACAAGACGTCTCCAGGTCTCTCTGTCTCTGATCTTATCCATAGCGTCTCTCATATCCATTCCTTGTGCTTTCAGATCCTCCATTACATTGTCCATCCATGTCTTTGTCTGTCTTCCTCTGCACTTGTGTCTATCATGTCGAAGTTTCTTGGTCCTATACCAGGTGGTGACCATTCCTCTCCTGGCAGGGTAAGGAAGCCGGTGGGCCTTGATCGGCCTCTTTCGCCCTAAGGTGTCCTTCCAGCACCTACCTCCTGCGTTGGCCAGCCATTTCGGGGTTCCTGGTCAGCCTGTCCACCTCGCGTATCGCCCTAGGTGGTTCTTCGGCTGAGCCTTCACCACTGATGGCATAGCCTCACCAGGCAATCCCTTACTTGGCTGTTCACCCCCCCACCACGGTGAGGTGCAGGTAGGATTTTGGGGGGCTGCAGGTAGGATTTTGGGGGGCACCAAAGGCATAACATCATTCAAAGTCTTACACACCAAATTTTTATCTGCCAAGCATTGGATCATAGAAGGCATCAAATCCAAGGTATTCTCCTGCATTAGCTTTTTCATAAAGATCCACACCAGACCTCGTACAGATATCGTATTTACTTCTCTACTTATTTTAAGAGAGGAAGAACAGGGTGGAGTAGGAGTCATGGTAAGAAACAGTGGATGATAATTTAAGGATTTCTAAGTTGATTTCTTGGTGGTGGATGATGGCAACTCCACCACCTGTGCGGTCCGGGCGACATTGCTGGAGGCATTTGTAACCTTCAGAGGCAATATCTTCGCAGATTGCAGGATGGTCGTGAGGTTTGATCCAAGTTTCTGTGATGATGAAACTGTCGAGGTTATTTTCGAAGATGACGACATGGATGAGTTTGGCTTTGTTTATGGCAGAATGGCAGTTTAGTATTCCAAGTTGTAGATGTTTTGAATTAGGTCCAGGATTCATTTCGACACAACCAATGAGGAGCAACAGGGCAAGTTGAACACGTCCGAGGACTCATCTCGATTTGGATCTGAAAGGTGGATGAGCTTCAAGGTTATATAGGGTACGGGTGTCCATACTGAGTAAACTGGCATTAACATCTGGAGTGATTTCCATGTAGCATACATGTAGTGGTAGAACTATTAACGGATCTGACATAATCCCTACCAGGCGACGAGCCGGTCAAGACGGAGTTATACGTACTGGCTAGTACGAGTAGTACTGCAAGAATTGTTAGCAAATATGTTGAAAACATGAGGTAGTTTAAGAGGTATTTTATAGACAAATAATTGTACACAGTTGTGGAAACTTGAAGGTGAAAAATTGAACTATTTGAAAGGTTTATCAGCTAGAAAATAACAAGCGGCCATCTTGGATGCTGGTTCCCTACTCCAAGGAATTGTTAATAAATAAGTTGGAAACATTACTAGCTATTTTAAGACATTTTTTATAGATGAAAAATTGCTCAGTTATGAAAACTAGGTGGTATAAAAATTGGATTATGTCAAATGTTTATAAGCTAGAAGATAAAGTTATTGACCATCTTGGACAGTTTTTGAAAAGGAAATTTTGATCTGTCTATCCTGCACTGTTCACTTGGAATAGGTATTACTGAAAGATTTTCATCAATGCCAAGCGTTTAAACAGGCTGAACTAGGTAGAAATAGGTTGTTTAATGGCTAAATTTTCCATGCCCTTAGAAAGATTTTCATCTGAGCCAGATAGTTCTGCAAAGGCTGAGACATGCTGAACTGTAGAACCAATAAAGTTACATTTTCAATTCCTTTAGAGTGGCCTTCATTCGTTATTTCGATAGTTTGTCATTCTGACTTTTTGATCCAGTTTGCATTGAACATTCTCGAATCAGTTTTCCAACAGAAATATCAGTTAGAGTTGTACCAGCATCTTCATGTTAAATGAAAAATCTAAAGAATTGCATCCAAGAGATTCGTCCAATGGCACACTAGCTTAAGTTAAAACTTTAATTTCTTCCATGTTGTGAAGTCCTTGTCTCTTCGCAAATCAAATTTCTTCTCAAAACAGTATTTAAGACAAACCAACTGTTGAGAAGTCAATGTCGATTCTACTGTGCTTAGAGGCAGACCTGCTGGAGCGGCCGAACAAAGACAAGAGAGTACCTGCGGGTCAGACGTCAAGAATTTGGAAATATCCTCCAGAATGGCATTATCTCTTTTAGGGGTGCTTGTAGACTATATACATTCCATTTCTGATGAAGGTCCTGGCTGATCAACTCTGAGTTGATTCAGTTCCAGGATCAGTTAATAGTTGTTGCTCGTGATCAGTTAGAGATTGTGTTGTGGCAGTGATGACTGATAGAAGGCTGACCTTATCGTGAGGTGCTGATGCCAATGCGTGTAGGGCGACCATAACGTTCTGGTCAATCTCTACGCAACCCTTCATGTAGAAATGGTGCAACATCAACCAGGTGAGTCCGGTGGCGGATCCTTCCCGAGATGGCGTTGCTATCTCAGTCGCCGGTCAGTAAGCTATTGGTTCATCGACTGTGGGCGTTTCCTGTCCCAGATAGTTCAGAAGAGAATCGGTTCCGTCGTTGGACAATACTGGAGAGCACTCCTCTGAAGATGAACCGAACGCTCCCGGTGTCATTCTAGTAGGCACATCGCGTATGTTCGCACAATGTAGAACTGCGTCTACAGAGAACGGACTCGTTATCCACGTTCTGCTCTGGCGCTAGACTTGTCTCGGCATCGGACAGATCAACTCCTCCCAAATTCCGCTGAGATATAGCTCCTTGTTTTCTGAATAGCAGTAAAACGTCTTCGCCGATAAAGCACCACAATATTGCTCTACTCAGTCTGACTCATCTATACGACACGACATATTTTTATAAAGGAATTGACCCTAACATTTGGCCAGTCGCAGATAAGAATATCTTTTTCTCCTCCTATGTGGAGCGAGAGGCGGAGTCATCACCACTTTTCCATGTATGCGACTTTATTTAGATTAATAACCCTGAAACGGACTTCCCACATCGGGTCCTCTTGCCTCACCTCATCGAACAAGGACTGGAAGGGAAATAATTCCCTCTCCGGACACTCTACAGTCTCTCGGAACGATGCTTTCGGCTGTGGTGGGGTTATCTCCACTGGCTCCCTGTCTCCTTGGAACAGAGTCCTGTTCTGACTAGCGGTGGGACCGGACCCCTATCCCTTAGTAAGACTTGATCCTAGTAAGTAAGTATATCAGGCATGCTTACAAAAGACATGCGTTACCCTTGTAAAGAAGTCATACTTACTATCAATTCATCTAATAAATCTCTCTCAGGATCATCAGTTTAATAGACATAGTCCGGATCAGTTGGCAGTGGCTGTTTGGTTGTTGGAGTTTGTTGTGTTTCTACTGGTATGATGGTAAGATCTTGGCCTGGAACAGAGATGGTGGTGTCATGTTTCCGCCTTTCCGCGAGTCTGTGTCTATAGTTAGATGTTTTACAATTCTGTTATGATGTTTTCAAAGTTGAGTGAAGGTCAAACCGCTATGAATTAAACCCGAGTAGCTCTCTATATGTGCATCGTAAAGAGAACATATTGCTGGATAGTTACATAAGCGACATTAAAATGATCAACAAACCAGTCTGCAACTTATGTCTGTAGGTATAAACTGACGGGCCCTGATATACAAGAACCCTGATAAAAGGCCATGACAAGGAGAAGATTTGATCCGGTTTTTTCATGTTCAATGATGTTGGTGTGTGCCGCTTTATGAGATTCCAGATCAATTAATTCTAGCATATTAAACTTCTCGATAAATCCATTCGCGGTTTCCACTACAAGTCAGCAGGATGGTTTCATATTTTGTGGTTTGCCGCGTATTTGCGGTTGAATTTCCACATTGAAAATCTTGGTGTTTTTTGGAACGAGTCAGCATCATTCTGCTTTCTTCTTCATTGTCGTTCTTCTGAGCAGACCAGCTATTTCCTTTAAATTTTCCTTAAATTTTTGTTAGTCATCATCGTTTGTTAAAAGACTTGACGCCCTATGTCCTACTCATACGTCAGACATTTCCACGGCGGAATCTTACCTCTACCAGGGAAAATTTTAGGTGGGGCTTCGTACTATACTAAACGTTTGAAATGGCTGTTAACCCTTATTAAGAAGTTATACTCTGGGCTCGATGTGAAATCGTTGGCCCAGATTGTCATGCAGAGCTTGAACAAATTGAACACGCAGTGATGACGATTTCTGACAATCCGAAGCATTCTGCATTACCTCGACGCCCTTGTATAGCAGCCATCTGCATCAAACCCATCAAGGAACTCCTGTAAGCCGGCCCAGCTTCAGCTTTCATTGCCAAGAGATTTCTCTGGCAACCTTCCACATGAACTGATGCATCAGTGACACTGGCCTTCTCCCCTTGCATATAGAGCATACCAGTGCATCCTGAGCATGCAGGACTCCGCAATCACATACCAGGACTGTAACTTCTGTGCAAAGCCAGAGAATTTGGTTTTTTTCTTTGCTGTTGCGCTCAGGCTCTGGTGACAACAATTGACTGAAGTGCTGAAAAAGAGCAGGCAAGTTCCTAAGAAGTGACTTGATGAACATGAAGGATGAAAATACCCACTGCACGTTAAACACTTTCTGGACTTTTATTAGCTCAATTGACAACTCGGCAGCAATTAGGTCTATTTCACGCTGATTCTTAGGGGTCATGCTGTACACCTTTTGCAATCCTTCACTAGATCGCGGAAGTGTGGCACGGAATTCACCATGTCATTTGCGTTCTTTACGGCCAGCTCTAATTGATGAGCCATGAAGTGAAGGCTTTCTGTTTAGAAGTGGAAACTTCCTTGTAAGGAGAGGCACCAGACAATTATGCTGTCCAGTCATTGTACTGGCACCATCACTGCACAACCTTGCCAATTGGCTGTGCATAATCCCATTTGTAAGCCCCAGAGAATACAGAAACTCCAATAATGTGGCTTGTAACCCTTCTGCAGTGGCTAATTCTACTGGTAATAACCAGAGAAAATAGACACTAACCTTTGAATGAAATACGGTGCGTACATAAACCATAGATTGCACATTAGAAACTGACGTACTCTCTTCGACAAGCACTGAAAATTTGGACTTACTGGCAACTATGTGCTGAAGAATTTCTAATTGCAGCTCACAACCAACATGCTGGGCATCAGTGCCCCAGGAAGACACTGAAGGGCATCAAGGTCCCCCCTTGAGTTCATCGAAGGCACTAGGCCACATTGGCCAAGTCTTTGGCTGGGCATCAGTGCCCCAGGAAGACACTGTATCTGGGACCTTAGGACCCGCCAATTTCAATTGCACCCAAGAATGAAACTTCTAAGCGCCCACATTAGGGATGGCAGCCGACCTCCCCACAATTCCGCTACATCCTCCGCGGACCAGGACGAGAGGATGTCCCCATCCTCGATAGCAAAAACCCAAGAGAAAAATCAGGTTACATTGCATCGCTTAACTACAAAAAGTATTACATCATCTCTGCGAAAATCTAGCACAATGTCATCAACTGGTAACATTTATTATCGTCAAAACTTGCCCTCCGCTATCAATTGTAAGTCAACAGCAATTATCATCTAAATGCGCCACTGCGTAAATGAACCACATGGTCCCATAATATCACTTCAAGTGAACAACTGGCCAAAAATTATTTAAAAATAAAATTCAACATCCTGTGAAAATAAAGCGTCACATCATAAGCTGCTTATCTAGATGAGGGACCCGATCGCCCCACAAAACCCTTAAAAAGGTGAGCCCCAAAAATACGGCCACCAGATGGCTTTGAAACAACAAACATTAATTGGCCATTCTCCAACAACACTGTTAAACGGCCCTAGGTCTTCGAACTCGACCACATCCGTATGGTAGAAAAACAGTGATGAAATTTCTATATCATCGAGGTCAGGTGGCAAGGATGCTTCCGCGGCATCGACGTCACGATCCACTAGCGACGCCAATTCTGCCATATCAACATCGTCGGCGAGGTACGTTAACAGGTCAAAGGTGTCAGAATCCGGAGGCCACAGCGACAACATATCCAGTATACTTCAACTTAGGCTGGGGCTTCTTAGACTGGACCCACATGTGCCATTATTCTATATGGTCCGGTAAACCATTTAGACCACTTGTCCTTAAGACCGACCCATTTTCTGGGGTAGTAATAAAGAACCCAATCATCGACCTTGAATGTAGGTTTTCGGACCCTTATGTCGTACCTGTATGTCATGCCGTGAACCCAGCCAATAGGCACACCTCTGTACCTGAGCCAAAGTATGCCTTAGGTGACCTCCAGCCATCCCTTCATGTGAAAGACGTGTTATCACAGGTCGTCGAGCAGCCGGCGGAATCAGCTGATACCACAGGACTTCTTCACTGTCGGCAGCCAACCAAGCTCTCACAAGAAGCCCTTTCGCCAGTTTCAAACAGTTTGACCTTTCTGCGCATTGGCAATCACCGACACACTTTTCTTTCCTTTAATTGCTATAATTTTAGTAGGCTTATGATTGACAAGTAATTCCTGTCTCATCAACGTTGAATGTATTTTCTCCAATAATGCCGAACTCTTCCACACATGGCTCGTGCATCCGTCTTGCATGTTCCACACTGCAGCCAATCACATTGTTGTTTTTTAAGCAGTTTTTCGTCTGTTTCTTTGGCAGTTTTCCTGTCTCATCTTCAGCAACACTTTAGCACAGCTGACACCAACTGCACAGTTTTTATCACTTGCTACGTTTTCTGCATATTTTCCTGTGGGTCTAGGCCTATTTATGGATTTATTTTTTCCTTCATGTTGTGATCTTTTCTACTTCGAGAATCTAACTGTTTTCTTTATTTTGTGTTGATTTCGGTGTTGCATGTATGTCTTTGTTCTTAGTTTTGTTAGCACACACTCGTGTATCTTTAATCTTGATTTTCTTGCTTCGTTTCTCTGCATCTTCTATCAGCTTCCTCTTGTATGGAGCTGAAGTTAGTAAAGTTGCCTCCATAGGACGGCTGGAGGTCTTTCGTTTTTAGTGATTGGCTTAAGAGGCACTGGACTGATATCGGTCATGGATACACGGCGCTTAATTCCTGGTTTGGTTGTTGACAATTCATCAGTGAAGTCCACAATAGAAGACTCAACAGTAACAAGAGTCAAAATTGGCACAGAAATTGCTGCACTGGTCTCATGCACGACTGGTCCTAGTTGATCAGCTGCCAGAGTCGAAAGCTGGCTTGAGACTAATGGTGATGGTGTTGGTTTACATGGCTGTTTCACGACTGGCCCTGGTTGATCAGCTGCCAGAGTCGAAAGCTGGCTCGAGACTAATGGTCATCAACAAAACCAATCAGAGCAACTATAGAAGTTAATTCAAAAACATAATTTTTGTAAATTAAAAAAAGTAGATGTCTTCAAACTGGGCATCTTAGGAACCCCATACTATAAGACGCCCATAGAGTGGGCATCCTGGAAAATGACTAAAACAAGTAGTGTGGCAATCCTGCAATTTTAGACTAAAGCAGTAAACTTTTAAACAAACCAAACAAACCTAGCCTTAAACTAAAGACCCTACAGCTACTAAGCAAATCAAACATTGAAAAGAATAAAATTTAAACTTATGTCAGACACAGTGAAAAACAAAAGTTGCACACAAATCCTTTGGATGTCTCTCCATCTGTACACTCTTCATGACACCAACCCTTACACTTCCTGTATTCTATCCATTTTCCCAGCAGCACTATCAATGAAGCATTCACCACATATTAGACATTTTTCATCTTCTTCGCAGTCAAACTTTGGCTTGTTTTTAGCTGTCTTTCTTGAATGAGGTTCCAGGACACCATTTCTTGCTTTTCTTCCCCTCTGTTTGTCTTGTCTGCATGTAAGTTTCTTCTTATTTTTTAGTTCCTTCATTTTGTTTTTTGCTGCAACTGCTTCTGAAGATGCAGAGTCCTTACAGCTTGTCACAGATTTTGTCTGTTATAGCATTGTTTTCATAAGTTGTCTTTCCTGCCATGTCTAGTATCTTCATTTTATATGGTGAACTGGTGTAAATGTCAGCCATCTCAGTCTTCCTCTCCATCCCTTGGATTTTGGCATTGGTGAAATAGATTCTATAACACTGCTGACTAGTGATAAAATTGCAGTCACTGTTTCCAGTCAGTCGAAGGAGACATCATGGTATGCACCAAATTTTTGTCGGTCGGAGACATCAGGCACTGATTCTTGGTCAGTTGGAGACATCACTGCAGGCATTGATTCTTGGTTAGTTGGAGACATCATGCACCGATTCTTGATAAGTCGGAGACATCATGGCAGGCACCGATTCTTGGTTAGTTGAAGACATCATGGCAGGCACCGATTCTTGGTTAGTCGGAGACTTCATGACAGGCACCGATTCTTGGTTAGTTGGAGACATCATGGCAGGCACTGATTCTTGGTCAGTCGCATAAACCATTTCAGCAAGCTCCTAGAAAAGCCAATTTTGCATTTTAACTATCACAATTAACTTGATTACTCTTACATTGCTATAACCTAGTTGTGTGGGGGCATAGTCCACTGCTGCAGCTTTGTAACAATAAAACAACCTTGTAACGACTCGGATGAGTTGCGGCGCCATAAACTGCCGTTGTTAGAATTAACGTCAACAATTATTAATCAGAAGCATCACCAAGCTCACATACCTCTTCAATCACATGATCCAAAGATGATGTTCTAAGATGCTCAGGGTATCAAAGACGCCCATGGGCAACTTGTAACCTCTGTGCTTCCTATACATTCAAGATGCCCATGTGCTTCTTGTAATTTTCAAGTCCTCTTCAACTGACGCCATTTTATTTTACTAGGTCAATATTTAAAAGTTTGATAAAGCCATTAAAACAACTAAAAATGGACCCAAAATAAATGTTGAAATGCACGCCTGGGTATTAAATAAGATATCTTTCTTTACGTTTTAGAATGGGTGGGCACCTTATTCGCCCTGGGCATCTTGTAACACTCTCCACTACTATTGGTCAGGATGTAGTAAAATGAGCTCACGGCCTAGTGTCAACACACACTTGTAAACAAAGACAGTCGTTCTTGAAATTCAACAAAAGGGGTGTTGTAGATTGTCATGAGCTTGTTTTATTCAGTGTCAAACGTTATAGAAATACATGAGAAGAAACTAAA
The DNA here is from genome assembly GCA_963556255.1 of Allolobophora icterica. Classification (NCBI taxonomy): domain Eukaryota; kingdom Metazoa; phylum Annelida; class Clitellata; order Crassiclitellata; family Lumbricidae; genus Allolobophora; species Allolobophora icterica. The sequence goes on along the minus strand of OY744603.1, from coordinate 24,514,594 downwards.
TACATAACATACAATACTGCTATGCATTGTATCATACCATCTGTGTTTTTGATAAGGTGATCTACATGCTTTTGGTAAGCATTTCAGATCTTTTTCTCAAAGTTTGCATGTTTCGGCCTGCATGCAGGTGGTTCAATACATGCCTCTATGTCCAACTCTGTTTTTGCCTGTCCTATCTTTAAAGCACGCAAAAGCACAAAGATGTTAGGGTGACTTGGAAGATCTCTTTTCATCTGAGCCTGCCAACTCTCCATGTAATTATTTGTCCTATGGTGGTGGCCCATGCCGTATTTCTTCCACATGGAAATTGAAAATGCAGAATTTCCCTCCAACCATGTTGACCTGAAGTATGCAATGAAGGTGGGTGTAATGGATCTGTCCCTGTTCTTGGGACCAATTATGGATGAACTTGACTATCTTGGGCCGCGCTGTAAAGAATTAGGTGATATGACAGTTACCAGTATGCCAGTTAACTATTTCCTCACAGGTGTAGGCCCTATGTCCGCATGAAGATTGGCTCTGCCGATCTGGCCGGAGGCAATACAGAAATGAGGAAACACTTTTATTACTTGAACTCACACTCGTAGAGTTGTTCAATCTAACTAGTGTCAAACCCGTTTCACAATCAAGAGAAGTACCCTCTAGGAACTCCAGTCCAGAGATAACTGAAATAATCCAGTCGCAGTCTTTCGTAAATGAGAGGTAGTCTGAAATATCTCCTCCGCTTCATTAGACAACAAGACAACCACACGCCACACTACACGTATACGGTTTCTTTCTCCGTCTTACTATAGGGTGGACGGACATTTACGCCCCTGGACATATTCCCCCGGACATATTTCCCCGGACAGTTACCCCCGGACACTTCCCCCACTAGGATATTCCCCTCTGTGAAACATACAAACAGCTCTCTGTTTATAACAAAATTCAATGAAAACATTGCCAACAGACATCTAAGCTACTCAAAAAATCAATGAAACATACAAAAAGCTCTCTGTTTCAATGATCAAAACATTTACTAAATTATTGGCTAAAAAGCCTCTTTATCCAAAGTCATCATCCAAAAAGCTCTTGTTGTTATTAGCTTCTCTACAAGAGAATGTTGTGGCCAAGTCCCTGCAGCGTCTCAATCAATTTGTGCCATCTCGTCGATCCTGGCACAGCTGTAGCAGATGTGCCTTCACCTGCAAGGTGCTATGCTTGACATGTTTTTTCGGTGATTGACCTCGAGCAGCCTGAAATATAGCAGTGGTCACCATATTCTCATCCTCCTATAAGCACCCAGAGTGACAGGTGATTATGTCCCACCAGGTGCGAGAAACCATTATTCCAGCCTTCGCAGAAGTTGTTCGTCCCTGGAGTGCTTCTGTTTCGCACTGGCATAGTGCGGTGACTATGAGTCGGGCGCTTAATTGTTCTAACTGTCCCACTGACATATGTGCAGTCAGAGTAATCGAAACGATCAACGACGCATTCCAAACCAGCTCCAGTCGGCATACAGCTGCGTAGAAATGTCATGCCAGCATCAATGTCAGCAACTGGGATGAAGGCTAGACCATCAAGCATTCCACAAAAATGCTTTAAATCAGCACTGTCGCGATACGTGGTCGAGAGGCTTAATTCCTGGATCTTGCACCAGGTACTTTGGGTAGTGACAAAAAACCTGTATGGTGACATGCTGGCGAAGAATAGCAGTGACAGAGTTGATTGCAACTTGCTCAAAGTCACAGACGACAGTTGTGGGATCAACACTGATGCGATGACAGCATGCCTGAAATTTACCTAAAAAAAGAGGAATAAGAGAATGTCTGTAGTAGTATTGGTCGATGAAAATAACATGTAACGAATAAGCAGCCAACCGTTCTCCATCATGGAGTCACCAGGGGACGGATTTCCCCAAAGATACGGCCTCCAAATTGCTACCATACAACAAACAGACCATGGAAATACCGTTACTCTACTAGGAATTGACAAATTTCCATTGCATTCATCCCTAATAGGCAATTGCAAAGGCGCTACCCCAATGCTCGAGTCAAGCTGTTTCTTGGCTTCGACGTCATGGAAGTTTAACGGGGCTCCTTCCTCTTCCTCTCGGTAGGCTTCAAATCGGGTGATATCCCTCCCTCCAGTTTCAAAACCTGAGGGACTATCCACCTTTCCCTCCTCCGCGGCCAATACTATCAGGGCTTCAGTAGCTGTGACCAGTTCATTTGACATACCATTATCAAGGAGCATCCATTCTGGGCCATACATTGGTCTTTCAAGAGGATGACAAACAATGGAGTTTGAATCACCAGAGAAATAGTTATAATGAGAGAGTTAATCTCTTCCGGGCACATGATTCCAGGTTATTGGCTTAGTGGTGACAGACGTGATTATTATTACCCAATCATATCTAGTCACCTACTAAGGTCACCCGTGATTGGCCAACGATTTAGACTAAGCCAAGTAGGTCACTAGGGTGCATTCCAAAAGGGGTAATCCTGAAAACGGCGGTCCCAAATTATGAAATTAAATAAATCGGTATGTAGTAATGGGTTCACATACGAAATTAATATAAAGACAAGAAATGGTTTCAACAAGTCATTTATTTCTTGCACAACTTCGATTATTCTTGGAAAAGAAGTTGGTTCCAGAGGTCATTCATTTCACAATGTAACACGTCATATGCCAGGCATGGCGAACCTTTTTTAGCTTGCGTGCCAGAAAATGGTTCTTAATTAAAGAAAGTGGGAAATTTCGCATGCCAGAAATTGTATCGAACCAATGAACCTATGAAGTAACCCCCCCCCCCAAAAAGCGAAAGCTAATATTGAACAGCCGTTCCATCATTTTTAGACGTGGCTACTTAGTAATGCGATTTATTTATATTTATAATTTTATATTTATATAATTTATATTTATAATTTTACACTGTCAGTGTGATTTTTTTTCTGCTGGACAGTAGATACCAGGTCTATGTCTGGTTTGTATTTTGTTGTTTTCAATGTCCTGGTAGGACATGTTCGACGACATTCCGTTCAAGAGTCTGAACGTCTCGGCGCGCAACTACTTGTAGCCAGCATTTTCCGCTTCCACGTTCAACCATGCTGAAAACCCAGCAGCCACGTCGGCGACGGCCTCGGTGATATTTAGAATGAAAGAAGTAGGTCTCATCAACCTCAACATAGATGGGTTGGCCGTTTGCATCAAACCCACCAAGATGTACTTGATGTCTTGCAAGCCATGTCTCACACTCCACGCGAAAGAAATTATTGTTGTTAACAATGTTGTGCCAGTCTTCAATATTTTCGAACAGCATCATGTGTGTGCTTTTCACGTCATAAACCCAGAAATACATCATCATCACTATTTTTTCCAACGGTAAACCACATTTCGCAAAGAACGACCCGGTTCTGACACTTGTTCTTGTATTTCAAGTACGACACTTCCACGAATAACCTTCGGGTGATTCGGCTCGTCGCACTAATGCCATAGCACCGTGACATTATAATGCTAATGCATTTCGTGGGAGAACTGCATTAAAAAAAGTTCGCGACGCTGGAGGTCTGCCGGCCATTTTATAATTGTGAACTTTCTAATTATTTATTATGAACAACAACGTCACGGCAAATTATAAAACGTTTTTATGCGCTATATTGATTTATTTCTCCAGGGTTACGTTTTTAAGCGCTATACCGATTTTATAATTTGGGACCGCTGTTTCCAGGATTACCCTCTTCCTCTCATTATCAAGGAGCATCCATTCTGGGCTATACCGGTACATTGGTCTTTCAAGAGGATGACAAACAATGGAGATTGAATCACCAGAGAAATAGTTATAATGAGAGAGTTAATCTCTTCCAGGTACATGATTCCAGGTTATTGGCTTAGTGGTGACAGACTATAATGCCCACGACCTCCGAGTGGGAAGTGACCCGCCGTTCTGGCGAATCAGGGTGCTTTCTAGCCCTGTCATCCCGATTGGTTAGCTGCAAAACCACCAACCGATCAGTCATTTGGTTTAGCTCATCTTTCATCCTTTCAGTGGCATTTAATGTGGCGCTATATCATATCACGACAAAAGTTTCCTCCACACAAGACCACCACCAAGAAGACGAAACAAGAAGGCGTCTTCTTGCTCCGCAATGTATCTCACGTGATTATTATTACCCAATCATATCTAGTCACCTACTACGGTCACCCGTGATTGGCCAACGATTTAGACTGAGCCAAGTAGGTCAATCGGGCGCGTTCCAAAAGGTTCGCCTCCCTGTAAGACGTGGAGAGAGAGAAGACAGCTAAATTAATGCTAATGCACATTTAAATGTAACATCAAGAAGTATCATATCTGAAAAAACTAGAACTGTAGCTTTTTAAATAACCCTTGGCATTTTCAAATTTCGTTTTTTCAGTTTATCTCAGAATGGACTTTTTGCAGATACGGTTTTCTTGCTAAGTACGGCAGTAATCTCCACATCCTCCCCACGCACGTGAAGTGGTAACGCCACTTGAGTAATTTGAACCCAATGGTGCCCAGGTCCCTTATACTCTCTAGAGGAATCCTCCTGATCACTCAAGTATTATAAAAGATCATTTACCTTCTCTGAACTTAACTACAGGCAGAGATGCACATTCAACATCCCGTAAGCAAATGGTAGAACAACTAGCTACTAGGAAGGTTTACATCACAACAAACATAGAACTAAACGGTCAACCAATTGAAAAGGGAATAACCGATGAAAGACCGATCTGTCAATTCGTGGGGTGAGAATCATAAGGTCGTATCGTAAGAGAAGTCATTCTTGGCAAAACAGATTTTTATATTGCAACGCATATATCAATTCACACAGTCACTCTGAATGCACTTGTTTTATACATCTAACATCAAACTAATGTACTTAATTATGTAATATGTATGATCTGATCATATTGTATAAAATGACCCTATAAAAGCCCAAAAGACTTTGTGATCCTCACTCAAACTGAAAAGGTCATTAGTATGCGAGGATCAGAAGGGCGTATCATTTGAGTGGTCCGGGGGAAAACAGTGCTAACAAGCTGTTGGATAGTTTTTTGTAACGGGCGCTTCTTTGATCACAGTGTTTTAAAAAAAATTGAGTGGCGCTGAATCGGTATATATAGCCCTGTTAGCAAACTTAAAGTTGTTTAAACAAAACACAGTGGAATGTTCGATGAAGTAAATTTGTATTGTAGGTGAAAAATAACTTTAAAGCTGATAGCACTATTTTCCGGCGGGCATCTGTTAGGCTAAGCAGCAAGTTGTGTTGTTAGCACTATTTTCCGTCAGGCATCTATTAAGCTAAGCAGCAATTAATGCTGTTAGCACTATAATGATACCGGCAAAATACTCATAAACCATTATTATTATCACATAACATTGTTTTCCCATCAATAGAAACACGTATGACATTATTTTGAGTGAAACAGTAGCCATACAACAGTTACTCATAAACAATACACAAGTCATTATAATATTAGGTGACATAACAGTAACTGTTACTGTGTTAATAATAACACTGCTGATAATCAAAAGCAGACTTTGCTATTGCTTATTCACATTAAAGTTCACGGTGACTATAAAACCTGCATAGAAAAGTCATTGCACAAAAATGATGATTAGAGAAACAATAACAATGCTACCAGAAGGTAGAACATAAAAATAATACTGCTAGCATTGCACATAGCATATAGCATAATGACTGAAACATAAGTCATAAAAGCTAATGAATCAAACAATAGTTACTTCATCTTGTAAGCAATTAACACAATGTCACTGTGTGATGATCTGTCACTGTTTACTGTGTTTAGTCATCATCATCATCATCACATAGTTCATCATCTAGCATTTCAACATCTGCTACTCGGCTTTTTTCAGCCCGAATGCTGTTGTAGAAGCCGTGATGAACTTGAGGTATGAAAGGCAACAGAGACTTGATATCATCCACTTTTTTTTGGGCAATTTTCTTTCAGATGTACACTTTGTTGGCACAATCACCTGGTCCAGTCTAGCTGGACGGCCACGTTTCACCATGCTGACTTCTTGCCATGGTTCAACATCATCATGCGAGTATTTAATTTGCATGGAATAGAGCTGATGTTTGGTGAATCTAAACTGACAGACTGATTGAAATTTGACTTTCTGTCCATCAACGGTCACTTTTCTGTTCATCAAACATTTTGCAACAACATCCAATGACTTGAATTCATTCAATTTCATTGCATGCACAATGAAGGGATTTGCACGTCTTGCATTTGAAATAATTTTCACATATTCATCTGGAGAATATATCTGCTGATGTTTCCTCACACTGCGCTCAATGTCGCCAAAATCTCTGTCGCATGGTAGCATTGTATGGCCAGATACTGGAAAGTAATGTACAATTTCATCAAACTTGTCTGTCACAATTAAGTATTGCCAAAGGGCCATAATTTTCAGATTTTTATTTTGACCCCCGCAGTTATCGGAAAAGACAGCTAGGTTGCGACTTGGTATTGGCTGCTGAAAGTATTTAAGAAGACAGGAGCCAATCTCATCTGCTCCACGACCTCCAACTGTTTCAGGCCATATCATCATGTTTGCCTTATTGCCTCCACAATTGTGAACAGCTAAATTATATGTGTACAGCTTCCGCTTATAAAAGGCAGTGCCGCATGACAATTTTGGTGTAGGTAGAGCCTGTTCAAGGTCGAACGCTATTGTGTGAAGCTCTTGTGGCTTGTCGTGTGCAGTGCTCGTTGAGTTCCGAAGTAAATCGAAGGCCTTGTTTGCTTTGGTTTTGTGAGACTGCCACTGCTGCTCACAGGTGGCTCTATCAGCGTCACTTATATTTGACTTCATTTTCACATCATACTGGTCACAGACTTTGCATGTATCTGTTCTTGGTGTTGCAAAGCCGATGTTATATTGTTCACAGAAGGTTCTTCGGTAAAAGTCCTCTGATACTGGGTCCCAATGTTTTTCCGTACAGTGTTCCTTGTACAGTCTGTACATCTCACTTATTGTCAAGTCAGATCCAAGATATGTCCTGTCGATGTTATCGCGTCGGCTGTAGTGACTCTGATGTCGTGGGAACATTTCAATATGGCTCTTGACCTGCTGCAATCGATCTTCAGAATATCGATGCGGTCTGTTACAGTGCTTTCCTCTCTGATCTGGTCGAGGCACGCCCGCACCACTTGCAATTTGCTTCTGAATATTTCCAAGCCGACCTCGATTTTGATGCAAACCGTGAAAGGATAGGAATGATTGCTTACATACACGCGCAGTGGTGCCATCTGCATTTGTAACATGATATGAAAATGAAGTCTGTCTTCTCGATTCAGCGCTTGCAGTGTACCGTCTCAATGGGTTATAGCTGTTAATATTTCCATATAAATAGGCGTTCTGGCTGTTGAAATTTCCGAGGTTCCAAAACGATTTGCATATGTTATCGCGATGCTCTTCCTTGACTAACTCGAAACATTTACGCTTACAGTTGCAGTCGGGTCCAACTGTTTTAGCAATGTGCAGTACTCCAGAAGAGTTGATATACTGTTGTCCAGCATTTTTCTGTCGACTTCATTTTTCTTTTATTCTTGAAGCAATATCACTTTGACGTTTTCGAGTTTGAGGTTTATGGACAGCTTCGTGCTCAATAGTATCTTCCATCACGTGCATTAACTGGCTTATATTAGCTGAAGCAACGTTGTTGTTCGCCTGGTTGTCGGTTGCAATGTTATTCTGTGGCTGTTCTATACCAAGTGCAGACACGGAGTTGTCGGTTGTGGTGTTGTTTGATCCAGACATGCTTTCGGTTGCTGTATCGGCTGATGATTGGCTAGATTCTGTACTTCCCGTCTCAACAGCTGAATCTGATATTGACTGGCCAGTCTGTGTATTTAAATACTCTTCCAGTGGTATCAACAGTAAAGTATCACGCCCATCATTCAGTACAGCTGACAAAACAACAAATGTGTTGCCACCAATTACTACATTTTGTCCGACACATAGATCATTGATTAAGTTGAGTAGTTCAGCCTGTTCTTCGGCACCGAATGTAGCGGTGTTGTCGCTAGCGACGTTGTTTGCTGGCTGCTCGACACCGACTGTACACATGATGTTGTCCTCGACACCGACTGTAGCCATGATGTTGTCGGTCGGGTTGTCGCTAGCGACGTTGTTAGCTGGCTGCTCGACACTGACTGTACACATGATGTTGTCCTCGACACCGACTGTAGCCATGATGTTGTCGGTCTGGTTCTCGCTAGCGACGTTGTTAGCTGGCTGCTCGACACTGACTGTACACATGATGTTGTCCTCGACACCGACTGTAGCCATGATGTTGTCGGTCTGGTTGTCGCTAGCGACGTTGTTAGCTGGCTGCTCGACACTGACTGTACACATGATGTTGTCCTCGACACCGACTGTAGCCATGATGTTGTCGGTCTGGTTGTCGCTAGCGACGTTGTTAGCTGGCTGCTCGACACTGACTGTACACATGATGTTGTCCTCGACACCGACTGTAGCCATGATGTTGTCGGTCTGGTTGTCGCTAGCGACGTTGTTAGCTGGCTGCTCGACACTGACTGTACACATGATGTTGTCCTCGACACCGACTGTAGCCATGATGTTGTCGGTCTGGTTGTCGCTAGCGACGTTGTTAGCTGGCTGCTCGACACTGACTGTACACATGATGTTGTCCTCGACACCGACTGTACACATGATGTTGTCCTCGTTGTTAGGTGGCTGCTCAGTCCCAACTGCACACATGGTGTCAGCTGCTGTATCATTGTCATCTGATTCATTAGATAATATCAACTTCATTGCTTGCTGCAACGAGTAGCGTTTTCTTTTGGTTGATTGATCCACGTTCTGAATAATACACAAGTAATAATATTGGTATATTATTATAATATTTTATTCAGTTCTGCTATGTATTCTTGTGGAAAAACCAAGGTCAATGATATTAAAACAATGAGAGTCATTGAGAGTCAAATGGAGACAGATATTATAATAATAATAATGAATATCCGTGCCTGCGACACTCATGATTGTATTGTGAATGATAAGTCACGTTACTACCTGTGTAATAGTACGAACTTCATTACACTAAACTAGTCTTCATTATAATACAAAATGATATGAGTATATTGTTAATATTTTACTATTGATTATTGTTAACAGAAGACATAACAGCAAAAATGTTCATTTTGAATCAATTCAGCATGAAGGATAATAATTATTAAATTTTATTTTGCAATAAAATTTCAGTGGAGGGAGTATCTTGTTGCGAATAAACAGGTTTAAATAAAATTTTGGGAATATAGTGACATGCCACACAAACGCCGCTAATGTTTGTAGGTAAATAGTGCTATGCCACATACACTGTGTTAATGTATGTAAGAAGACAGTGCTATGTGTGTACATTAAACACAATCTTGTATTATTTTGGGTCATAAATCACTTTTGTAACTCGTGTTAGGGGCAGTTACACACCATGTGCTACCTGACTCGTAGTACCTTGGAAATTATTTTAAAAAAGCTAACACTGAGATCAGTGAGATCAAACTTACCTGCTTTTTGGACGTGTCAACCAGTATGTTAGGCTGGTTGCTACTCTTGTAACGAGCTTCCGCGAATCTTGCAGGCACCTTTCATTCCCGTTTTGGCCTGTCAGCCATTGTGTGTATTTTTGAACAATACTAAAAACAATACTAACAGAAAACTCAATAAAAAAAGACTTGTTCAATCCAGTGATGATCATAGCACTGTCTTCCAACAAATCACTAGAATGCTATGACACATAGCATTATCTTCTCGGAAACTTGGCTCATCTCACGCAGGGGGAAAAACCAAGATTGTTTATTTTTAGCAATACAGCGTGCCTTCTCAAGGCTGCTGATTTTATGCTAGGTAAATCCCGTGTATGGGAAGAGAATGGTAAAAAAAAGTCATTAATATTAAAATTGTGGGTTAGCACTGTTTTCCCCCGGACCACTCATTTGTACTTTACCACAGTAAACAAACAATATTCATGTTGTATGTCTGCAATATATATCTCTCTCTCTGATCGTGCAACAAACAATTATATTGACTGCATGAGTACCTTATTCTGTCCTATCTAGTTTACATTTCATTTACTTCATTCAGTCTCACTGTCTTCGTTAGCATCTGGCTCAGTCAGCGCATCTCTCATGGCACCACTGTGTGGAAGATTGTGGTAGAAGGCATGATAGTCTCTTGGTATTGCTAGAGAATCGCATAAACTGACTAAGTCCAGGAACTTGGCCAGAGTTATGGCGGGTGGATTGTCAAATATCGGAGTAGCCTCAGGAAACAACACTGGGCGTCTCCCACGCGCTCCGGTGTTAACCACCATCTTACGGAACTCTCCGTCATATCCTCGCGAAACTGAATCATGTTAGGTTGCAACTTGTCATATCTCAGCCACTTAATGTGCATCCAGTTGACCTTTGCACCGTTCAGGTCTTTGGAACGATTTCTGACATAGGCAGTAGCCATACTTCTGTAGTTAATAACATCAGCAGTTTCCAGCTGTACTACTGAGTAAGGATTATGACGACGTGCCAAAGTGACAATTCCGTAGTAGTCGGTGGGACTATAAATGTCGACATTTTTGTAAGCAGACTCAATGGCGCTATGCACAGAGTCACACTCCATCTGAGAGTGACCAGATTCCATGAATATATGTTCAATGGTAACTATAGGCAACTCACGTATGGCACGAAGACACATGGTTGCAAAGTTAATGTTACGGTTTTGTCCACCACATGTGTCAGAGTACATGACAACCTTAGTGATTTGTGGAGAAAGACTACCCAAGTATTTGAAAATACATGTTGCTATCTCACAGCTACCCCTCCCAGCCTTTGCTTCGTGCCACATATAATTTACGCACTTCTTATCGCTCAAGCTGTAGACAGTCAGATTGTAAGTCGACAGCTTCCGCTTATAGAACAGTGAGTTGACATTTAATTTAGGCGATTGGAGAACTTGCTGAAGATCAAAAGTTACAGCATGCACTGTGTCACTTGTCTTTGCCTCATTTTTGTGTGCTTCCTTCTGTTCCCTGACTCTCTCTTTCCTTGCATGATGAGCAAGGTGTTCCACTTCTTTGTCTGCTCTCTCGCTTTCTGTCATATTTTGAAAGGCAGAACAAAAGTTACAGGCATCCTTTTTTGGTTTGTGAAAAGATATATTGAAATCTGTATTAAAAATATCTCGATAAAATTTAAGATTTTCTGGTTTGATGTTTTCCAACGAACATTTCTCAGTGTACAGCTCGTGCATTTTCTTTACAGAAAGATCTGAATCGAGATATTTTTTATTTGAGCTAGCACGAGCATAGTGTGATTCCAAAGCAGGGAAGCTACGAATATGTTCCCGAATCTTCTCTCTGACATCTTCCGTCTTTTTTGATCCAGGTGGATGTCTTCCTCTCTGATCACTAGCAGCAAAACCAGTTTCTTTTTCTTTTGCCTTGGCTATTTTAACAGTTTTCTCACCGATATCCAGTGTCTTGAGAAACATTTTCTTACACACCTGTATCCGCTGATCACCATTCGTGAAGTAATACAGAAATGTGTTCTTGCGACGGCTCAGTGTACGTTTGTGTGTTTTTTTTGGTATAACCACAACGTGAAATCGAATAAAGTCCATCTGCCTGGTTTTATCAGCAAGTTGCCAATAGTTCTCAAATATTGTTTTTCGTACAGATAAAGCCATTTTGCCTGAACACATGTGTTTGCATTTCGCACAATCAACGTCTTTCATAGCCCTACCTGGCACAGACTCGCCACGTGCACTGATGTATGCTTTCCCAGACTGACAGGACTCTTTTCTTACATTTCTCTTCCAACCGGATGGATCTCGCTTTCTTTTCCTTGACAGAGATACGGCATTTTCCTCTGAAGGAACAGGCATTATCTCGATGTCTGCCTGAGTACTACACGCGGGCTCTGAAGGGGTCGTGACATTAGCCGAAGTACCAGTGGAGGGCTCTGAAGGTGTGAGAGTTGTAGTGACATTAGCCCAAGTACCAGTCGAGGGCTCTGAAGAGGTTGTCACATTAGCCGAAGTACCAGTCGAGGGCTCTGAAGAGGTTGTCACATTAGCCGAAGTACCAGTCGAGGGCTCTGAAGAGGTTGTCACATTAGCCGAAGTACCAGTCGAGGGCTCTGAAGGTGTGAGAGTTGTAGTGACATTAGCCGAAGTACCAGTGGAGGGCTCTGAAGGTGTGAGAGTTGTAGTGACATTAGCTGAAGTACCAGTCGAGGGCTCTGAAGGTGTGAGAGTTGTAGTGACATTAGCTGAAGTACCAGTGGAGGGCTCTGAAGGTGTGAGAGTTGTAGTGACATTAGCCCAAGTACCAGTCGAGGGCTCTGAAGAGGTTGTCACATTAGCTGAAGTACCAGTGGAGGGCTCTGAAGGTGTGAGAGTTGTAGTGACATTAGCCCAAGTACCAGTCGAGGGCTCTGAAGAGGTTGTCACATTAGCTGAAGTACCAGTGGAGGGCTCTGAAGGTGTGAGAGTTGTAGTGACATTAGCCCAAGTACCAGTCGAGGGCTCTTTAACTGAAAACATGACAATATACAAGAATAATTTATTTTACATAACAGTCATTTTTGTATTGTTGAATACTCAGTATTAGTAATGTTGATCGAAGTATCCTGTACCGGTTTAACAAAAGAAAAATTCTCATGAATTTTATTCAATAGAGTTCGAAAAATGATATACCATGCTGTCATGCCGGAAATATAAGATTGCAATTTAATTAATTATTATCATTAAATTAAATTAATAATAACTAATTAATTGTAATCCACTCATAAAATAACATAACAGGAAATTACAGCCTTGTCTTCTGTCAACCACAATGAAGGTATTTTTGGCGTCCCTCGGACGCATCGTTAATTTATTTTGGCGTCCATTCACAACTTGGGTGCGTCCATGGACGCAGCACCTTTATTTTTCAGCGTCCACCTCCAAAATTTCGGTGTCTCGGACGCCAGGACGTACACTAACCGAATCACTAATTATGAAATATAATACATACGTAAGATCTGATCCATATCATCGGATTCTTCCGATGACAGTGCACTCGATGGACAATAATCTTCATCCCTAGAATCATCCAATTCATCAGAATCGGAATTTAAACACTGTTCTATAGCTTGTTGCAGAGAAAATAACTTGCGCAACGATCTGTCCGCCATTTTCTTTGTTTACCATTATTATGAAAAGTGATAGCTTAAAGTTAGTTACGACCTTGTGATCCGCAGCTTCTCACATACGACCTTATGATTCTTACCCAAACAATATAAACTTCAATACGACCATGTTGCTCAAGATGTATCTCGATCATTACTGCATATACATACGTCTTTGTTGCACTAGATTGTGGCCCTTTCATTGCTTAATCAATAGAAACTAACAAAAGCATTTTTTCAAAATCTACACGATACGACCTTATGATTCTCGCCCCACGAATTGCAATCTAAATCACGTTTTCATGACTTAAATCATTCTTAATGAAACCATAAAAGAAAACTGGAAATCACTGCATAAGTGATCAAAGCTCAATTGTTGCTTTACACAAACGCAAATTCTTACTCTCCCAATCTAGGAAAAATTGACTTATGCTAATCCTCTCAAGGAATATCCAACCATAGTAACTTACTCTCTTACTCGGGTAAGCTGGTCAGGCAGTGTACCAAACATATTGCTACATCAACACGAAACATCAAAAAGAACAGTAAACGCAATGACGAGTTTTCAGGGCTCTAGTTCTCTATTTTGTCGATAGATGTGCCACGAGCAAGTGCACTTTAGTATCTATTATCGTTCATTGTTTACGTGTAGTAGATAATAGACAAGTGATTAAAGAAAATTAATAAATAACAGTTTCAAATGGAACCAAATCTCCTGAATTGCACATGATATTTAATCCTGAACGTTCAACGATTTGTCTATCACTAGTTGAACCACCAAATGCTGGTGAAACATAAGATACCAATCCACCTGGTGTTGACCCGATTACAGCCTTCACAGTATTTCGATTTTTGTAAGTAGAAAATGTTGACTGCTGTGCACTTGGCATTTTGGGTCTTTTTATTGGACATTCAGTTCCATCAATGATCACTCTAGTCGTTGGAAATTTACTTGTGAAATCTGTGGGTGAATAAAACCGAACAACATCTTGTGAAGGCCATATTGAAGTCTCCCTCCATTGTAAAGACATGAACCTAACCCAAGTGAAGAAAATATTATAAACTTCAGTTGTTGAAATTCCAAACATGCGGCTCAGCTGAAAATTCGGAATGTACTGGCGCAATTTAATTAATACAAGGAAAAACTGGTCAGTTATATTAAGACTTACAGCACCGTAAAGATACCGTAAACAATTGGCAGCTGGCCCCAAAGTATTCAATACGAACAAAAACTTATCGAAGGTTTCCAAACCAGTAAAATAATGGATGCCCTTGTCATCAGTAACGAAATCTGAATAACAAAAGCGTTCCTTACTTTGGTATGACTGCGTACTACTATCAACCATGTCATTAACAATACTAATTGTCGTTTGCACTTCTACAGTACACAAATTTAATTCATTAGACAAACCGACAGATTCAAACAAAGTCTCTTCAGGCAACGCAACTATCTCCTCCGCAGCAAAGGGTAGATCCTGTTCCAACACGAGTCGTTTTTGCTTCTCTTTTCTTGTAGTCTGTAGAGTAGCAGTAGAGGAACGTTTCTTTGCCCGCTGCTCTCTCGATGCTGTTGCCTCAGGAATCTCAGTAGTTTTGGTCCAAGGAAACACACTTGGCACTGCATTTTTCTTAAGGCGGTGTATCTGAGGTTCATCTCCTGAATGGGAAAAATGAAATGTAAAATAATTAATACGAGGTTCGTCTCCTAAATGGAAAAAATGAAATGTAAGCTAATTAATGTAATTAGTTAGTGTCTCTAAGTTACAAGGCAATAATAAATAATTAAATCAAGTAAGCAGTTAAAACATATTTGGATGTACAATATCATTTAAGCCATGCACCTGTGGAGCTTCTTCTTTCAAGTAGAATATGTCTCTCAACCCGTATAATATTGCATAAGCAAGTTGGTTAATATAATCCACACAGAATATAAATATATTCTTAATATCATCAAATAAATGGTATTAGACAATACACTATATTACACAAGATAAATAAACAACAGCATTAAACAGTGCTAAGTTTGCATCTCAAGTTAGGAAATTACTAAGCAGTTCATACCGAAAGAGTAATAATTTCACAAAACAATTCCAAACAAAGGTGATTGAGCTAACACATTATTGACAACAAATGAGATTTTTAGAATTTGTTACAGAAACACTTGAATTGGCACTATTAAATGCAAATAATCTCTTCAAATGAAGTCCATGTTTTCACATACATCCTTAAATTAATGGAATAGTTGGCAGTGATGTTATTATTGCTACTAAGTCTGGTACTTGGCACTGTATTAGTTCCGAGCTCCCAAATATACACACAGCCATAGAAGCCTCGGGCCATCGGCAGCAGCTGGTCAGACAGTGGCGTCACAAGGGTCGGTTAGGGTTTATTGTCGCTTGTAATGCATATGGGTATATTTCACAACTCGTGACAAATTCAGAAAATTAATTTCAGTGAAAAAAAAATTATGCAAATTAAAATTTTTTTTAACTCAAATATTTTTATGGGGCTGCCGAAGCAAACTTACCATTGTGCAGAGCTTAAAAATGACTGAGTTGACCTGAGTTTTGATTTTAGTTTTTCTAATATTTTCAAAAAAATACAACACCGTTGCTTTAATTAATAGATATTTACAACTCCGTTATTTTGTTTATAAATACACAGTTAAAAAATACCGCCACTGTTTGTAATTTGTGATTAATTAATATTAAGTATAAATTAAGATATTATACAGTAACCAAAATTATTCTGACGATAATTATTTATTTACACCATCAAATAATTGCATCTTAATTTTAAAATGTCTGGAGTTGTAAATCCGTCACGGAGTTGTAAATTACAATGAAATATCCACCCTGTCTAATCTTGTAATTCATTATGATTGCATGACATTACATTTCATTTAAGTAACATTCATGTGTATTTTAATAATTTCTGCAATTCACTGTGCAACATTTATTGTGAACTTTGATGTCAATTTTTTAAGCAATAAAAGAAACAATAGGTCAAGTTTTAATTTCAATAATAAACAACTCTTCGTTTTGTAGTGAGGAGTTGATTGACAATAGGAGGATCGATAATCCTAACTTCTGGATACCATCCCTCGTCTGTTCTCCTGGGCCAAGTCCATCCTCCATTGCGTCCAGCGGATTGCATACAATGGACCTAGAACAAGAAATTAACTAAATCTTCATTTTATAAATTTAAAATTATAAGTCTATAAGTTTTAAAATCAAATCATTCTACTGGTCAGTTAGCATAGTATACCATGCTACTCTATTTTTGTTATTTTGTCTGAAAGTATTATTAATGCATGATGAATTTCAAAATCGTGATTACTGTAATAAAATTCTCATCAATATACACACAATCTGCAGCACAGCTACTTTGCACTGATACTATTACTTTATTACATTTATTATGGCTTAATGGGGTTAAAGATTGATCAGCAATTAACTAAAAGATATTATATATACATATATATATATATATATATATATATATATATATATATATATATATATAGATATACATATATATATACATATATATATATATATATATATATATATATATATATATATATATATTGCAAAATTTACCCGATATTCCTCATTTTTGTATTCTTTGAAAAGTCCAGGGTAATCAACACCCATGTATGACACCATGACGAATGAATCATACACAAGTTGTTGCTGCCCGCTGAGAACCTCTGATTCTCCATTGGCAACGTCAAGCTCGGATTCTCCATTGGCAACGGCAAGCTCGGATTCTCCATTGGCAACTTCAAGCTCGGATTCTCCATTGGCAACGGCAAGCTCGGATTCTCCATTGGCAACGGCAAGCTCGGATTCTCCATTGGCAACGGCAAGCTCGGATTCTCCATTGGCAACGGCAAGCTCTGATTCTCCATTGGCAACTTCAAGCTCTGATTCTCCATTGGCAACGGCAAGCTCGGATTCTCCATTGGCAACGGCAAGCTCGGATTCTCCATTGGCAACGGCAAGCTCGGATTCTCCATTGGCAACGGCAAGCTCTGATTCTCCATTGGCAACGGCAAGCTCTGATTCTCCATTGGCAACTTCAAGCTCTGATTCTCCATTGGCAACGGCAAGCTCGGATTCTCCATTGGCAACTTCAAGCTCGGATTCTCCATTGGCAACTTCAAGCTCGGATTCTCCATTGGCAACTTCAAGCTCGGATTCTCCATTGGCAACGGCAAGCTCGGATTCTCCATTGGCAACGGCAAGCTCGGATTCTCCATTGGCAACGGCAAGCTCGGATTCTCCATTGGCAGCTTGTTGATTATGGATGAGTACATTTCTTTTCATTGCTTTATAGCATATTGAATGACAATTTATATTTCCACAGTAGCAACTTACATCTTTGGTAAATATTTGTCCCCTTTCCACACAGACAACTTGATGCACTCGCATTATTCCCGTTACAGCAGAGATGCGTGTGTCCGGAAGGCTGAAAGAATCTGTTACAGATTTAATGAGGTACAGTCGAACTGAGGTTCTATCTTTGATGTTGTCGTACATGCTTTGTGCATCAGATATCTCTTGTCCAGACAAAATGAAATTGTCAGCAGTTCTTTTAACAGCTGCACCCACACCATCTGCTGGACCTTTTCCATGTGAAGCTTCCGAAAAGTTCCACCAAACTTCTTTAAATCCAAAATCAAACGGAAGGTTTGCCATTAAATGCAAATTTACTCTGCCACGGTACTGTGTAACTGGGCCATCACTCATGAAGTGGAGTCTCTCCAATAGTGGATACTCTTGTTTCAGGTCAGTTAGTACAGGTTTCAGATGATGCCAGATGGATACTGGCCCATGGTCTGTCTGGTCGCTGATGCTGCAAAATGGAAATTTCACAGACCCAGTGTAAGCCATACCTGTGTGAAGCGATATCTGAAAATGTGACCCGCCAAAGTGAGTAGCCTGAATCTCTTTTAAACTCTTTGAAGACCAATTCTCAGCAAAGTCTATGTGCAGCCAAAGATCTTCAACTTTCAAATTTCTTTCACGTTTCTCTCTGCATGAATGGTCCTGATGTTGTATGTTGAACACGTGTTTACACAACTTCTCCATACAGGAATTATATTCAACTATCAACTCAGCTACATCACCATCAATTTGAATTTTCTTCACTTTTTTGATAGACTTGCCTCCGAATGATTCTGTCACAGAACGCCATTGCCACCACCAAATTCGGTTTCTGGCTTCACCTGTCAATTTTGAAATAACTGCTTCCGATCCCATACATTTAAGACACTCACGATACATGCAGTCTTTTTCTGTGGTTTTGTCACATATCATGTTTTTGAATAGCTTCTCTGGAGATACTTCATCCACTAAAGACAGTTGTTTAAGACGTGAATGCATGAAAGCAGCATTTTCATGCAGTTGACATGCACACGTTTCGCGATCTTGGACACGAGGCCGTAATACCCAGAATGGCTTGAGGCGCCAGAATGTTGTCATTGACAAAAGGAATGTTGGGAATTCCAACTGAAATTTGACATATGTCCTTTTAACACTTTCCAGAAGAAATTGCTTCTGTTTCTGTTCTTTGCGTCTAGTTACTGTTTCATTCTTCCCAGCTGTTGGGCGGCTTACGTCCAGTCTTAGGTAGAAATTCCTAACAGCCTGTACCGTGTTTATTGGTGTCTTTTCTTTGTTGAATTCATACTTGAAAACACTAACTTCTCGTTTACCATTGGTTGTCATCAATGACCTAGAAAATCCAAATTCCTGCCTGGAATTGTTAATGTTCCTGTATTTTCTCAAAATGGCTGCTGTCCCAAATAACTTGCCCAATATCTGTGCATTCCTCCTATTTTTCTCCACAGATTTGTAGCGTTCCTTTAACTGTGCTAGAAGTGCATAGTGGAATGTTAATTCTTTGCAAACCACAGACTTATTCGTTCTCATCATAATACGTGCTCTTTTTCTGGGTGTGTATTCAAGAGTCCCACCACCACGTTCCTGTCTTTTCTTTTTCAAACGCCAAGCACGTTTCAGCAGCATTGCCTTTTCACTTTGCAATTTTGATATACGTCTCTCTAGAAAGTCTATTCTTCGATATGCTGCAGCACGATCTTTTCTTTTTTCACTACGACCTCTTAATTTTTGTCTGCTCAAGCTCAAATTATTCTTCTCTTCACACTCTTCATCTTCATTTGATGATAGAATGGGCAATGTTTTCTTTTGTAGTTTTTCTTGCTTTCTTCTTTCGTTATCATTTTTCCATTTCCGCCTCTTTGTACGTTGTTCTCTAGGTGTTAGATCTGCTATATTTCTCACTTTTCCGGCAAGTTGTCTGGCAGCCCATCTTTTCCGTTCCTTTTCCTTTTCTCCTTGTTCATCTTTATCTTTCAGCCTTTGACGATATCGTCTTTGTCTTTCTGCTGCAGTTAGTGGCATGTCAAAGTGATACTGTTCTGCAAATAATTTTAAGAACGGTGACTTTGGTATCGTCAAATCAATTAAATCTGGTGGTTTGGTATCGCTCATGAATTAGTAAACAATGAATTATTAAAATTATAGAATACAGTATTGTATCATGTTAAACATGCTAACACTAAACACTTTGAAGAAGATATGACTATAAACCAGAGTATACATATCGGACTGCATATATACACATTAATACATACTTACATGCACACAAATATATACTTACATACATACATACAACAAATCTGACAGATAATTACAACTCCGTTTTCGATACTACAACACTGTTACGTAAAAATGTGACGGTGTTGTTATATCGGAGTTGTAGAACATTCATAATATGGCCACCACGTTCATCGGACAGATGAAGGCAACACTAGTAGTTAGTTTATAGTGGCCAGGTTGACAGTTTCCGTATTACTTTCTAAGAAAAAAAATTTAGTTATATACGCAAAATGTAGTATTTACTGTAACGAAGTTGTAAATATTTGATATACTATTCCAATACCTGATCAATTTACGATAATTGTCAAACGAAACACATACGAATTTCGATTTGTTGTTGGTCACATTACTGTAGACTGGTTCCCTGCTTTCGAAAACGTCAAATCAGAAATTGAGAGTTTTCCATTTATTCCACAGATGGCAGAAACCTATTCGTTACGGTGTTGTAACCAATTTTTGAAGACAGCGGTTAATTTTATTTTTTAATTAGTTATTTCGTTAATAAGTTAATCAAAATCATATAGAACAATGGACATTTATATAGGTAATGACTGAAAAATATAAAACATCAGTTAACTGCTTGAACTGCATATGTAACATAACGTTGAACTAACTCACCATTGGTGAGGACAGGCACATTTTGTGTAATATTTGGACTTTGTAATTTTTTTTATCATACTAATCATCTAAATAATATGATAAAAGTATGTTTTTCCAAGTAACTTATGCCCTACAAGGAATCAAAAAATTTAAAATTATAATTTTACTTCTTGTGTAAGCCACCCGAAGCAAAAGACAGAAAAAAGTCTAATTTGTCGCGAGCTGTGAAATATACCCATATAGTGGGCGTCCCTGAAATTGCATCTATGCCCGTTACTTAGGTAATAATGCACTTTAATGTCCAAACCGTAGAATGTTGCTGTTATGTAGTCGTCCACTGTGAAGTGGTTCGTACACACGACGCTGGCCTTTGTAGGGGTCCAGGATTGACGTCTAACTGCTACAATCCATTGCCTTTTCTGTGCCTCATCCCTAGGGAATCTGTGTCCATCACGATTATTGCTGCAGTCAGGTACGCAACAGCAAGGCATTTCGAGACAAATACAAAACGTAATTTACGAAATAACAAAAATAACGCTTCCTACAAATAGCTGTTAGCCTGTTACCACACACTGAACGCAATGAGCGATAATACATACTACAGTGCACTTGCTGCTGCTGCCACCTATTTGTTAACTTGTACCCGAAAGTCCCCAATTAACTACTGCATTTCAGGTATCAGCCCCCTAACTATTGTACCCACTCCGCTTTATCACGACGGAACCTGTCTATTTGAACATGATTATCCCATCATCACCTTCTACTTATCAGAAAACAGGATAGGCCAAAACCATGCCATATCTTTGTAAAAGTACAGGTCCTGAGCCAACACTCTGAGCCGCCAAGCATCACTTCCTAGTTGTAGGTGCAGGTCAGTCAGAGAAGCCAAAAATGCCGTCTCCCTGCCGGGTACCAACTGAGCCAGAAATCGGTTGTCGATCCAACGCCCAAGCGACCACTCGCTAAAGGATCAGGGCAGATTTTCACGGTACGGAGCTGCCATGCCGACGTTCAGACGAGCGCCCTCCACTCCCACAGATTTCAGCTTCTCCAGCGCCGCCCAGTCCATGAGGACCACAGCGGCCGAAGGCGCGTCTCGCCGATCCACCACTGCCAAGCAGACAGTTTTTACCAGTTCCACCTGTCGCACAACTTCAGGCATTAACGCCAGAAGACGGTCTAGATCCGCATCAGTGATCAGGCATGTGCCCCGACGAAACAGGTATCCCGCCACTGTCCACAACACGCCAGCTATATCTACACGGGAGCAACCAGTGATGTCGGTTGAGGTGTTTAATGAAGACCAGGATACTGCAGCATGCACTTCTGTCGTCACAAACCGATCCCGAGCAGCCGACCGGAACGGAGATGTAGACCACGACATCCTTCCAACTTCCGACGGGCGCAGACTTCCCACCGAACGACGCTCTCTTCCTAGCGCAGCGAGATCCGGACATTCGATCCTTGAAGGTGAGGCGGTCATACAGCGGCTGGTACCGCTAGTAGACCACGGTTGAGGATCATTCCCCGAGTTGAAGTCTAGGCGCAACACGCTTCGACCCTCTGCAGGTCACTTCCCTTCTCCAGTATGCATAATCACAGTCGCCTAGGACAAGATCAATAGGTGACAAAACTTCTCGCCCCAAGAACAACGCATTCGGACTGCAACCCGTGCCCGTATGTTGTGTCGCTCGATAGGCGGCCATTACACTGGGAAGACAAAGGTCCCAGTCCCTCTTCCTTTGAGACACAATTTTCCCAGTTCAGAGTTCGGTGGAATCGCTCCACCACACCGTTCGTTTTTAGGGCGATATATTTCTAGAAAAGTCTAAAAACGAGTGTGAGAAAGTGGTTACTTACACTCTGCCTTGAGTTTTGCAGGCAGATCTTTGATAAGACCATACAAGGCTTTTATCTCCGATTTCACTTTTCCTAGTGAATTCTGCTTACCAAAACAGCTTTGATAAGACAATACAAGGCTTTTATCTCCGAGTTCAATTTTCATAGTGAATTCTGCTTATCAAAACAGCTTTGATAAGACCATGCAAGGCGTTTATATCTGATTTCAGTTTTTTCAGTGAATTCTGCTTATCAAAACAGCTTTGATAAGACCATACAAGACATCAATCTCCGATTTCACTTTTCCTAGTGAATTCTGCTTATCAAAACAGCTTTGATAAGACCATACAAGGCTTTTATCTCCGATTTCACTTTTCCTAGTGAATTCTGCTTACCAAACCAGCTTTGATAAGACCATACAAGGCTTTTATCTCCGATTTCACTTTTCCTAGTGAATTCTGCTTACCAAAACAGCTTTGATAAGACAATACAAGGCTTTTATCTCCGAGTTCAATTTTCATAGTGAATTCTGCTTATCAAAACAGCTTTGATAAGACCATGCAAGGCGTTTATATCTGATTTCAGTTTTTTCAGTGAATTCTGCTTATCAAAACAGCTTTGATAAGACCATACAAGACATCAATCTCCGATTTCACTTTTCCTAGTGAATTCTGCTTATCAAAACAGCTTTGATAAGACCATACAAGGCTTTTATCTCCGATTTCACTTTTCCTAGTGAATTCTGCTTACCAAACCAGCTTTGATGAGACCATACAAGGCTTTTATCTCCGATTTCACTTTTCCTAGTGAATTCTGCTTACCAAAACAGCTTTGATAAGACAATACAAGGCTTTTATCTCCGAGTTCAATTTTCATAGTGAATTCTGCTTATCAAAACAGCTTTGATAAGACCATGCAAGGCGTTTATATCTGATTTCAGTTTTTTCAGTGAATTCTGCTTATCAAAACAGCTTTGATAAGACCATACAAGGCTTTTATCTCCGATTTCACTTTTCCTAGTGAATTCTGCTTACCAAACCAGCTTTGATAAGACCATACAAGGCTTTTATCTCCGATTTCACTTTTCATAGTGAATTCTGCTTACCAAAACAGCTTTGATAAGACAATACAAGGCTTTTATCTCCGAGTTCAATTTTCATAGTGAATTCTGCTTATCAAAACAGCTTTGATAAGACCATGCAAGGCGTTTATATCTGATTTCAGTTTTTTCAGTGAATTCTGCTTATCAAAACAGCTTTGATAAGACCATACAAGGCTTTTATCTCCGATTTCACTTTTCCTAGTGAATTCTGCTTACCAAACCAGCTTTGATAAGACCATACAAGGCTTTTATCTCCGATTTCACTTTTCATAGTGAATTCTGCTTATCAAAACAGCTTTGATAAGACAATACAAGGCTTTTATCTCCGAGTTCAATTTTGATAGTGAATTCTGCTTATCAAAACAGCTTTGATAAGACCATGCAAGGCGTTTATCTCCGATTTCACTCGATACATATGTGACTAACGGACCCGACCTCGCTGGCGTCCAGATCGCTGACTACCACCTATGGGACAGCCCTGACGGACATCGTCGACGCGTTTCTTCCGGCTCGCACGGTCAAGGCGCGTCGCTCGTCGCTGACGCCTTGGTTCGATGCTGAATGTCGTCCGTTCCGTCGACACGCTTGCCGGATTGAGAGGCGCTACAGGCGGAGGAGGAGTACGTCCGAGAGATGCACCGCAATATAAGACTAAGGAGCAAAGGTATTGGGAACGCAAGATTGCCCTGACTCGACAATGCCCACGACCTCCGAGTGGGAAGTGACCCGCCGCTCTGGCGAATCAGGGTGCTTTCTAGCCCCCGATTGGTTGGCTACCAAACCACCAGGCACGTAACTAGGCTTTTTCGTTTGGGGGGCTTAAGCCTTGAACATGGCAACATTTATACAGTGTTCATACGAATTTTAGCCGTAAGCATACAACGGCTTGACTTGTTTGGGGGGCTTCAACTTCGTTTGGGGGGGCTTAAGCCCCCCCAAGCCCAACGCTAGATACGTCCCTGCAAACCACCAAGCGATCAGTCATTTGGTTTAGCTCATTTTTGATCCTTTCAATGGCATTTAGTGTGGCGCTATATAAGTCCTGCGATTGGGGAGTGGGCATCATGGTTTAATCCTCTTCTCCACCGGTCGCCATGTTATGCATTTTTATTTACTTATGTTGTATTTAGTCACACAGGTGATCATATGATAACACACGCATATAGTTCTGTATTATTGTGATAAACTCAAAATAACTAATACAATTAATCTGGTCACTGTTCGTATATTGAAGAAATTAGCACGTGATCAACAGTTCACTGGCTCTATGCACGTCCTCAGATTAACACAGTTTATATTTCTAGAAAAGTCTAAGCACCAGTGTGAAAA
Organism: Allolobophora icterica; assembly: GCA_963556255.1. Taxonomy (NCBI): domain Eukaryota; kingdom Metazoa; phylum Annelida; class Clitellata; order Crassiclitellata; family Lumbricidae; genus Allolobophora; species Allolobophora icterica. The sequence continues at coordinate 24,489,823 of OY744603.1, read as the reverse complement.
GGTGGTTACTTACTCTGCCTTGGGTTTTGCAGGCAGAGCTTTGACAAGACCATGCAAGGCGTCAATCTCCGATATCACTTTTCCTAGTGAATTCTGTTTATCAAAACAGCTTTCGTTTGCGTTCTTCGCTAGGCCTTTTGCAACCAACACCTCAAATGTTCAAAGTCACGCTAGCTGCTCTTCTCTTTAACAATTATGTTCACGTGGCAGGCTCTCCAATTCTTTCAGCGACAAAACTGCTGAAACGTCTATAAGAATGTCTCTATATCAGGTTTTATACTTTCGGATGCTCTTGGGTGGGGGCGCACATAGGTGCATGTATGCAAATTTCAGCGGTCGATGCATATGTTACTAACGGACCCGACCTCGCTGGCGTCCAGATCGCTGACTACCACCTATGGGACAGCCCTGACGGACATCGTCGACGCGTTTCTTCCGGCTCGCACGGTCAAGGCGCGTCGCTCGTCGCTGACGCCTTGGTTCGATGCTGAATGTTGTCCGTTCCGTCGACACGCTTGCCGGATTGAGAGGCGCTACAGGCGGAGGAGGAGTACGTCCGAGAGATGCACCGGCAATACAAGACTACGGAGCAAAGGTATTGGGAACGCAAGATTGCCCTGACTCGACAATGCCCACGACCTCCGAGTGGGAAGTGACCCGCCGCTCTGGCGAATCAGGGTGCTTTCTAGCCCTGTCATCCCTTTTGGTTGGCTGCCAAACCACCAACCGATCAGTCATTTGGTTTAGCTCATTTTTGATCCTTTCAATGGCATTTAATGTGGCGCTATATAATTCCTGCGATTGGGGATTGGGCATCATGATTCATCCTCTTCTCCACCGGTCGCCATGTTATGTATTTTTACTTACTTACGTTGTAAGAGAACACAATAAGCATATAGTTCTGTATTATTGTGATAAACTCAAAATATCTAATACAATTGATCTGGTCACTGTTCTTATATTGAAGAAATTAGCACGTGGTCAACAGTTCACTGGGTCTATGTACGTCTTCAGATTAACACAGTTTATATTCCTAGAAAAGTCTAAACACCAGTGTGAGAAGGTGGTTACTTACTCTGCCTTGAGTTTTGCAGGCAGAGCTTTGATGAGACCATGCAGGGTTTTTATCTCCGATTTCACGTTTCATGGTGAATTCTGCTTATCAAAACAGCTTTCATTTGCGTACTTTGCTAAGCCTATTGCAACCAACACCTCAGATGTTCAAAGTCACGCTAGCTGCTCTTCTCTTTAACAAATATGTTCACGTGGCAGGCTGTCCAATTCTTTCAGCGACAAAACTGCTGAAACGTCTATAAGAATGTCTCTATATCAGGTTTAATACTTTCGGATGCCCTTGAGTGGGGGCGCTACAGGCGGAGGAGGAGTACGTCCGAGAGATGCACCGGCAATACAAGACTAAGGAGCAAAGGTATTGGGAACGCAAGATTGCCCTGACTCGACAATGCCCACGACCTCCGAGTGGGAAGTGACCCGCCGCTCTGACGAATCAGGGTGCTTTCTAGCCCTGTCATCCCGATTGGTTGGCTGCCAAACCACCAAGCGATCAGTCATTTGGTTTAGCTCATTTTTGATCCTTTCAATGGCATTTAATGTGGCGCTATATAAGTCCTGCGATTAGGGATTGGGCATCATGATTCATCCTCTTCTCCACCGGTCGCCATGTTATGTATTTTTACTTACGTTGTATTTAGTCAAACTGGTGATCATAAGAGAACACAATAAGCATATAGTTCTGTATTATTGTGATGAACTCAAAATAACTAATACAATTAATCTGGTCACTGTTCTTATATTGAAGAAATTAGCACGTGATCAACAGTTCACTGGGTCTATGTACGTCTTCAGATTAACACAGTTTATATTTCTAGAAAAGTCTAAACACCAGTGTGAGAAGGTGGTTACTTACTCTGCCTTGAGTTTTCCAGGCAAATCTTTGATGACACCCTGCAAGGCTTTTTTCTCAGATTTCACTTTTCCTGGTGAATTCTGCTTATCAGAACAGCTTTCATTTGCGTTCTTCGCTATTGCAACCAACACCTCAAATGTTCAAAGTCACGCTAGCTGCTCTTCTCTTTAACAAATATGTTCACGTGGCAGGCTGTCCAATTCTTTCAGCGATAAAACTGTGAAACGTCTATTAGAATGTCTCTATATCAGGTTTTATACTTTCGGATGCCCTTGCGTGGGGCGCACATAGGTGCATGTATGCAAATTTCAGCGGTCGATACATATGTGACTAACGGACCCGACCTCACTGGCGTCCAAATCGCTGGCTACCACCTATGGGACAGCCCTGACGGACATCGTCGACGCGTTTCTTCCGGGTCGCACGGTCAAGGCTCGTCGCTGACGCCTTGGTTCGATGCTGAATGTCGTGCGTTCCGTCGACACGCTTGCCGGCTTGAGAGGCGCTACAGGCGGAGGAGGAGTACGTCCGAGAGATGCACCGGCAATACAAGACTACGGAGCAAAGGTATTGGGAACGCAAGATTGCCCTGACTCGACAATGCCCACGACCTCCGAGTGGGAAGTGACCCGCCGCTCTGGCGAATCAGGGTGCTTTCTAGCCCTGTCATCCCGATTGGTTGGCTGCCAAACTACCAACCGATCAGTCATTTAATGTGGCGCTATATAAGTCGTGCGATTGGGGATTGGGCATCATGGTTTCATCCTCTTCTCCACCGATCGCCATGTTATGTATTTTTACTTACGTTGTATTTAGTCAAACTGGTGATCATAAGAGAACACAATAAGCATATAGTTCTGTATTATTGTGATAAACTCAAAATAACTAATACAATTAATCTGGTCACTGTTCTTATATTGAAGAAATTAGCACGTGATCAACAGTTCACTGGGTCTATGTACGTCTTCAGATTAACACAGTTTATATTTCTAGAAAAGTCTAAACACCAGTGTGAGAATGTGGTTACTTACTCTGCCTTGAGTTTTGCAGGCAGAGCTTTGATGAGACCATGCAATGCTTTTATCTCCGATTTCACTTTTCCTAGTGAATTATGCTTATCAAAACAGCTTTCATTTGCGTTCTTCGCTATTGCAACCAACACCTCAAATGTTCAAAGTCACGCTGTCTGTCTGTCTGTCTGTCTGTCTGTCTGTCTGTCTGTCTGTCTTACTGTCTGTCTGTCTGTCACAGCGATCTTTGACCGCGATGAATTTCTACAGCTTTCGAACTTTTCACACCAAACCTTCACTACTGTATCGGGGTGTTCATTACACACCCAGTGTGAGGCTTCGCGTCCCCCGTTTTCACCGCTACCATGGTCTCCCGGGCCAAAGCCAACCCGAGCAATGCATTTTTAGCTGTTAAAAAACTTACACTCAACCTATTTTCACTCGCCAGATGGCGCCGCCGGGTTAAGCAGCTACAGTACGGATTCGCTAAAGGGATTGAAACTTTCACTGAACTAAACCTGGCCAACGCCGGGTTAAGCAGTGTTTTGTTGCTTATTCGCTGGAGGGATTGAAACACCCAAAACGCCGGGTTAAGCAGCTTCGCGTCCCCCGTTTTCACCGCTACCATGGTGTCCCGGCCCAAAACCTCCGAAACCCGGGCAACGTCGGGTTCACCAGCTAGTACATAATAAAAGTACTCCTAGTGAACATAATGATTTTTAGAACTAGTCATTGGTGGCAATGGGTGGCCCCAAAGGGAGGAAGGCAGTATGCATTGATGCATAGGCCTACGTGTATGGACACATGCTGTTTTCATGGTCCCCTATAATTTAAGTAATTGGTTCAGTCTAGGGGTATGACTTAAGAAGGAAATGTCTGTCACAAACGATACGAACTTCGACAGTAAGTTACACAGAAAACGCCGTTAGAGAAAGCTCTGTAACACTTCTTCACCAGATCGAAGAGTTAACACACAGGCTGTAGTTGAACTGTTGAAGAAGTAATACGAAACGCCTTAGCGAAAGAGTGAGAACAAAAGCCGTAGCTGAAACTCAGATATGTAAATGAGATATTATGAAACTGTTTCTACTAGGCCTACTGTGTCAACACTTCCTCTTCTGTTGACACAAATCTTATTAATTTCAGTTCTTTAAGGCCTAATTACGCCTACTTAATTGTTCAATGTTTCAAATAACTCTACGTATAGGTATCTATCTATACGGTATAAAGTAGCCTTAAATCAACGCAAAACACTGTCCGGAACGTTTTCAGTATCTTTCTTTAAGAAATCACAAGGTAATTCTAATTATAATAGACCGTTCAAATACTAAGTCAGCAACACTTTGTATACAAACTCAAACATCGACTGTCAGAAGAAATTTTCGCGCGCTTAAAATACGTGTGCTTGCTACGCCTGGGCGAAATCGAATTATCTATACACAGCGGCAGCCTGCCTCACTAGGCCGCGCGCCTCGCAACCACAATACATTCAAACGCTATATATATATATATCATATATACACAGTACTAATGCAAAGCGAACTAAATATATAATGCAACATCTCGCACTGAATTAGAGCTTGTTCTCAAAACTGAGTTGACATACTAAATCTGTTAACTGATATTGCGCTATTTTGCTACTTTCCGCCAATGTTTATATTGTTGCTGTTAAGTATGAGCGTTTGTCTCGTGCTAATAAAAAGATTACTTACTTACTTACTCTCTCAGAGGAATTACAAAACCGCAGCTGAAACTCTATAAGAGTTATTACAAAAGCCGTAGCTGAAACTCTAAATACAACTTAAGACTTTACAAGCATGCCACTTACATACCTACGCGAAAGACCTCGTCAGGTTGGAAAGAAAAGCAAAGCTCGACAATCCCTTACGAAACCCGCTTAATATGGTACCCGAGCTAACACCACTACCTATCAGGAACTGGTCAACCATAACCAAGAAACAGGAGAGACAAGAGGGCAATCATATAATAATGCATGTATATATTATCTCGAACCACCCGATTTACTGGACTTCCAGTTCTTGAATCGTCAGTTACCAGGATGCTCGCCGAGTACACGATTTGATAAGGTTCATAAATGTCTTCGTTAACCAATACAATCAAGTTGATCCAGTAATTACAGAATTCAAATTCAAGGACTTACACAAAAGTTCACAAGAATCGTCAAGTTTCTTTCGGACAATTATTTTCTTTTCACAGTTTGTCCAAATAAAGTCACTGTTCAACCTGAAGTTCGTTATCTGCACGTTCTTTGCTAGTTAGCACTTGCAAATAGCTAACTCTGCTACTTCTAAATTTATGTAGCGCCCTAATCTTGCACAGAAAACAATTTCTTCAAACGTTCCTCTTTCTCAACTAAATTAACTATCGACAACTTCTACTAAATTCACAAAATCAACTCAATTGAAGAGTGCTGCTAGTTCTAGTCTAACCTGTAATAGGCCTACACATACACACTATCCACTATCTTTTTCTTTTCTCCTTAGCGTACAGCGCTTATATTATAGATAAAACAAGTCCCCCCCGAGACCGGTCCTAGGGCACCTGTCCTAGGGATCAGGTCCTAGTAGGACAGGTTATTCAGTGCAGCACTAGGCGATAGCCGTCTATACAAATCTCCATGGTCACGGATATGTTAACAATCCTATTACGTCATGAAGCAAAGTCTTTTACATCATGTAAGCACATATATATGTTTGTATGTATGTATGTATATATAGGTACTGTTATGATATTCTTATTACGTCAACTAATGAAGTACACTCTTTCAGCATATAGGCCTACATAGGCTGGGATAACGGCCTCCTTGTTTTGTTTGGACTTCACTTACATGTATGTTCTATGGACAGAGTCACAGAGGCAGACAATAAATGACACGAATCTCATTATTATTGTCTTAATATAACAGATACATCTGCATTTTTCTATTAATATGGCTTCTTCTACATGGCAACAGCATGATAGGCCTACGCCTCTTGCCGATAGAAGTAGCATGCTGCATCGTTCCACTGAAAGCTTCGTGTATAGGCCTACGATAGCTGCAAGCGTGATTCTCTGTTGCTGAAACAGTTTGCTTCATCTGAAATCCACCCAGCATAGTTGAAATTTATTAAGTTGTACTTTCCATGCAAATGATCCAACATGTGCTCTCGTTCAAATGCTGGCTACCTATCCATAACTTTTCGCAAGCTTACTCAGTTCGCTTTCGCTGAGTGAATAAGCCCTATTGATTGTATCAAAATTGCATAATTATTTGCCTGCTTTGAATAAATAAGTCTCTTGCGTGCAAGTAGACACAAACATTTTTAAACTCTGCATTCTCATTAAGGCTGTCTCCGTGCATTATCAGCAGTTCATTAAAGGTAGTCAGAAAACAACATAGCATTCTTTGGTGCGTTTTTCATTTTCATTTTTCTTTTTATTCAGACAGATTCGCATAGGAATAGACAATCAAAGACTTTATTATCATGAGTGGACGAAGTGAACATTCAGAATCACTTCAAACACTTCAAATCGTTTAAATATTTTATGGATGGTATCAAGTACAGAGGTCTTTCGAGAGTAGGGTTATTATCCCAAATGTGACGAATTGATGTCCCGTGTGGTTTTTGTTAGTTTTCTTTATTTTCTTCAAATGTTTGCATGTCTTTCAAAGAATGGAACAGGTTAACATTTCTGATAATTGCTGTAGCTGCTAGATTTTGGAATTTAAAAAAATTATACAAAATAGGCCTATACCATCCTCTGTCCCACATGCTGTACAATGAATTAAATTCAGCCTTTACCTAAATTTATGCTATGATAATCTGTAACAAATGTATATTATTTGGGTCAATTATTAGCTACCGTGTGCAGTAATGAAACACTTAGACTCATTTTTGTAATATTCTTTTCTTTTCGAGCCTATTTATGCTTGTCCAATGTCCATAGACAAGCATCATTGCAATCTCAATCCCGTTGCGTTTGTGTCAACGGGAATTAATGCAATAAATTAATGCAATAAACGAATATTGATTAACAACAGGGACAAGATCTTGTCAACTATTAATGGAATCACGTAGATTTGTGTTTAAATTCATGTATTAGTTTTAATTCAAGTTTGTGTGTTCCAAATTAGAAGAAAAGTAAGTTTCTGTATCATTACCACCTGGTGTTGTATTTCCTGGTTTGGGTAAATTACAACGTTGATTTACGGTTGATAACATATTTAATTACCGCTTTTGTTGAAATCATATATTGCCATGTTAATCCCAGAATGATTTTCATCCAGGTGTGGCACGCACTATTGAATATTCGTGAAGGGTCCTGCTGAAGTTTGTGAGAGCAGTGTGATGGAAGCGTCAGTACCACACGCGGTTCTGTTTATAGAGATCTACATGTATAGCTTCGATGGTAATATGAGAGTTATGGTTGTCCATCAGCAAAAGGACTGGATGATCTAAACTTGGTTTAACATGTTTGATTAAGTGTTTCATAAAGATTCTGAAGTTCGTGACTTAGTGATGTCTTAGTTTTGCAATGAAGTTTAGTTTCAGTTATTATTAGTTTCACATGCTATGTGTTTTAGTTATTATTAGTTTTTGTTTTTACATTAAGTTTTAGTTTTAGTTATAGTTAATAAAAACAGATATCTCGTACTTTCAGTTTTCGTTTTCTTTTAGTTTTAGTTTCGGCTTTTTGGTCGCTGATGCTTAGCCATCGTGAATGTACATCAATTTATTACAAAAAGTAATCATTAGGTTTAGAGTATGGCAATATGTGCCAGGTACTCAACTACATATAGGCCCTACATATTTGGCCTTTCAATGACAAGCTGTGTGAGGCTGTGAGGCATTTTGAGAAGACGAACGGTGATAACTGATCATACTGATGCATTCAATTAGCATCAATTAGAAAGACTGCGGCCTTTGGGAATGGCAACTTAGCAGTTGGGATCACTCGCGCTGGCCGCGGTTTATCTCTTAAACTTGATTGGCATCACTGGACTGGTTAGCAGTCAGGAGTGTCAGCCTCAGCCTGTCGCCCGAGTGGCCGGAATAATTACTTCGGCAGGTGGGGACTGGTGGGCTAGTGTTCTACGAACCATGAAAGCTAGGTTTTCGTTTTTATTAGTTTCGACTGTTTTAGTTAGCGTTTTTCGCGGGTTCCGCTAGGTTTAGTTTTTATTTCGTTATCGTTATAGTGTGAGTGAGTTTCGCGGAACCCGCGAAAAACGCTAACTAAAACAGTCGAAACTAATAAAAACGAAAACCTAGCTTTCATGGTTCGTAGAACACTAGCCCACCAGTCCCCACCTGCCGAAGTAATTATTCCGGCCACTCGGGCGACAGGCTGAGGCTGACACTCCTGACTGCTAACCAGTCCAGTGATGCCAATCAAGTTTAAGAGATAAACCGCGGCCAGCGCGAGTGATCCCAACTGCTAAGTTATAGTTTTAGTTAACTAAAACCTTTAGTTTCCGTTAACGAAGGTTTTTGTTTTCGTTAGCGAAAACAACACTAGACTTCATCTCGGTCATCCATCCGTAGGAATGTGCGGCTCCGATACAACCATCTCTTATAAAAAATTGTTCTCTGAGGTTAACTCGCGGAAAATAAACACTGGAGGTACAGAATTCCCACATGCATTGTCTGCTAACTCCAAAGTCACTAACTGTCCTCTTTCACCCGATGTCAGTGCATCAATCCACTTTACGCCCCTGCATGCAATAACTTCTGAAAACCGTCGCACAGTGGTTCTCTGGTTTCATCGAGATTGTAACTATCGCTTGGAAAGTATGACGAACAATAACTGTAGATAGTTTATCGAAGAATGAGTTCACGGTTGTTGCGTTGAAACTAGTAGCTCTTGCCAAACTCGTGGCCTCTGGTATTCGTATTGATAAAACTTGATTTCGCGAAATAAATCCCGAAAGCCAGTCTTCTTAGCATACTTAGCCGATCATTGAGGGGGAAGTTCACATTGAAGTTAGTAGCACATGGGTAAACACGTGCTCTTTTAGGCGATAACCCATAATACATGTCACCAGCCATCACGAAATAGTTGGCAATTAATTGTTCTTGTTGGTCTGAAAAACTGCTTCCACAATCGCTACATCCATAGTTCACGTAAAATTAGACTATTGCAACTCGCTGCTTCTGAACATAGACATCACCAAATAAACCGCCTCTAAGCCATTCAGAATGCACTCGCTCGTGCTGTGGCTAAAACCTCCAAACACACCACATCATTCCTGTCCTCAAATCTCTCCACTGGCCTAAAATAACCGAGCGAATAGAATACAGAATTTTATCACTCACCTACAATACACTCCAATCCTCCCAGCCCTCCTATCTCCGCCAGCTGTTCACGGTCCAACCACTCCGCTCAACCCGTTCCTCTTCTGCCCTAGCACTTCTCCGCCCGTCCATCACTTCATCACTAAAATTTGCGAATCGTTCCATAACCGTAGCTGTCCACCTCTTTGGAACAAACTCCCACCAGTAGGGCCTACTACGAAAAATATCAGACCCATCCTACGAACTCACCTATATCGCCACAGGTCTTTCATTCAAAACTGAAAACACTGCTCTTTCACAAATCCTATCCTGATTCATCATCTTCCCCTTACTTCACTCACCGTTTCAACCCCAAACACCACCCTCCTTAGCCGTCTGATTGACCCCTTTTGCACTTGACCGATTTCACCCATCCACCCGGCCTAACGATTGTGATTTGATTGAGCGCCTATGAATAACCTGGTTCCCGAGACTTCGCTTTTGTGGGCGCTGTAGAAATTTCGAGATTACGATTACGATTTTATATCCTGGATTCAGCATTATCACACTGGCCTCACAAGCAGGTTTAACTTTCTTAATATATCGACATAGCCTAATGTTGGATAATGAACGTTGTGACTTTTTGCAGTCTGTCTAAGACTAGCTCCATTAGCAATAACTTCTGTCGCTGCATCCATCATTTTTTCCAAGCAGAACCGCGATCATTTTTCGTTAATGATTTCTCGTCGACACAGGTAGTATCTAGGTTAACAAAAATACAAAGATTAGGTGATTAACACATTACTTGGTTAAAATAATTCAATTAGTACAAAGTAATAAATACATTATATTTGAATATACTGTGCCATAATTGTGACGAGTATATGAACACGGTTCACTGAAACAAATGCATGGGGTTCGTGTTGCAACTAACCCAGATTAAAATGTTGCAACCAACCCCGAAACAATGCATAGATATTGTTATGGAAAATTCTGTCGACAGCGTTGTTTTAAAATAAAATGGCTAAATGTATATTCAAGCCCAATTCCTTATTCCACTTATGACACCAAACCATACTAAATTGATCCAAAACAGCTACATTACGAAAGAAAACAAAGCCGGAAAACTTACTTTGATTGTCGAAAATAAACTTTTAATTTTTTTCTGTAGCTATTATCAATTTTCTGCAAACAAATTAGGCGATACTGTCCTAAGACTAGTATGTCCAAGTGAGGCACGTTAATTTCACGCTGTTAATATATATATATATATATATATATATATATATATATATATATATATATATATATATATATATATATATATATATATATATATATATATATATATATATATATATAGAGAGAGAGAGAGAGAGAGAGAGAGAGAGAGAGAGAGAGAGAGAGAGAGAGAGAGAGAGAGCTTAACTAGCGAGGGTGCTGTAAACAACCCCTATTGCAACCAACCCCGGTCTTCCCTATTAGGCTTATTACAAACGTCCTATATCAATTGTAATAGTGGATAAGTTCCTTTTCTGTACGTTGCTGCCATACATGCACAACATTGTGGGTTGCTGGAAACAATGGGACAGCAGCAAGGCATTTTAGAATCGATTTCAGACATGACCACGTAGTTTTAACGTTGAAACACTTCCTTCTTTGAATTGGCCACACGAAAAATTCAAGACGATAGTTATTCGGAATTCGGTGATAACCGTTTATTTGCGGTTTTCGTTGATAGACTAAACTTCATTTACCATTTACAGCCTGGATTAAAGTGAAAGATAAAACAGACGATCTTCTTTCTCATATGACAGTTATTTCTGGAATTACAAACGGTAGATAATAATATTGTCATTGCTCAAAATATATTCCGTGAAATTATTAATAATTGCCAACGTAAGTTAGTTAAGAGTGAAAACATGACGTGGGCTATACTGGCATAATAATTAGGTGGATTGCAATCGTTGCTTAGCAATCTTGTGAATGACGCTTTCCCCAGCGTATCTGGTTAGCATGACGTATTATGCCAACTTTTATCACACAGCCTTACCAAATACAGTTAATAATATCTGTGGCCTTACGCGAATACAGCTGAACAGTGCAAAATAGTCCCGCTATTTATAAGGCCTGAGAAAGACAGCAATTCTATTTCGATTTGACATTGATCTCCTCAGGTTTTCTTTTCTTGTGTTGCTGTTCAATGGGTGCTCAATGATATTTGACACGAATTTACAAGTGATTCTCGGATTTCTAACGCTGTGGAAATCCATTCGTATACTGACTCTAAGAAATTTCTGAAGCGATTGATTATCATCCGCGTTTGTCCGTTTGAGTATCAGATTATTCATTTTCTGAGTATCAGGTGTCTCTGGGGAAATGAATATGTCGAGTTTGGCTGTAATTGTAATTACGTAGGCCTACGTAAGGATGTATATCACGGAACATTGAATATCAAGTATATGTCTCAAGTAGGCTACTAATGGTTACAGCTTTAGGCATCAGTGGGATTGAAGCACAGCGAAAGAGCAATACATGTAGTCTATTCCGTCAAATAACATAACATAACAAGAGTTTTAGGTGGTTAAGAAGACGTGTAGTCTGTGTTAGAACCACTGCAAATTTACCTCGAACGCTTAATAGCCCAATTTTCCTAGCTTCTTCTTAAAAGCTGTTATAGTGTCCACTGAGACAGTACTATCGTCCAAACCATTCCACAGGTCTACAACTCTTGCACTAAAGAATTTCTGCCCTAATGTTCCCTTCGGCCTCTTAAATAATTTATACCTGTGTCCTAGAGAGTGACACGGTAACGGTTACCGCGGTAATTCCGCGGTAACCGCGGGAATCCCGCGGGAATGGGGTAGATTTTAAAAAAAATTGCGGTAAGAGCACGGTAATGGGGAAACGCTGGACGGTAATACCGCGGGGATGGGTATGGAAGCTGCGGTAATACCGCGGTAATGGTTACAGAGTTCATAAATTTCATTTATTCATATATTTTCAGCTGAGTTATAACACTATAAATGATCTTCTATTCATTCACAGATTACACAACAAACAAGCTAAGGTGCAGAATATTTAGTGTTTGTCAATTTCATAAATTTCAATATGCTATCAATTATAATATTACGAGTTATATTTCTTACTTTTAAGACGCGGGAACATTGCGGGGATGAAAATCCATTATGCGGGAATGGTGAGGGGATGGAGATGAAGGTTGCGGGGATGGTGAGGGGATGGGGACATGGTCCTGCGGGGACGGGAGGGGATGGGGTTAAAAATACAAATGCGGAGTGGGAATGGGGACACTTCTGTCCCCGTGTCACTCTCTACCAGTGTGTCCCCGAGTTGCCTTGTTCGGTGCTAATTCAAAGAACCTCTCCCACTGCAGTGCTTCCTTTCCAGTGATAATCTTATAAGCTTCAATCAGATCTCCTCTGCTTCTCCTTTTCTCCAATGTTGTTAGTCCACACCTTATCAACCTTTCTTCATAGCTCAGATCCTTGTAGCCCCAAATCATTTTCGTAGCTCTTCTTTGTGCCCAAGTTGAGCTCAGCTCAACATAGTACGCTTGCTCAACAGGCTATTGCTCGAAACAATATACTATAATTAGGGCCTATAGGCTACCATTGACACGAATAGCCGAATATTACACTTTGTAAACTGAAAATTCTGATGTTAACTGTGATCACGAGCAGATAAAAGCACACTAGCCTTGAAGCTTTACGCATGGTAAGCTTATAAATTACTTCCTTAATCTAGTTCTTATAGCCTTTTAGGTGCTTGTACAAAGTCAAGCCAAAGACACCCAGCTTCCAGTATGTAAGTGCATTATATTCCGATATGAGGTCAAGTGATGATGTTGCACAAACTTAAAACCAGCACACGACACAGCCAATTAATTGACTGTTGAACTGCATTAAAATAAATATATAATATGCTTTAAGTGTTTCTTGTTTCTGGTAGGGCCTACTATCATTCCATAATTATACTAATATTAGGTTACTGCAGATAGGCCTAAAGGTAGATTTTAAAAGTATCCGCCGATTACTGTGCATAGCAATGACATCAGAGTACTGTTAAATTTATTATGCAGCTATTGCACTTGGCGGACGAAGTTGCAGTCACAACAATGCGCTTTCATTTCTTTCTGGAACAGTTTTCGAAATGAAATTATAGTATAGGCCCTATATATTTCCAATTTGAATCAGCTTAGAAATCAAGTCAAAGATTGCCTTAATATTGTGTTTTAAACATTTTAGAGCGATCAATAGCAGTTGAGTTGCGGTGTGCAATGAAGACTTTACTATGAGGTCCTAAGAAACGCTAGGGGGTTGAACCCCCAACCCCCCGACAATTCTCACCCTGCCTGTAAAGTAAAATTGGCGGCACTTGGGTTTGTCCTAATTCTTAGTCCTTGTTCAGGACTGCGAAATGTACCAAATGTCTTTCACTGAATTTGAAAGTTTTTAATAGGGCCTACCCTTGGCTATGTCAAATGTAACATCGTCAAAAATTTGAGAGATTTAAACTATCGTGATCCAAGATTGAGTAAGAAATATCCGATGGAAGAAGTCCAATGAAATCCTATACATGCACATTAAGTAGACCCAGGAGCTCGTTGGAACAGATGAATTTTAGGTTCGGACACGCGAGATTTGATTGAGTGCAGAAGTCTGGGTATAAATTTTGGAGAGAGCCACCATTCTCTTTTAGTATCTATCGGAGTCTGTAAGAAGAAATAGAATGACTCTCACCAAGTGGACACTTTATGATGCAACCGTTTCCATCAGAAACCGTTGAAAAACATTCACAGCTTAACCTAAGCCACACCTCTGACACATCGATTTCAGCCCTTTGGAGAAGTTCTTAAAATGCTTTACAATTTTTATATAATACCAGTGTTCAGGTATCAACAATCCCATCGTACATATGTGCTAAATTCAGCAATTAGGCTATTAATCTATAAGCACTCATTGAAGGCAAAGGTGATAGTGTTGTAGTCTTCACTGAAACTCCTTAGAAATCACTTTGCTTTAAACCAGTTTAGACAACAAAAGTTCTGCAGATCTAGTACAACAGGACAATTCCAGTGATATTGCCGAGTACTCATGGATGAATCAGCATGAAGGTGCGTTGTCTTCAACGCATTCGTTATTTTGATATTTACGTTGTCAACATATTCGTCATTCTTATATTTTCTTTTAATTATTTAATTTATTTACAGAACAGTCTTCTTGGTAATGAATAATCTAGTCATTCAATCGATCACCTGAAAGAAACAATAATCCACTTAAAGACAACGATTTTTCTCGCTTCATCCATTCCTTGCTCATGTATCAGGACTATGAAATGTAATAAAATGTGAATGTGCCGTAATTAGCCCTTTTCCACACGGGTTTATGCATAGAACCGTTTTCCAGGTAAATAAAGGAGTTATCCAGTCATTAGGCAACGAGTTTCACCTGCCAACAATTTGATTCTTTGCGTCTTTGAAATGTAAAATCACACAAACGTGATATAGGCCCTATGGCTCAGTATTGATTTTATGACGAAGACCTTAAGCAGGCCACCGTACACAGTAAATTTGGTAACCATCGCTCATTGGCACGAGTCCACTTATACGTATTGCAGTTAATAGTAGTATTCGTGATATGTACTTAAAGTCAGGCTGTCCATTAAACATATCCTTTACGACATCATTAAAGTTGCATTTGAACTCAGCAACTTGCCCTCTGTTCAGTTTTCGAATACTCTGAAAATGAATGTATTTTAAGAATTCCAAAGGACAGATGTGGATAACTACCATTCGTCTTCGATTTCCTTCAGACTTATTAGAAACGACCGTGCACAGAGTGATAAAGCCCAAAATGATTTGCAAATACATGTCAAATAACAATGACCATTCATTTATCACTACAACAGAGAAGAATTGCGGGACAACGTCGAAAGGCCCCCGAAAAGGTTTACTTTCAAGACTTTGTTCATGTAGATATTGAAAGGCTTTTTCACACTGTTCGGCTGCTGAACTGTAGTCGTGCAGGGCTGTGTAATAAAAGTTAGCAAAATATGCAGCGCTAATAAGATACGCTGGGGAGGACCAGCCTTGCGCATCATTCTTTAGCAGTTGCGATATTCCGGTTTCGAATATGCTTAGTTTGCGGTAACTAACCATAGCTTTAGGTTCTTCATCGGCTTTTGTAAATTGCTGTGAGCGAAGACGTCCATTGCATTCACGAGAGTAACAACAGACAAATCGACGTCCAGTTTGAACGCTCACAGATGAAGAATTCGACAATCTAGATAGATCATTTGCAATCCATAAATCTTCGGATTCGTTTAGACCTACTCTGTACGATTTACCCTCAGATCCAGTTATAGTAGATTTTAAAGGCAGAGTTTTGTGGCTATATAGATTCTGCGCGAACTCAACGAATTGGTCAAGCAATTCAATTACAGAAAACTGAAGTGCCATTGATTCAGGCGAAACGTCTTCATTTTGCGCCTTTGTAACTAAATCAAAACATTTTGCTGCAAAACTAATGTCTTTATATCTGAAGAGTAACTGGATATTGCTCTGCTTCATTAAGCGAAGGTGAAGTTGAATGCCTTCGAAGAGATATTGTAATTCCGGTACAAACTTATGTGAAACAATCAATAACGTCTGCAAGGACTCCCATCGTGAATCCTTCATACAATAGCAATTGTTATATACCAACAAGACAGAAACAAGGAGTTTATGGGGGAGTGTGATGGAGATTGGACTTCTAAGATACGCCTTCGGTAAAGTTTTTAAGATTGTGGACAGGTAAAATTCTTTGTAATGCAGAAGTGACGTTATCTCTTTCCCTAAATAGATGTCGTCTTGCAAATGATCAATCATGTTATAACTAGGAATAAAATAGTTCGGACAACATCTTTCAATCAACCATTCAATCATCTGGCATAATAATTCACCGACAGATGTCTCCAGGTTCTCGTCTGTCCAAAATTCCGCAGGTTTCTGCTCGCAAGCCCAAAGCATTAGCGTTTTGAAGAAGTAAGTGCATAACACCGTTGTCTCTTCTCCTCCACATAATTTCACTACTGCACTCTTGATTATTCTTAGCACATGATAAATGTATTTCTGGACACCTGTCCAACTCTGAATCAAAATTACCTCCGCTTGTGAAAAAGAAAATCTCCATTGAGTGTCATCGTCTGGATTACTTTGATGAGGCTTTGGAACTAAGTGACATCCGAATCCGACGATTTTATCAACGACATCTCTTGAAGGCCATCCACTCTTCCTTTCACGAGTTATCCATTCATCGGCTTCTGTTGGCCAAGATGAACAATACACAGAATATACGTAATCTATTTTGAATTCTCGTACTCCAAGCCAACTCTGATCAAACTCAGTAAATAATTTTCGGATATTATTAAATGAGAATTCTGTAGTACTCACAGATTTCGGCCATGATGGGCCTTTAGTGTATACTTCATCATGTGATGGTGATGATACCGATGGTCTTCGATAATAGGATGGTTGTTTATGTTCCTGCAAAGTATCGGCTTTCTTTAACCTTGCAAATCCAGCATGACAGTCTTTTGTGTCAACAATCAGACTTTCACTCTTGTGTCGAGTTAACCTTTCGCTTGAATGACCAGCTGGAAATGCAATTTTGATCCAAAAGAGCTTATCAATGTCCGTGGGATTGGCAATCACATACTCCATAGGAAGCTCAAAAAAACTCCCACAAGCAATACACGCATTCAATTCTTTTCTTTTAAGGAAGAGCCTTCTAAATCTCCGATACTCTTCCTTCGTGTGAGTTATCTCAGGTTCTGACATTTTTGTGATTCCATTTGTCCTTTGATACGGAAAATAAATAATTCTCATTTAGCGAAATAAGGAGGTATCAACGCGCAGTTAATGTATATGTTACACAAATAGAATGGGAAAATCTTATTCCACAATTAGCCTTGAATGATACTTCAAAACGTCACATATAGGCTACAGGCATGATTTATTTACGTGAGCAATACAAATTTTGTCACCACATCACATTGCTGTCCAATTTGACTAAATTAGCGACCCATGGAGGGCATGACTGTCTTGGCGATCATGTAAGCGGACAATGGAGAAAGATTTCACCCGAAAAATAATTTTAAATGAGAAGGTTCGACGCTTGATTTGGGTTATGGTAGCCTATGGATGGGCGACAAATCGATTGAGCTTTATGACCCACTACCTAAACACTTGTTACTCTGTGTCTAAAACAATAATTATAGCAATTTAAACTAGGGGAGGCCGGGGTTGGTTGCAACCAGCAACAAATTTCATAGTTTGTTGTTACTTTTTTCTGGAACAACCTACAACCATTTTAGCCTTTGTATATCCTTTACATCTCAGCACAAAAACAAGCTATGATGACGATCTCATTGACAACACATGTGCCCATAATAGCTAATTGAACAGAAGGCTTTTGAGTGTTGCAACTAACCCCGAACCGGGGTTGGTTGCAACGACCTTGGGGAAGGTTGCAACAGTATTAAAACTAGTCTATTCAACTGAGGCAGTATACTGAGGCCTGCCTACATATAGGAATGTAATAATCTTAAGAAATTCAAAATTCAAAGTAATCAAAAGCATCAATTAAGATATTAAACTAGCCTATTGAATGGCAACACTCTATATACCTGAAACGCTGCTTGCATATTCCACGGTCTTATGGCGTTTGGGAGGGCTTGGGACACAATTCCTGGTAAATGTTGCCATGTTAATCCCAGAATGATTTTTCATCCAGATGTGGCACGCACTATCGAATATTTCTTGAAAGGTCCGTAGACACTGTTACCAAGCGGCTGAAGTTTGTGAGAGCAGTGTGGCGGAAACGTCAGTACCACCACACGTTCTGTTTGCAGAGATCTATAGCTTCGATGCTAATTATGTGAGAGTTATGGTTGTCCATCAGTAAAAGGACTTGATGATCTAAACTTGGTTTAACATATGATGGTTGTCCATCAGTAAAAGGACTTGATGATCTAAACTTGGTTTAACATATGTTAAACCAAGTTTAGATCATCAAGTCCTTTTACTGATGGACAACCATAACTCTCACATAATTAGCATCGAAGCTATAGATCTCTGCAAACAGAACGTGTGGTGGTACTGACGTTTCCGCCACACTGCTCTCACAAACTTCAGCCGCTTGGTAACAGTATGTTTGATAAGGTGTCTCGTAAAGATGACGAAGTTCGTGTCGGTCATCCATCCGTAGGGATGTGCGACTCAGATAGGGGCCATCCATATATTACGTACGCAATGAGGGGAAGGTGCTGATCAGATATAGACGATTTTGCGTACAGGTGCTTATGGCGAGGGGAGGGGTCTCGACAAAATGTGTGCGTACGCAAAATAAATTTCTTATTATGACGTCTACTGACTATATTCCTGCTTTATCAATTTTATGTAGTATTAAAACTGTTTTAAATTTGTTAGTGTTGTTAGTATTTTATTTCTTCATAACAGTTAACAAATTTTAACTAGCAAATATGATGTTTAACAAAAATAAATAGTAGCCTACGGTAAATATCTTATAGATAACTTTAGCTAATTAACTTTGTAAAAGAGGGGTTTAAGAAGTTTAGTTGTATGTACGCATGGGGGTCCACAAAATGTATGAGGTGCAACTGCATCAGGGGGCTGGGGATATGAAGATATGTTTTTTAAATTAGAATTAGAAGTAAAATTCAAGAGCTCAGAACTGAATTAGAACTGAATTAGGAATTATTTTTAGAAGTAAAATATCACTGGTGCAACAGAGGGATGGGGCATGAAAATATGTTTTTTACGTACGCAATACATGGATGGCCCCATACAGCCGGCCGGACCGCATATTAAGAAAGTACACATAAAAATTGGGCAAAGGAAATTTCACAACCAATCAGACGATGAGCGTGATTTTGTGCAATGAATATTCATACCGTATCTGTCTCTAGCCAGACGTGCGATAGTGCGAAGGGTAGCGTGGCAGACGGTAGAGTTCCCTTCGATCTTAGGCAATTTTCGAACGAAAGTTTCCAACTTTTTATTCACGTGTAGACCGAAATTTAAAGTTAGAACAATACAACAAAATCTCAGTGCTGACGCTATAAACTGAACTCTTTCTATCTCTCCACAGGTCTTTCACTAGTAGCCGTCTCATTAACTGGCTGTGTGACTCATAGGAATTGTAGCTGTAATTTTTAACTTTTATTGATTAAGAGCCTGTGAATAAACTATTTTTAGACGCTGTCGAAATCTGGAGATTACGATTACCAACAGTTCAGCTGAACCAACAGCTTCAACTGAAAACTTGCTGGATATAATATACACACAAATAGTATATATATATAATATATATATATATAATATATATATGTACTATATATAATATATATATATATAGACGATTTTGCGTACAGGTGCTTATAGCGAGGGGAGGGGTCTTGACAAAATGTGTGCGTACGCAAAATAAATTTCTTATTATGACGTCTACTGACTATATTCCTGCTTTATCAATTTTAAACTACTCCCTGCTTCATACTCTAATTACTTCGCTCTTGGCTCAACGTTGCACGAACACAACACGAGAGGTGCTTCACTATACCGTCCAGAAAAGGCACGCATGCACCAATTTAAGAGCGTTTAACATAAGGTCAAATGGCCCCCTTATCTTGAATTCAATACCATTAGAAATACGATCAGCAACAAATCGACAAGACTTCAAAAAACGTTTACGTCAATTTCTTATCACATCATGATCTACCATCTGTAGCAGCATGTTACTAACTTGTGGGATTAGAAGACGGGGTCACACCGGGGTGGAACTTCCCCGGGAGTATTTAGTTAAGTTCTTTCTTTTATTCTTTCCTCTCTATTTTTCTTCTCCTTTTCCTCTTCACCTTCTTTCCTCTCCTCCCATTAATTAAGAATTAGTTAAGGCAATTATTAATTCATTTTCTTCCTTCTGTGTTAAACATTCTAATTTACACAAGATTCTATTCGAACAATCATTTACAAAAAGGTGATAATTTGTTTGGTCGGGTATCCCTGCTTAGCGGGACTTCCATCCCTTTGGGGCCACCCATTGTCATCGATTACACCATTTCAGCGGTCAGCTAAGACGGAATATTACTTATTTTTATTAAATCTAGGTAAACAGAAGTTTCTGTTCGTACATGATCTGTATTCTTATGACTGATTGTTGTTATTGATTGCAATAAAGGTATATATATATATATATATATATATATATATATATATATATATATATATATATATATATATATATATATAATTAGCATGCATAAATGGGAATCTGTTACAACCATTCAATACTAATCTCGCCATAATTATGGATCTTAGTAGGCCTGCTTTGTGTAACTTACACATTATGTAAGCTATATATAGACCTAATGTATGAATAATTATGAACACGAGAGTGATGTGAAGCAAATCAACATGTTAATGGTGAAACAATAAAGTAGGCTAATAACAGTGAAAAGCAATTATAAAAAGAAAATTAATAATGGAAGCAATGTGAATTATTAAGCCATAACATTTCCAAATGCATTGCTCAGACCAGTGTATTGATATCACGAGGTAACACACTGCATTACAATGTTGATAATAATGGAACACAACAATGTCAGTTAATGTCCCTCTCCCTGTGACGGCATTTGGAACACCGGCTTCAATGTTATGTGCCAGATTGTCTCTTTATGGATACAGAGTACAATTGCCGATTATTGTTCAGTTACACAAATGATGATGAGACGGCTACGAGATTCTGATAACTACAAGAACTACTATTCTAGACTTCTTTAAGATGAACGCCTCTAGTGTCTGGTTAACAATAGACATGTCAGACTAATACAGGATCATTCTGACTGACTGTTCGACCGTCTGCTGACTGCAGATTCTTCTCTACTGACTCTACCTATCTACAGACTTACATATCTTAAGACCTGCAGAGCTCTTTGGTAAATGTGTACTTCTAATTGGTCGATCAACCCATAAGACCTCTCTCTATCTTAGAACCTTAGATTGACATTAGCTAAGCTACTGGCTTATTCAAACCTATTTAAACCTACTGACGAATAGAAAACCTATCTTGAAGTGGATGGATCACTCTTTCTAGAACCTTATAAGAATGCCCATCTGCTTTGTGATCTATTTTACCGAACTACCTACTTGTCAGAACTGGAATCCTCGCTCCTAGTTTATCTTTGGCGCTTTCTATAAGTTGGCCAGGTGAATGCAGTTAATCTGGAGATGTCATCACAACGAATCCTATGTCAAATTCCTACAGCTTCTTAGGCGCCTGTGTGTCTACTGTGTTCCAAAATTACCTTAGCCTACATGCCTAGAATGAACTTTGTTGTAGCTTTACAGTATTGTATTGTATTGTATTGTATTGTATCTAAACATTTATAAAGCGCCTCTCACAGTATTCGCTAATCAGAGGCGCTCCCAGTGCGAAAGACCCAGTGAATAGAAAGAGGTTTTAAGACGGCGGAACGAGGCACTTGGGCCACCAGCTAATAAAGAGGCACGTGTCAATGGAGGAAGTTGATTCCATAGAGCAGGACCAATGCAAGAAAAGGCTCGAGTTTTGGCCATAGTGGTCCTGGCTCGTGGCACAAAAAGATTGGAGTCTACCGAGTATGACTTTGAGAACCAAAAACAGGTGAAGCGATCTTCCAAGCCAGACTCATCACGCTGATCATTCGGAATCGGCTACTACAAATTTATAAGCCATCCTCTGAAGATAGGCAGAGGACATTAGCTTATTCACGAGCGCTGCGTCGTGTCAGCGGCAGACATAAGACAATACTGACTAATGACTACAGTTTGCGAACAAAGTTCATAATCTTCCATGGGCTATCACCCCAAAAGTTGCATCTTTAGAATAATCTTTCGGAGGTTCTGATAGGTGCATCATAAATGTTCTTATAGGCCTACATATCGAATCATACATGACTCACCTCCATGACGAAATATACAAAATGATCTTGTTGCTAAAAGACAAAACAGACAATTCGAGCATTATATGATCATGAAAAGTTAATGCCGTCCTGGCTCGTGGTACAAGAAGATCATGTCGATTAAGCGATCGCAATGGACGGAGGGAAGTAGTAGTAATGCATTGTTTAATGACATCTTATAGCTAGAAATTAAATTGCCTAGTTGTAGGCCTTTCTCATAGTACTGCTCATAATCAAGTATCAACATAAGAAAACGCTATTTAATAAAACGCGAAGTAATGCTTCCATGTCACGGATTACTTACAGTCCATATCTTATCTTATCTTATCTTATCTTATCTTATATGATTATTTATAAAGCGCCTCTCACAATATAGACTATTCAGAGGCTTTCCCAGCGTGTCAGCCCCAAGGGAAAAGAAAGGTCTTTACGCAGCGGAGAGAAGAGTGCGAGATCCCAAGCAATATCTTGCTATGGAGAGAGGGGGCAGGTCATTCCATAAGGAAGGGCCAAGGATGGCAAAAGCACGATGTTGAGCCATCGAAGTCCTTGCGCGGACTAGTGCGGAGGATAGCATGGAAGATCGCTTTAAAACTGCTTTCTACTTCAGAGTAGTCGCCATGGACTCCGACAGCCTACATATGTAATTTTCAGGCAATGTTTTTATGTAATCTGCGATTTTTTAAATCAGCGATTTCAGTGCAAAAATATTACGGATTGTAGTTGACTGTTTACTTCAAGCAACGCGCTTGCTTAGCGATTATGAACATTCATAACGCAGTTTGTCTAAGACTAGCTCCATTATCAATAACTTCTGTCGCTGCATCCATCATTATTTCTTTGCTAGCAGAACCGCGATCATTTTTTGTTGTTTATGATTTCTCATCGTCACAGGTAGGCTAGTAGGCCTATCTAGGTTTACAAAAATACAAAGATTAGGTGAATAACGCACATTAGGGCCTACTTGGTTTAAAAACTTCAATTAGTACCAATTAGTACAATACATGTAATATTTGAATATGATGTGCATAATTGTGACGAGTATATGAACACGGTTTATTTTAAACAAATGCATGGGGTTGCTTGCAACGTGTTGCAACGGTGATCGGGCAAAAATGTACCGGACAAAATGGTACGAACAAAATGGTATGGACAAAATGGTATCAGGCAAACATGGTATTGGACAAAATGGTACGGATAAAATGGTGCGGAGAAAATGGTGTAGATTCACATTATTTTGCAAAATTGTGTCCACTGTCGGTAATGCCTAATTGGAATTTTTATTGACGATGCATGTTTTCTAGTCGGCAAGATACACTTTGAGACACGATCTAGAAGAAAAATAATTTGCAGCATTGTTTTATTCGTAAATTGGCGCTATATGAATATCTGCTAAACGATTAGTAGGGTAAGGTGGGGCAAAACTTATATGATGAATGTTCACTAAAATTGAATAGAACATACTTTTAATTATGAACGTTCCCTCGCATGCTACGGTTACTTATAAAGTCTAATAAATTCTTTGAAACCTGATTTAACAGAGCACATATTGGGTCAATCCGTTTGATCTTAAAACACGCGATCAAATATGGCTTGCTCACAGTCTTCATCTTTACAATTGTATTTCTATGTTACTGAGTACCTCTGCTAGATGCCGGTTTTAAAACCTGGAAACAACCTGAGCAATTATATAAACGTAACATTTCAGAATTGCCATAATAGTCAAGAAGAATGAGAAGAAGGATAGGGAGAAGGAAGAATAAGTTGCTAATATTTCATACCCATGGCTGCCTCTTGATGGTTAGCTTAATATTATTTCAATAAACAAATCTATACCATTTTATCCGTATCATTTTATCCGTATCATTTTATCCGTATCATTTTATCCGTACCATTTTATCCGTACCATTTTGTCCGTACCATTTTGTCTAATACCATTTTGGCCTCATACCTTTTTGTTCATACTATTTTGTCCGTACCATTTTGTCCGCTACCATTTTGTCCTAGAACCGTTGCAGTTTGTTGCAGCCAACCCAGATAAAAATGTTGCAACCAACCCCGAAGCAATGCACACACATCGTTATGGAAAATTTTGTCGACAGCGTTGTTTTTAAATAAAATGGCTAAATGCATTTTCAAGACCAATTCCTTCCTCCACTTAGACACCAAACCATACTAAATTGATCCAAAACATTCAGCTACATTACGAAAAAACAGAGCCGGGAAACTTACTTTGATTGTCGAAAATAAACTTTTAATCTTTTTTCTGTAGATATTATCAACTTTCTGCAAATAAAAATTAGATGATAGGCCCTACTGACCTAAAAAAAACTATTCTGTACAAGTGAGGCACCTTAATTTCACGCTGCTATTATATGACGCTCAACTAGCGAGGGTGTTGCAGCCAACCTCTGTTGCAACAAACCCCGGTCTCCTCTATTTCAAAATAGCTTCGAATACTCGAACGCTAAATACAATTGTGTTGTGCATGCGTCTAATAAAATAATATTTGATCGTGACACTTAATTGCTAGGCCTAAGGAATGATATAAGTTCACGAGTAAACAAATTAAACTCATTAATATCTAATATTTAGTTTCATTTAGAGATGGGATATCTTTATATGGGTATACAAGAGGCCTAAACAAATGAGACAATTTAAGGACTATTCTGAATAAATTCTGCCCTACATCTACTTAGGCCACTACAGCAAAAGATACTATAGCTACATGTAGCCTATTCATTATCAACTGTAAGTGAACAGTTACATGCCACACGTTTTGTTGTTTTCTTCGCTTTTTAAATATGTATAGGGGGCCTAAGCACAGATAATAAGTATGGAACGGATGAAACTAGTTTTAAAAGAACTATGTGAAAAACAAGCACAATACCGTTATAACTGTGGCTGTTGACTGAAAATTATTATCCAAAAGACGTAGATTAGTTCAGTTTCAGCAAAGAGTTATTCTTATTATTGCAGTCGTAACCATATTATAGAAAATTAAATTTATTGGCACGAACTCATCATAATTTCCCACGAAAAGAAGAAAACGAACTTCGAGACACGCAAAATGAATACACGAGGCTGCACCACTGAAAAACGTGTGGGCTGCTCTAGTTTTTCTCTCACAGGTAGACACAGGCATCCTTTACGTAGGCCTTTATAGGACCTATATATGTCATCGCTAACAAAAGGGGTGCTTCTGCTGGCATAAATTAAGTTTTTATTTGTGTACATGCGTATATATATACGTACATTATCTGAGCAAAAACCAACCTCTGTAACCCCGTCTCACTCTCTGACAGGTATTCAAAAGGACTACGTACACAGGCTGTGTATGGCTGTATGCATATATTTATGATAGCTAAAATAAACAAGAACTTCCCGCCTTCTGGCATAAATTAAGTTTTATATGTAAACATGCATATATTATACGTATAATTTTATGCATATCTTAACCCCACCAACCTTAACCCTGACCCAAATCCTAGCTATAGCCGTAAGCCTAACCCTAACACGTGCGTAGCCTACATAGGCCTTCATGATGATAGATCTCGAGCCAATAAAGGGAAGCCTCTGCACTCTGGCATAAACAGGGGCGTCTACACCATAGAAACCTTGGAACAAATGCTCCATCCAAGACATAGGGAGAAGATCTGTCAGTGTGTGTGCCACCATTTTGGAGGGAGGACGGGGAGGGGAAGAAGAGGGGGAAAAGGGACTTTGCTCCAATGACTTAATGTATAAGACCTAATTTATGCCCAGCTTCAGTAAGTAACTGCATTATATTCCGATATGAGGTCAAGTGATGAAGTTATACAAACTTAAAACCAGCACAGGATACAGCCAATTGACTGTTGAACATTACACTGCATTAAAATAAATATATAATATTTGAGTATCTGTTTAAATGTTTCTTGTTCCTCGTACTACCATTCCATAATTATACTAATAGTAGGTTACTACATATAACGGTAGATTTTTAAAAGTATCCGCCAACTACTGTGCACAGCAATGACATCAGAGCACTGTTAAATTTATTGTGAAGCTATTGCACATGCCGGATGAAGCTACAGTTATAACAATGCGCTTTCATTTCTTTCTGGAACAGCTTTCGAAATGAAATTATAGTTTTCCCTAAATATTTCCACTTTTAATCAGTTTAGAAATCAAGATTGCCTTAATATTATTGTGTTTTAAACATTTACTACTAGCGATCAGTAGCAGCTAGCATACTTGCTGCAATTATTTACCTCTGAAGTAAAATTGGGGTAGGGCCTGCATGGTTTTGCATAAGCTAGATTTAGTCCTTGTTCAGGACTACGTTATTTAATCATACCTGTATATTGTATAATATAGGCATAGTGACATTTAGCACGCACATGTTTATGTGTATGTATCAGGTTATGCGTATTTGAGTATCTGTTGCAAATGGTTTCACCCAAGGCAGCATTAAGGCTAGTGCGGCCCCGGGTGCTGTAATTACCTATATAGCCATTAGAGCGAGTCCAAATGACAAGTACAATGAAATTTTTTAATGTACTTCCGAAAATGCGGCCCCTCAAACTGCGGACCCGGGTGCTGCAGCACCCTTAGCACCCCCCCCCTAATGCGGGCCTGGTTTCACCCCTTACCAAAAGTCTTGGTCCGCCACTGAATTGAAAAGTTGTTAATACCCTTGGCTATATCATCTGTAACACCATCAAAGATTTGAGAGATTTAATCTATCCTGATCCATGATTAAGTAAGAAATATCTGATGGAAGAAGTCCAATAGAAATCCTATGCAAGTCATGTACATTAAGTAGACCCAGGTGCTAGTTGGAATAGATGAATTTTTAGGTCCGGACACGTGAGATTTGATTGAGTGCAGAGATCTGGGTATAAATTTTGGGCGGTCCACCATTTTATTCTAGTATCTATCAGTGTCTGTAAGAAGAAACGAATGACTTTCATCAGGTGGACACTTTAGGATGCAACCGCTTCCTTTATGAAGAGTTCAAAACCTTGGTCAGCTTAACCAAGTCACACCTCTGACACATAGCTCTATTTCAGCTTTTCTGAGGCTAATTGCAGTTCCTAAAATGCGCTAAGACAAATTTTCAGGCGGGCCTATCAACGTAGTCCCATCCTACATATGCTAAGTTTTGCAATTATTAATCTATCAGCACTCATTAAAGACAAAGGTGAAGGTGACAGTTTTAATGCGTCTCAACTGAAACTACTCAGAAGTCAGCTTTACTTTAGAAGGGTTTAGACAACGAAAAGTTAAGCAGATGCTGCCGATCTAATACAATTGGCGTATAATTGTGAGATCGCCGAGTATTCACACATGAACCTGCTTCATGGTTCGTTGTTGTCAACACACTCGTTATTTTTATATTTTTATATTTTATATATATATATATATATATATATATATATATATATATATTCTAGTCTTCTAGGTAATGAATGATACAATGATTCAACCAATCACCTGAAAGAAACAATTATCCGCTTGGTTGCTCAGGATTACGAAATATAATGCCTTGTGATTGTGCAGCATTTAGCTTTTTTCCACATGGGTTTAAGTATAGTACCGTTTTCCAGGCAAATAAAAAAATTAACGGATTTATGCAGTGATTAGGCAACGCATCTGCCAACAATTCGATTCATTGCGTCTGATATATAAAATCACACGAAAATACTATAATTTGATCATTCAAAATAATTAGATCAGTATCATTACTGAGACTTTAGACAGGCCACTGTACACGGTAAATTGCGTTGTCAACGCGAGTTGGCATCATTCCACTAATACGTATTGCCGTTAGTAGTAGTATTCGTGACTCGGGCTCACAGTCACGCTGCCCATTAAACAGATCCTTTACGACATCATCAAAGTTGCATATGAACTCAGCAGCTTGCCCTCTGTTCAATTGGCGGACGCTCTGAAAATGAATATATTTTAAGAATTCATTGGGACAGATGTGTATAACTACCATTCGTCTTCGATTTCCTTCAGACTTATTAGACACGGCCGTGCATAGAGTGATAAAGCCCAAAATGATTTGCAAATACATGTCAAATAACAATGACCATTCATTTATCATCAAAACAGAGAAGACTTTTGCGGCAACTGCGATTTTCAACGTAAGAAGTTTACTTTCCAGACTTTGTAAATATTGAAAGGCTTTTTCGCACTGTTCGGCTGCTGAACTGTAGTCGTGTAGGGCTGTGTAATAAAAGTTAGCTAAATATGCAGCGCTGATGAGATATGCTGGAGAGGACAAACGTTGCGCAACATTCATTAGCAGTTGCGATATTCCGGTTTCGAAAATGCTTTGTTTGCGGTAACTAACCATAGCTTTATGTTCTTCGTCGGCTTTTGTAAATTCCTGTAGGCGAAGTCGTCCATTGCATTCACGAGAGTAACAACAGACAAATCGACGTCCAGGTTGAACGCTAGATACAGAAGAAGAATTCGAAAATCTAGAAAGATCATTTGCACTCTTCGTGGATGTTTCGTGGCTACGTAGATTCTGGGCGAACAATGCAAATTGGTCAAATATAAGTTCAGTTAGAGAAAACTGAAGTGACATTGATTCCAGAGAAACGTCTTCGTTTTGCGCTTTTGTAGCTAAATCAAAACATTTTGCAGCAAAACTACTACTGTCTTTATATCTGAAGTGTAACCGGGTATCGGCCTGCCTCATTAAGCGAAGGTGAAGTTGAATGCCTTCGAAGAGATATTGTAATTCCGGTACAAACTTATCTGAAACAATCAATAACGTCTGCAAGGACTCACATCGTGAATCCTTCATAAAATAGCAATTGTTAAAGGCCAACAAGAGAGAAACAATGAGTTTAGTGGGAACTGTGAAGGAGATTGGACTTCTAAGATACGCCTTCGGTACTGTTTTTAAGATTGTGGAAAGGTAAAATTCTTTGTAATGCAGAAGTGAAGTAATCTCTTTCGCTAAATCGATGTCGTCTTGCAAATGATCAATCATGTTATAACTAGGAATAAAATAATTCTGACAACATCTTTCAATCAACCATTCAATCATCTGGCATAATAATTCACCGACAGATGTCTCCAGGTTCTCATCTGTCCAAAATTCTGGAGGTTTCTGCTCGCAAGCCCAAAGCATTAGCGTTTTGAAGAAGTAAGTGCAGAGCACAGTTTTCTCTTCTCCTCCGCATAAATTCACTACTTCACTCTTGATTATTCTTAGCACATGGTAGATGTATTTCTGGACATCTGTCCAACTCTGAATCAAAATTACCTCCGCTTGTGAAAAAGAAAATCTCCATTGAGTGTCATCATCTGGATTACTTTGATGAGGCTTTGGAACAAAGTGACATCCGAATCCGACGATTTTGTCAATGACATCTCTTGAAGGCCATCCACTCTTTCTTTCACGAGTTATCCATTCAGCAGCTTCTGTTGGCCAAGATGAACAATACACAGAGTAGACATAATCTAATTTGAATGTTTGTATTCCCAGCCATCTGTGATCAAATACAGTTAATAATTTTCGGAGAGAGTTAACTGGAAATTCTGTAGTACTCACAGATTTCGGCCATGATGGACCTTTAGTGTGAACTTCAGCATGTAATGGTGATGATACCGATGGTCTTCGATAATATGGTGGTTGTTCATTTTCCTGCAAAGTCTCCGGTTTCCTTAACCTTGCAAATCCAGCATGACAGTCTTTTGTGTCAACAATCAGACTTTCACTCTTGGCTCGTGTTAACCTTTCGCTTGAATGACCAGCTGGAGATGCAATTTTGATCCAATAGAGCTTGTCACTGTCCGTGGGATTGGCAATCACATACTCCAAAGGAAGCTCAAAAAAGCTTCCACATGGAATACACCCATTCAATACTTTTCTTTTAAGCAAGGCCCTTCTAAATCTCCGGTAGTCTTCTTTCTTGTGAGTTGTCTCAGTTTCTGACATTTTTTGTGATTCCATGACTGTGTCCTTTGATACGGAAAATAAATATTTATCAGTTAACGAAACAAGCAGGTATCAGCGCGCAGTTATTGTAAGCTAAGTGTTATACGCAAATTGAATGGCAAAATCTTATTCCACAATTAGCCTTGAATGATACTTGAAAACGTCGCATATGCAGGCATGATTTATTTACGTGAGCAATACAAATTTTGTCATCACATCACATTGCTGTCCAACTTGAACTTGACTGACTAAACTAGCGACCAATCGAGGACGACATGACTGGCTTGGCGATCATGTAAGCGGACAATGGAGAAAGATTTCACCCGAAAAATAATTTTAAATGAGTAGGTTCGATGCTTGATTTGGGTCATAGAAGCCTATGGTTGCGAGATGGGCGGCAAATCGATTGAGCTTTATGACACACTACCTAAACACTTGCTACTCTGTGCCTAAAACAATAATTATACCAATTTAAACTATTTCAAAATAGTTTCCAATATTCGAACGCTAACTACAATAATTATTGTGTCGTGCGTGCGTCTAATAAAATAATATTTAATTGTGAAACTTAGACCAGGCCTAAGTAATGATATAAGTTCACGAGTAAACAATTTAAACTGATTAATATCCAATATTTAGTTTCCTTATGGAGACTTCTTAACTTGGGTCTACAAGAGGCCTTAATATATCAGACAATTTAAGGACTGTCCCGAATAAATTCTGCTGTAGGCCTAAACATCTACGTAACCTATTCATTATCAACTGTAAGTGAACAGTTACATGCCACACGTTTTGTTGTTTTCTTCGCTTTTTAAATATGTATAGGGGACCTAGGCACAGATAATAAGTACGGAACAGATCATACTAGTTGTTTTAAAGTAGTATGAAAAGCAAGCACAATACCGTTATGACTGTGACTTTTGACTGAAAATTGTTGTCCAAAAGACATAAGTTCAGTTTCAGCAATGAGTTATTCTTATTAAGACCGTATTGAAAATTAAATTTATTGGCACAAAAATCATCGTAATTTCCCACGAAAACGAGGAAACAAACTTCGAGACACGCAAAAATGAATAGCCTAGGGCCCTAGGCTACACGACGCTGCACCACTGGGAAACCTGTAGGCTGCTCTGTAGTTTTTCTGTCACAGGTAGACATAGGCATCCTTACGTAGGCCATTTTAGGGCCGCTAAGAAAAGGGGAGTTCCGCCTTCTGGCATAAATTAAGTTTTTATATGCATACATGCATCATGTTACATTAGGGCCTATATGAGCAAAGGCCAACCCTTCGGCCTCTGTAACTCGCTCTCGGTCTCTCACAGGTGAACAAAGGCCTAGATACGGGCGTAGGGCCTGTATACAATGTCATATACTTATATAATAGCTACAAAACAAGGACTCTCCGCCTTCTGGCATAAATTAGTTTTATATGTACACATACATATATGCATATGTATGCATACCTTAACCCCACCAACGGTCCAACCTAACCCTGACCCAAACCCTAGCCATAGCCGTAAGCTTAACCCTAACACGTGCGTACATAAGGCCTATATGTGATAGAGTTAATAAAATGGGAACCTCTGCATGCACTCTGGCATAAGTGAGGTGTTTATTTGTATACACAGCCTATTTGTACATTACGTACGCAAAAGCCTACCTCTCTCGCTCGAACGCTCACAGGTTTAAAAAGGCCTATACGTAGGCCTACTTAGTACTTATGGCCTTTATGTGAGGCCTACGTGTATATTATATGGTAGAAGCCCTGTCAGAAGGATTACTAAAGTCTGGGACTTATGCGGATATTGCCGCCTGTAATTCTGTAAACCACGGTGATGATCGTATACATTTGGTTTATTAAATGGGCCCAATTGCAAAATCAGGGCTTGAGACCTAATCAAGACCGTAGCCAGGATTTTGTTTTGGGGGTTGTTTGCCTGTCCTTGAGCAAGCCGACAAGCAACCGAGTCAACCGACTAAGGGGTTTGGAGTTAGTAAATGCATTATTTAATTGTTACATTATATAAGTTCGGAGGTGTTTAAACACCCAAAACACCCCCCTAAATACGGCCTTGGACCTAATAATGGCTGGGATTGCCAAATCAGCTCCTAGCTCTTTTCTCATTATTGGCATTTTAGTAAGTTATTAAGGGTCCGGGCTATGCAATTTATATTACTGGCCTATGGCGCTGTTATCTTAATAAGTAAGTAACTTTATTAGCGCGAGACAAAGGCCTATACTATTACGAAAAACTGCACACAGCGCCGAAAAAAGTAGCAATATATCAGAGAAAACGACGAAGATTTTTAAAGTAGTATTATTATGCAGAATAAACAAATCTAACTTTATAATGTTATTCTATTATTCGGAAAGTCCCAGCATAAAACTTTATAGGCCTTTAGGGTTTAGCCCTTCGGTTGGAAACACTTGGAGCATTGATCTTAGAGCAACAATGAGTACTTTTGCAATCTCAATTTTTATATTTATATAGCATAGTTTTATATTCATGTAGTGAGCGAAGATTAAGCTATGAGTAAGAATGAGTCTTTTTGGCAGCAGCACATGTGTGGAACCGGTTGCTGCAGGAAGCTGACACTTGATCCACGTGGAGTCGAATATTTTATCCGTGTTTTGCAAACTAAGAAAATTTTAAAATGCAATGGAAAGCTTAAGCTCCTTAAAGTCATGACATCACCAAATTCATTAATATACAATTCACATAGTCACAAATCTCACAATAAACCAGGGCATTACTTTATTAGTAACCCGCAATGCGATTTGTGAAAGAAAATGCTAAAATATATGTACAATATAATCCCACTAGCACAACTGGTGGGGGGTTGGAGACAACAGGGGGGTTGGAGACGACTCCGCATGGGTGTGCAATGACGTCTTAACTGTGGGTCCTAAGAAAGACAAGGGGTTGAACCCCCAACCCCCGACAATTCTCACCCTGGTCAATAGGGTTGGACAGCACTGATAAAGATGTGAAAAAGTCAGAGAATCTTGCGTGCAACAAAGATACGACTTATGAAGGTTCTTGTGTGGCCAGTGGCCATATAATTATGGCTGTGAGAGCTGGACGCATTTGAAATTAAATATTGGTGGCAGATTATGGACTGCGAGGAAGACAAATAAATAGGTGTTGGAGACTGCTGAGGTAGAAAGAAGCATGCTCAGTGCACCGGTACAAAACTTATCTAATAACTTGTTAATTTAATTAATTAATATAGGGTATAGTATAAGCCAGGTAATTAATAGCGGCGTATATATTTATAAAAAAAACGGCTCTATCAAATAATATTTTAAGTGTTAAAAAGAACCGTTGAGATCAGCCAACCAAGAGGACCTGGTCATGGATCAGTCATTTTGTACAGGTTACTATGGCGACCAATGACGCGCAGTGAATCGGGAGCGGAGGCGTATTTGTCGAACGGAGAAGGAATCGGTTGGACGGCTATGAGTTTTGTTGTGAAGAAACGATGGTAGGCCAAATTCGTTTGACATTCTCAAAGTATTGCGTGTCAGAAGTTTAGAAACGTGATCAGCAAGTTAATGAATCGATGGTTGAACGTTTCGTCGAAGTGTGAGTATGATTTCCAGCGTAGTCTAGCCTAGTCTTTTGGATTTTCGTTCAAATTCACGATTCACTATCTGTGGGACCGTTACGAGTTTGAGCCCACATAGCCTACGTTTGAATTCGCGAGTAACCGAGGATTGTTTTCTGTACTGTACGACGACCAATAGATGATCGATATGGATTAACCTAGTTCCAATCAATGGTAAAGCTATATCAGCCTACACTGGCGACTTTACGACTAAGGAAGATTTTGTTTGCATCCACAGTCGAGTTGGACTTGTGTGAAGAAAGCGTTGCGAACGGGAACTGGTTTCACCGCATTCTCACGCTATCGACGAAAAGAAACTGCTGTTAACCAACCTCAGGATCAGATTTAAGCTGATTTAAATATATTTAGAAAATAACACCGTTATAGGTAATTAGGTTTTATTTGCCTGTGAACTTTGAACTACTTTTTTAGCTTAGTTAAATAATTTCCTAAATCAGTTGCCAACTTTAGTTAGGCCTAAACTATTTTTGTAGTTTGAAAATAGTTCTAGTTTAACTAAAAAAATAGTTTAGTGCTAATCGCTGGGATCTACAATTGTTACATTGCTAAAAAAACTTATAAATATCCGCTTCCATTAGGGTTGCATAGCCTAATTCTGTCTATGCATCAGCGAATGAACTTCTTTAAATGGACCTGATTTGCGGCTTGGTTTTGTTGCGCCAGCGTTTGATGCCTTGTGCTTCAAACGCAACAACAACACACGTACGTTCAGGGCTGTAGTGGTAAAATGAGAGGTGAGTACACGCTACCGGTTAATTTTCCGAAACATATTAGAGGTGAGTATGCGCTACAGTATTTTAATATAAATAAATATAAATATTTGTTGAGGTGACTATACGGTCTCTAGAGGTAAGTACACGCTGTATACCCGCGTATACCCTCGACTACAGCCCTGCGTACGTTACTTCTTCTTGTGCTGTCGGCTCTAGGAGCCCTAGCGATCGCCATGACACACAGTCTCCTTTGCCGTCTTGCTACTTCCCCAGTAGCCCTTGAGTCGCGCTCCGGCCTGGGAGTCCCACCATCAGCGCTCCGGCCTGGGAGTCCCACCATCAGCGACCATCGGCGTGGTTTGGTGTGTCTCATGACGATTTTCTTGGCATGTTAACAGGGGTGGTTTGCTAACTTCAGACTAACTTCGTCTGTATAGGCTAAATAGAGGCTGATCCTAATATGTCAGAAGACGTAGGGTTTGAGTGCGCCTCTGAATAGTTCGCACTGGAAGAGACGCTTTATAAATTCCCAGATACCATACCATACCATACCATACCATACCATACCATACCATACCATACCATACCATACCATACCAATTACACTACTCAATCATAGACATCTTTTATTTAATATAAGATGTCTATGTACTCAATATTACATGACAAGTCGCTCAATATATTCGAGTTTATTGTGACGTATTTACATATCGCCAATATGACGCAATCTAAACTTATTGTGACGTCATCTTAAAAATAGTTAAATTGCGCATTGTCTCATTGCAAGCTGCCATAGCGCGCCAAAGAGTCCAATTTTTAATTCGATATTATAATTAAGGCTACGATTTGTTTCGAATTTATTCGACGACAGATGACTTAATTTCGAACGTTTTCATACCGATGACTATCGAAGACTGTTAACGAAACGATATGCGACGAAAAGTTCGTTCACGGTCAGTTTTGATTGTTCATCAGAGTTCTTGAAAATTTTGGTTTATGGTAGGCCTAGCATTGTTTAGAAGTCTAACAGGCTTATACATGTAAAGTTAGGTAAAAGCGGGTGAGGCAAGGTGAGATAGAACATGCAGAGGTAAGGATATGCGAGTCTAGACAGTAAACTCCAAACTTCTAAAGCGTCTCTCGAAAGTCATTCGCGAGATAAGTCATGACAACATGCAGAACGGCCAATTAAGGTCGGGGTCAGCTAGTTTTAATATTTGAATGGCGCTATATAAATTTACTCAATGAAAGAATGAATGGAAGTGTAACCATCTCTGGATCCCTCAGTCATTTGGTCTTTTCTTGTAGGTCTAGATTTCAACGCAAGAAGCAGACACTGTCTTTGTAGATCTGGAAGGCTGTTCTTCAGCAGTCTTCCATCAAACACGTCTACTATTCCGACACTGACAGGTTGTGAAACGTTCTCAATCGCACCTCACTCGCACGGTTTTAGGTCTGTTATAGTTATTCACTTTTAGTCCACTTGTATAATTATTTAGAGGCGCTAAATAAGACAAGAAATTCAGACTCTAAATGCAGTCGACAGCACCTTTATCGTCTGGTAAGGCATTCGCCTCCTGTAGCTTCTGATGATGTTAAGGGTAGCCTACATCGGACGGCTGTCGCACACACCAGGTGACTGGTAGCTCTATAGGCCTAGCGCCCGCAAGAAGGTAGAACATAATTACGTAGTCGGTCAAGAAGTTCTTTTATATTATGTATGTATTTATGCATGTATGTATGTATGTTTCTTTGTTTGTATCAAGCCACTTAATACAGTGCCTTTTAAGTCAGCTACTTCACAAAGGCGCTGCACACAAGACTATCTAACTCGTCTAGATATTTAAGTGCATTTTAAGACATTTTGAAAATGTTTGCTGAACAGAGCAAACCGCAACATCACGTTTGTAAAGCTGAAGACTGTTCCTAGAGGAAGATCCAAATCGTGCTAAGATACAATGGGCTTGTGTTTATATACGGAAGCGAGGCACCTGCATATCTCCCCATGTAGCTGAACGTAACGATCGCAGACCTGGTCGACTTAAGACTGGAACATAAAGCTTCCTGATGTATGTAAGTGCGATGCCGACCAACAGCGTTCGCCCCAGAAAAAGACTTGTATTTTTCTTTCATTTCGTGTTACTATATGTCTGTCGTAACGTGTAGTAATAACCTTCATTATTTTACTGTGTTTCGATAGGTGCCTGGATTTTCTGGCGGCGTGTGTTCTGCCTGAGGGGCGAGGGGAGGGGCGATGGGAGGCGCGATGGGATAGATTCTGATGCATGTTACGGTTGCACTATGGCTCTGTGTTGCCGGAATTGTGTGTGGGGTTTGCTTGTTTGTTTTTGTATTTGTGCATCATTAGTTTGTTAGTAGTAGACCTGCTGGGCCTCTGGCGTGGCTTAAAATCCCGTAAGCTCAATAAGGCAGTGGGGCCTCTGGCGTGGCTTAAAATCCCGTAAGCCCATAGTTTGTCGGTAAATATTTTTTGTTTATTTTGTCGTTCCCTGGAATGAGCCGAGGGATAAGAAGGAGGGTGATAGAAGACTAGACGAGAAGGAAAAGTGGTAGCGGTGGAAGTGAAACAGGGCAACTACAAGTGGTGGAGGTGGAATTGAGACAGGACAGCCACAAGTGGTGCCATGGAGGTGGAATTGAGACAAGGCAGCCACAGTCCACAATCACTTATCTATAAGAGGAACCTAATTGTGGTAGCCATCTTGAAGTTAAGGTGACCGGTCCGGTGAAAAATGTGAACCAATTGCTCATTAACTGATAGAAGCATGAAATTTTGTAATAGATAGTATGAACAAGACCTAAAGGGAATTTCTTACCTATAGGGCCATCGCAGATTTGCCCTCTGGCCTCGATGGCAGCCATTTTCTAAAATGGACGACCACAAATTAAGATTTTTCAATATCTAAGCTTCTAGTTCACTTAGAATTGTGATCTTGATGTCTAAACATATATATTTAGGGGCAAGGTTTCCAACAGAACTAATTGCAATTACTTAGCTACATGAGATTCTAATAAAGTGCAATTTAATATGGTTCTCGTGAATTTGTTTTTATTGATTATTTACACCGGGACGAAGGCCATACAGCACGTTTATCGATCATCCCTAACCAGGCGGTCAATTGCACATGCGCACGCGTTTATTGAATCCTTTGAAAACCTCAAGCATACAGGCTGAAATCGAAACTATAAGCCACAGCAAAATGCAAGTCAATCTGGCAGTCAGAGCTAGCTAATGCCTGTCAACAATCTGGTGGTTTTTCTGTCCTTTCAAGCTCACCAACTTCTATTCTGGCGCTCCGATACCCGCACCATGGGCGCCTGTGACGTAATATAAGGCAAGTTCCCCAAAGTTAAAATCTAAGGTCCGTCATTTGGAAGTCAACCTGTTTAAAGGATTTGGGAATAAGAATGGTTATGATATTGAATGAATGCTTTTATTTTGCATTAATTAGAAACTTCTACAATCCCGCTAAGCCCCTAATAATGCGCAAGGCATCAAACGATGGCTTGCCAAAAAACGCAGTCATTTCATTAAACGCCAGAAGATCAATTCAATAAGAGAAACGGACAGCCTAAAGTGGATGTGCCAGTCAAAAAAGGTCAGGTGACCCAACAGAACGAGCAAAGCGGACAGGTGAGAGAGTTCAAAATTAAGGTCCAGCAACCCAAAACTACTTAATTTTTTTTAGAAGTGTATGTGCTAACTCTGAACTAGAAGACATAGGCTTACAGTCCCCTGGCGAAACCCAGTAATCGGAAGACTGGTTATTTGCAGCTTATGCTGTATAAACCGAGGTTCCCTTCAGTTTGACCGACTAAGAGTCGTTTCTTGTCTTGGTCACAGCATAGTCTGGACGGCTCCTGGATCGCGTCACTGTCTTTCGTGAGTACAATCCGGATCCAGTTGAGCTCTGAATCGAACTGAATCACTCGGTTGTTCCTGTAATCAGCGACAAAAACCCGTTGGTCGGAATCTACCGCCACGTGCAGCGGTTCGTCCAGCGCCTGTTGTCTGCTGTTCTTTGCTAAGAATCGATGCAAGATCTGTCCGTCTCTATTCACTTCGCAAACGCTCCACTTCCCACTGGCCTTCCACTTGTGACTGACGACCAGGTTCCCTTTCGATGTCTCGACCGCGTGACGGACACTCTCTATATCAGACGCCAACATCAGACGCTGGACCCTGGCGCCGTCTTGTCCGTATAATTCCACGCAGCACGGCTGGCCCTGTCTGACCATCAGGACCCGCAGCCCGTCCCTGGACACAGATATCGTGTAAGGATAGCTGATTCCTGCCAGCCATCGGACGATGTGACCGTCCTTTCCAGTCCACCACCTGGTCATCCGATTTCCGACGACGCGGCTCAGCCACCCGGAGCTCTCCACATCCATCGGAGCGCTAATCTTCCAGACGCACTCGCTGAACTGGTCCGTGACGTAGAGACAGTTGGACGGAGGGCTCGCCGCCATGTCCCACGGGTCACGGATCTCGGATATGCTCAGCTGCTTTTCCAGAACATACGGACTCTCGTCCCGATAGATGCGCAGAGATTTCGGCTCACGACAGAGGACAAAGATGTTGCCATTAATTGCGGCCACTCCGCTGACGCTGCTAGGCATCGTAAGACTCGTCGACTGGTCCAAATTAACCTGACTGGCAACTGAAATAAGTTCACACGAAGACAGACACACACTTCAATCGTCATTTCAATCGGAAACTCTTATTAGCAAAAAATACCACAGTGCCGCAATAAGAATCCCTCGAGAATGCTATAAAACTTTGTGGCGAATTCCTACAAGTCCCCGAGTAGCTCTTTTAACACTTAACAACTAGCGTGTACTAAACGTGACTGGGGAGCCAATACAGCGCGTCATTAAAGTGTTACACTTTGTCAAGAAGTGATCTTATCTTTTACTGACTTGTATAGTACTGTTATCACAATGCTCAAGACATCATTGACGGTTGCTTCGAGTAAAACCTCAACAATAGGCTAAGTCATAATTCACTGGAGAGGCCAGGCCGAAATACAATAATCAATTCCATGCAATCGCCATTACAAACTCATAGGCCTACATGTATGCTTTGTGCACGTGCACTTAGCCATCAGACCATTTGCACTTGTATTAACCCGGCTTAACATCACTTAATGAACTTGCCAGTGCGTAATCAATAGAATCAAGTATAACCACGAGTTGAACGAAGCCTACTCTTAAACATGTAAATGTAAGCCACAATCGGTATGCGAACGGGGCATCCTCAGGCACTGACGCGTCTAGCGCTCCAACCAATGTAGCTAATAGCGGCCAGCAAAGGCACAAATATAAACGCTAGATAGTTGATTCCTCACCTTGAATTTCTCCAACAACGTTCTTGGCCTTGCGAAACTCATCAATATCGCATTCCCAGAAAAAGATGTTTTCCGACGAAATCTGTCGCTCAGTCTGAACGACCTGTTGTCTTTGTAGCTCGTTGACCTTAATCGGCAACACATTCGCCGCCTGGCATATCTCCTTTGGCGACCCGTTAGATCTGATGTTGCTGTAGAAAGATTTCAGGCTCTCAAGAACCACATGGTGATCGTTGGATTCCTTTACAGCTTTGTCGAGTTCCTCCAATCTCTTCTGTTTCGTAATTCCGAGTTCAACGAGTAGCGAACGTCGATGGCTGTCGATCCGTTGAATCAGTTCGTTGCTATGATTGATGATCACCTGTTCAGTGTTTTCGGCGTCACCCAGGAACTTGATCAACCCATCCGTCATCTGCGTTCGCTTCGCTGCTATTTCTTCACACCACGTCTCC
The DNA here is from genome assembly GCA_963556255.1 of Allolobophora icterica. Classification (NCBI taxonomy): domain Eukaryota; kingdom Metazoa; phylum Annelida; class Clitellata; order Crassiclitellata; family Lumbricidae; genus Allolobophora; species Allolobophora icterica. The sequence goes on along the minus strand of OY744603.1, from coordinate 24,449,485 downwards.
AGTTGACCGATCCCCAGGGTTATTCGACGTTTCATGTCGTCTGCTACTTGGCTGAAATCGGATGTTTTGTGCGAACTGTGGCTTCGATGGCGACACAAACTGCAAGTCACTTTCTTGCAGTCGAAGCAAAAGACGTCGAGTGATTTGGTCGGATGGAGTCGGCAAGAGTCTTCTGATTCGATGACGTTCGGAGGATCTGAATTGTAGAGCTCGATCAACGCCTGCACTTTGAAGTCTCGCGTCAGTCCTGCTAATCCTTCGCGTGGAATCGTCGACTGACGTCTGCAGAGCGGACAGAGCATTGCTCCAGGTCTCGGTCCTGCTGTGCTCTCCAGGCACTGGAGGCAGAATGTATGTTGACATGGTAAAACCCTCGGGTCTGTGAACGTCTCCGTGCAAATACTGCATTCAATCAGTTCGAGCAATTGAGATCTCGGAATGTTGCCTTCGTTTGTGGCCGCCATCTTGAAAATTACCCTACGAATAAATCGTGCATAGAATTTGAATGCCATGGGAAGTCACTTAGGACTGAACTTATGAGGTCAACGCCAAAATGCCTATAGCAACGGTTTTCAAACGGTGGTACACGTACCTCTGGTGGTACGGGAAAATATTCAAAACGATTACATTCTTAAAAATATATATTAATTTTTTAATTTCTCTACCTACGACCTTCACTAATTGAGAGGGAACTTCGCGCTCGCCTGTTGTTTTTGATCTGACCTTTGCTGGTGGTAAGCCTACATTTCGATAAAAAATAAGTCTGAAAACCGCTGGCCTATGGATAAACATTATTGGACGAGAAGCTATTGCACATAATTTAATTAGGCCTACAGTGGTTCTAACACGGAAAATGTCTTCCGAGTCACTATAAAACCCATCAACTCCGCCACTACCAACCCGTGTAAAAAGTGGCAGGTAGTGCCAGTCCCAAGTCTGGAGAAAGGACAGCTCTAGCAGCCATAAGATGTCAGTAAACACTGCTAACTACTACTACTAAAAGACCATGTTCTGTTATGCTGTGTTAATTACTTAAATCTGCGCTGATGTAATTGGAGTGGTTCTAGTATGGACGAAATGTCTTCTGAACCACTTAAAACTTATGTTGAGTCATTTTCTGGTTACATGTTAAATTCACTAATTCAACAAGCCAAAAAAATGAGTTGCAAATTATTGTTTGTTGTTTGGAGCAAATCTTAAATATTTATATTTCAAAAATATATATTTGGTTTTGCACTAATATGTAAATGTAGGCTATCAAGTTCTTAGTATAAAAAATAGCCTTACTAAAATATTTCCTTCCTGTTGTGTATCTTGACATGCCAATATGTTTTTAGAATTAATATTTATAAAATGAAAATAAAAGAAAATACAATACAAATGATTATTTAATTCCATCAGTTTTATTTAATTATGAAATGTCAACTCGTTACGGAAATAGAAGTAATCAATGCTAAGTTGATTGTATTTTTTGGCCAAACAACTAAATAAAAATCACTTCAGCCAACCATCCCAGTGATTAAAAATAAACAGAAACATTTATGCTGTTTCCTAAAAATCTGCTCACATCAAAATTACCACACCATTTGTAACAAGTCCCCTCCGTTGTCAAGCACACGCTTATAAAGAATGTGAAAAGTAAACTTTAATAAGAAACAGATTTTTTTAAATGTCATATATTGTAAATTAAATTGTATTAGGCCTATACATGATATGTTAAGCAGACGACTTATCCTAACAGTGGCATCATGTTTAATACCTCAAGACTAACATTTATGATAACAAAATAAGGGGCCATCCATTTATTACGTACGCATGGAGGGATGGAGGGGGTAACCGAAATGCATGTGTTTGCGTATGCTTGCGTACGGGGGGGGGTCTACTGATAATGTACGTACGCATAGGAAACGGGGGGCCTTCAAACTGATTGGCCATCAAGTGAGCTAGAGTTCAGTCTTTCCAGCTATCCGGTACTACTAGAGGAAGTAGGACTGTGGGAGAAGTGTCACTTATATGCCACCGTACCTCTGAACACTATTATTAAACTGTCACACAACTCAGCAGTGAGTCCATGGATTACTCATCCTTTAATCTGGCCTAAAGTGCAGACAGTCGCTGCCTGGACCTATGGTACTGACACATTCTGCAGCTGGTCTGGGGGGGGGGTTGCGTCAACCGTACGTACGCAGGTAGGGGTGGAAAAAAGTACGTGTGCGAACAGAGGGGTCCAATTTTCCCGGATTTTGCGTACGTATGGATGTCCCCTTAACGTAATTAGCTTCACTATGAACAAAATGTTAATTAAAACAGCCAAGCTTGAATTTTATTCTCAAGCCAAATCATAGCCTTGAAATGAAAACGGGAAGGTAATCTGTCCAGAAATTCGTTTGCTCCCCTCAATGATTTTTGGATTTTTATGAAGCTTTGTAATGATGTCTTCAAAATATTTTCACGATGTATGGGCACATAATGTTCACGTTATTATTTCTGTCACCAACATCATCTTCTAGGTTTAGAAAACTGAAGTCATCAGATTTTCTAACTTTATTATGAACTTCTTTCTTTTTTGTGTGGTTACCAGATTTTCTTTTCAAATTCTTCAAGTTTAGACTAGAGGAAATGGAGGATTGATTGCTGCTGATTCCGATCAAGGACTGACTAGCATCTGGATTGATTCCGATCAAAGACTGACTAGCATCTGGATTGATTCCGATCAAAGACTGATTAGCATCTGAATTTATTCCGATAAAAGAAGACTCACTGGTATCAGGATTAAGTCGAATCGAAGGCTGAAATAAATAAAATAAAATTTACTCAATAAAATTAAAATGTGGAAAGCAATTTAGCTAAAATGTAATTTACTTTTATTTATTGTATAGTATTCAAACATTTATTTATAAAGCGCCTCTCAATTGATATCAAACTCTATTTAAATAGGATGAGTCAATTTTTCAGAAAATCTATTTACACACACATATCCTCCAGTTATATGTAAAGCAATTTATAAAATCATACTCACTTCGGATATCTTAGCTGGAAACTTCTTCACTTGAATGTTGTAACTAATAAGCACTAACCCCAATAACAACATAACCAATAACATTAGTTCACTGTAATCGCGATCAATTTTTCCACTCCATTACTTAGCTGTCCGCCCCGTATCAAATAAATTAAGCGGAGTGGACAGATAACGAAGTAGATAAATTGTGTAGCATCTACGTAAATACCATATTATCGCTCATGCGTCCACATCAATCGTCGGGTAAATCATTATATTGCTTATAAACGTAATATTACAAAATATTATTTCAATTAAATTTATTCATTATCATTGCAAAAATACATTAACGGAGTGGAGGTATAATAAAAAAACATTTTTTACTAAATAAATGAAAATTACTAAGAAATTTGTCTAACCATTCACAACGTGTATTAAGAAATAGTAACTTACATAGATCTTCACAGAAGAGATGAGTGAGTTGCGCGATAAAAAAAATTGACCTGAGATATGAGATAATTTTTAACTGGTAGGCACCTTAACGGAGCGCACATAACTTCTGGGGAAAAGTTTTTAAAATTCTTTTAATTATACTATAATTATAAGATCCGGTTCACTAAGTTGTATTTAAAAACATACCGGTACAAGTATATGTAATACAAAAGAAACACGCGAATTTTTTTGGTTTAATATAACAAAATTAATATTTTAGACTAAAGCAATAGGCCTAAGTAGGCCTACTATAGCCACAGGACGGTATCGGAGTGGAACATTTTAGATTCAAAATAATTTTTAATAGACTACGTTATTGCTTTGAATTACAGTAGGCCTATTTCCGAAGATTTTAAAATGTTGACTGATCAAAAAAAATTAATTTCATCATTTAGCATGATCAGACTAGGTAGGGCCTATTGTTTTCCCGAGAAATGACCGAGGACAACTGTATTGTTATTTTATGAATTTACCGGGAAATGACTCTGTTGTATTATGCTAAGCTGATTACCTAGCTCTGAGCTTATTATTCCCATCATCAAGAGCATCCAAGGACATGCTGCGTGTTTCAACACAGTATAAATACGCCCACGGTTTTCCAATGACCCCAGCCTGAACACTTATTAAACAACATAATAACCGTTGTACGTCTGTCTGTCTGTCTGTCTGTCTGTCTGTCTGTCTGTCTGTTTGTCCCGTAACAAACACCATTGTGACGTCACTATACTGCCGCCTTGGCGACGGCTGTCTTGACGACGACGGGCGTGACGACGGCGTTTAGAGCATTTTAACCAACGACGGCTACAGGCCTATAATATGACGTCATAATATAACAGGGAGGTAAGCTTAATTGTTATCACTGCAATAATTGTTTTATATACCGTGATTTTTCACGGGTTACAGCTAGTCCTTAGGCCTACATGATGTCGGTAGGCTACATTTAGAGTTACTGAATTAGTATGTATACAGTAGGCCTATACGGCCTAAGGTTGCAGTGATTTCGTCGTCACAATGACTTAATAACATGCTGCATTGATTTTACAAACATTGTTACACTGACTGATTTTATATTTCCACTGCTTTGAATGGGCCTACATAGGCCTAATAGCCTATATTAAGTTGAAAATACAGATATAGGTTCCTCGAGTGGCGTATCGAGATATTTTATAGCATGCATAAACTCGGCGACTGGCCGTGTTATCTGCTTTACAGCAACGCTTCGACCCCAATCTTTTTTTGGTTACGGAACCCCTGTTGATCAGAAATTTTTTTGACGGAACCCCAGCCAAAACTAAACATATTCTAGTAGGCCTATACCACAGTATAAATAATTACACAGTACGTCGACTCCCGGCCTCTGCAGCAGCAGTCAGAATGTGTGACCGAGCGCCATTTTGAAAGAGAACGTTTACACGCCGATACACCGGAAACAATCACATCAAATATTATTTAAACGTTACAACAGCATTGAGGACTACACGCCAATACACCGGAATCCATCGCATAAAATATTTTTAAACGTTACAACAACATTGAGGACTTCATTAGAATTAACAATATTATTTTTAACGTTAGTTTAAATCTATAATTCAAAAGCTATGTTTCAAAATGGCGTCACCCCAAAAACTAGTCAACAGGCAGCGATGGGAGTCGACGTACTGTGTAATTACTTATACTATGCCTATACGTAGCGCCTGCGATTCAAACTAATAGGCCTATATAGAGACTATTTTAATAATAACAATGTTTGCCTTATGACTTTACTAGCTGGTTTACCCGGCGTTGCTCGGGGTTATAAGTTTCAATCCCTGTAGCGAATAAGCTGGTGAACCCGGCGTTGCCCGGGTTTCGGAAATACTGAGAACGGAAACAAAACGCAACAAATGAATAATAGTTCAGTGAAGGTTTCGAGTAAAAAGCTCCAAAGCTGTAGAATTGCATCGCGGTCAAACAACACACAGAATCTTTTCGGGCGGCGCCATCTGGCGAATGAAAATAGGTCGACTCGAATTTGTAAAAAGTGGGGGTTTGGGAGAGGTTTTGGCCCGGAACACCATGGAAGCGGTGAAAACGGTGGACGCGAAGATGCTTAACCCGGCGTTTTGGGTGTTTCAATCCCTCTAGCGAATAAGCAACAAAATACTGCTTAACCCGGCGTTGCCCGGGTTTAGTTCAGTGAAAGTTTCAATCGCTCTAGCGAATCCGTACTGTAGCTGCTTAACCCGGCGGCGCCATCTGGCGAGTGAAAATAGGTTGAGTGTAAGTTTTTTTTTACCAGTTAAAAATGCATTGGCCGGGGTAGGTTTTGGCCCGGGATACCATGGTAGCGGTGAAAACGGGGACGCGAACCCTCACACTGGGTGTGTAATGCCCACCCAGAGACAGTAGTGAGGTTTGGAGTGAAAAGGTCGAAAGCTGTAGAAATGCATCGCGGTCAAACACGCTGTGACAGACAGAGTCTTGTCTTTATTTATATAGATATTTCTCGTGCCGGGAAGTATGTTTTAAAACAGTAATCGGGGTATAGGCCCAGGGCCGGATTAACAAATGTGGTGGCCCTGTTCAGTAAAACTGTGGGGCCCCAACGACTGTAAAAACTGCGTCATTTTATAATGTGTCACATAGCACTTGAGTTCAGGTCAGGTCAGAGGCGTAACTTTGGTCTAGAAATTGGGGGTACCAAATTGCGCATCGTTCCCCTTCAAGACCGTTAAATGATTATAATGGCGCCCAATGAATCTATATTTGGCACCATTTATGCGCAATGCCGAATAATAATGATGATGATGATGATACTGATAGTTATAATCAAGGTGCAACCGTAGGCCTACGTACGGTACGTACGTTATTTTTTTCTATAACGTACGTACGGTACGCGTACATTATTATGCCGTACGTTACCGTACGTTGACATGTGTTCAGGACGAAAATAAAATACATTACATTATGCACCAGAAGTCAATAATAGTTGGTGATTTACGGTGGTAAACAATTTAACCATTACATCAGTCATCTGTGGCTGTTCAGTGATCTCTACTTTCAAACTTTAAATTCCAAATTGCTAATATTCTGTCTAATATATAGGTCCCCTATAGTGTGAAGAATATTAAGATTTTACGGCACACTTTATAGGATGGTCAGTGCCAGTGGTCATTTTATTGGTAATACTAAATTTCGGTACCGTTCGTAAATAACTAGGCCTGCGTACAGGTAGACCAATACAGTAGAGCTAAACAGATCATTTTTGACGTACTCGTACAGCACGCGCACCTTATAAGACTACAATTATATTGAGATTCTTTGTGAATGATCAGATAAATATGTGGCATTTTTAACGTACGCGTACGTTATTTTTTTCGATAACGTACGTACGGTAGCCTACGCGTAGGCCCTACGTTATTCCGGGAGGTAACGTATGGTCGCACTATGGTTATAATACAATAGTAGTAGTAAGTATAATAATAATGACAATAAGCGTAATAAAAAATATAATAACAATAATAATAATTATATAATAATTAAATAAAAATAAAAATTTAAAATTTCTAGCAATAGACGTGTTTCATTATGAAAGCGTATGTCGATCATAACTGAAGTGATGTAACAATAGGCCTAGGTCTTTATTCTCTAAATTTAAACCTAATAACAATAGACTAAAATTACAAACAACAGATGTGCTTCACAATTGAAATAAAGTGACAGTAGGCCTTTAGGCCTATTTTTCTAAATTTAAACTTAATAATATAGACTTTTGCCTAATTGAAGTGACGTAACAAAGGCCTTTATTCTATAAATCTAAAATTATTAGTTATCTAGACGTGTTCCATAATCGAAATGACGTAGACTACTTAACGAATGATAGTCTTTTATTCTCTAACTTTGAACTTAATAACAATAGACTTTATCATAATTTAAGTAAGGTAACCAAGGCCTTTATTCTTTACATCTGAGTTTAAAAATAATAGACGTTTAAACTATTGTAATGACGTAACTATAAGCCTTTATTGTCTAAATTTACACTTAATAACAGTCAGTAATGGGCAATAGTTAACTAAAAAGTTGATAACTTTTAGTTTAACTAAAAAATTTTAGTTAAGGAAGAAGTTTAACTAAAAAAATAGTTTAGTTAAAACCATAGTTTAACTACAAAATTTTTGTTTTAGTTGCTAACTAAAAAGTTTAACTTAAAAAATCAGCAATATGCAACTATTTTTCCACAGTAAACATTGAACACTCAGCAAAAAAACATTTTAACGCTGCATGGTTTTAGAATTAACAGCCTGTGTTTTCAAATTCATACACTACTTACAGTACACATGTAACTGTATGCCAGAACAGTACACATTGCATAGTTTGAAGGTGAAATTGTCATTGACGCTTTGCATTATTACAGTTTATTTAACGTCTTTTATTGCGAAAACGTTTGTCGTAAAAAGTTGGAAAAAAGTTGGAGAAAGTTTAACTACTTTTTTTTAGTTTAGTTAACTAATTTCAAAAACCAGTTGCCAACTTTAGTTAAACTATTTTTTTTAGTTGGAAAATAGTTTTAGTTTAACTAAAAAAAATAGTTTAGTGCCCATCACTGATAACAGTAGACTTTTCATAGCTGAAGTGAGAAATGAGGGGGATAGACCGATAGAGTAATGGTAACACTCATGGCCAGGAGAGCATTACATTCGCGGTCGATACCCGTAACCCCCCTCTATAGGGCGGCGCCTTCATGGCTGCCAAACCGTGTGTTTAATTTAGATCTTGATTGTACTGTCATGTTTCAATGTCATGTAGGCTACTGCGTACTTGTCAGTTTGAATTAATAAAGATTATTATTATTATTTATTCTCTGCATGTAAACTTATAATAACAATACACTTCTCCATAATTGAAGTAAAGTAACAAATGCCTTTATTCTCTAAATCTAAAAACTACTAAATAATGTGTTTCATAACTGAAGTGACATAACAACGTTAACGGGCCTTTGGTTTAAAAACTAAAACTTATAGGCCTACAGTAGCCTAGACGTGTATCATAATAAAAGTGAAGTAAAAGGGCCTTTATCCTTAAAATTTAAATTTGTTAACAAAAAACGTGTTTCATAGTGTTTCATAATTGCAATGATGTAACAATAGGCCTTTATTGTACCGTCAGGTAGTAAGTGTTCAAATAAGCAAGTACAAATAGGTCTTACCAGCATTTCTGGCCGATTTTTTTTAGATGAATCTGCCTGGTAATGGAAGCTCCAATAGGGGCTCACACATGTGCGAAGTTGTGTATATTAAATGAGTAGTTTCGAATAATTTGTTCCAAGTGTTTAGCTCATTTTTACTATTAGACTTAACAAATAACAATAATTAGGCCTATAAAATATTGAAATTTTTTCTTTTGCATGTGTGGGGGCCCCTCAAGTGGGGGCCCCTATTCGGCCGAACATGTTAAACATGCCTTAATCCGCCTCTGTATAGGCCTAATACAGTTTTAATCTATAAAATTCGATTAGAAATTAGTTTAAATGAAACTTTCCCTCGGAGCTCTTGTCTTCACCTCGGAGAGCCTGGTGTCATAATGTAGGCCTAACAGGTTAGTAGATGAGGTTACTAGCAACATATTCAAACAACACATAGGCCTAGGTCTATCCAATGTCCTCACGGAATCCCTTTCTTCCCCTAATTATCTTCATATAATTTATGCCGTATGGGAAATGCCATAACTTTAAGGCCATTTTGGAAGACTTGCAAAGAAGTTTTCATTTTTCCTTTGTTTGGTAGAGCTTAGTATGCTACACAGTACCGTTAAGTAGGCCCTATAATCTTTCTAACGCAGTAATTATTAGTTGGCTGCAAGTCCGGATTTGCCGGCTATCTCTGAATCCTGCCAGCATGATCATACGTAGCTCATATATAGGACCTATGTTCCCATATGGAACCCATACAGAGCCCCAATGGGTTCCATATAATGCCCATGGAAATGCTGGCATGGAAGTCGATTAAAGCTACCCAGTCTTAATCGAAACTTTCATGCTGAAAGGTCAGTTTCAAACTGCCCCCGGACGACAACGCTCGCCAGCCTCATAGTCCGAATACTTGGATGTTTCGCGCTGGGCCATTGTTCAACCACCAGTGCTTTTTGACTGATTTCTCTTTCTACATTTCCCTTGTCAAATTTTCACGAACCCAAGGTTGTGAATATATCCCAGACTTGTTTGTCATCGGTTTCTCCCCCTTGTACTTCCCAGAAAGCCACAATCAATGGATCTATAGCAGATTTGGGTCACTGAATGGAATGGTCCAATTAAGTTACAAATTTTAACATGCCTACATGCCTGTCACTCAAAATGCAAACCAAATGATTTACTACAACCCTTAAAGCTGTAGGCTTATGCATACCTGTCGAATCTCTGTTAGAAAGCAACAAAAAACAACCGACGCATACCCAAAACCATAAGTAGGCCTACTTTTGTTACGACCTAGTTAAGGCCTGTAGGCCAATGCCTGTTCAATTCAAAAAAAATACAACGGAAGAGAACCTCAGGCGGGGAAAGCGTCAACACTTGTACTATCAAGCCGTGTCTGCTTATGGTTAAATAGGCATACAAGGCCTGCAATTTGAGCCAGCAAGTCTACTAAACGCTGTTATATCACAGGCTATGCAATATATCTTTGAAATATATAATTAGGCTGCATGTGCAGCTATGTGTGTAGGTGCGTGTGGGTGTGTGTGTACGCGCGGACTCACAATATTTAGCCTTTGGCTGAACTAGACAGATATCTTTAACATGCCTACATGCAACTTCGACATGCATGGCGTGTGTGCAACTGTGCATGTTCCTAAGCTTCTATACGCATAGTGGTTATTGAGTGGCCCTTGTATAATTGTATGCATATACATAGGTACGCATGAGTCACCAATCCTCTATTTCGTCTAGGTCAACAAAGCCCTAGGCCTGGATTGTGTAGGCTATTAGGACCAAAAAGCCTTTGCTGCAGCCTGTAGATTGTAGAAGACGGCTCTCAGCCTAGGCGTGCACGTTCAGTTGACTGTGATGGCGTACATAATGAGAGGGAGGGATCATCCAAATGCTGACAGAGAGAGGGAGGTATCACTAACCTACAACTCCCTACAATACTTCCAGCTCAAAATATCTTCGCGAACTCCACCATTACATTCAGCCAACCCGCTCTGCCTGATCGTCCTCGCACTCGGTCTTTATCGATCCTCTGTTACTAAATAGTATTATCATCTCAATTATCCAACCGAGAGCTATGTCCCACACCGCACCACTCCTCTGGAACGATTTTCCTCAGAATTCCTTAAAACTTTGTCTAACCTTTTCCAGAATTCATACCCCGACTCGCCCGATCCTTTGCCTTCCAATACTCGACCTAAACGACCCCCGCCTTAGCAGCTATCCTACCTCCTCTGACCTCCTGGCAACCGGACGGACTTACTTATGAATACCGTTTGGGCAACCCCTCTGCCTCGACGAAGCGCCAGAATAAGCTGCTGCCCTACGCTTAGCTTTGAAGTGGCGCTTTAGAAATTTAGAGTTTACGATTAACCTGCGCGGACATCACATAATATAGGCCTATACGTAGGCATAATGTGCACTTGTTAGTGAACTTACCTTGCTTTCACTTGTCCCAATGTAGCATACCATAGCTTATAATAGATATTAACAGTCGATAGTCGAATACATGTAGGCTACGTCTTTGATGGAGTGCTTCTCTGCTCTGCAGTCGTAACTCTAGGGACTGGATGCCTGCAGACGACAGAGACTGCCTGATTGACCCATTTGGATCTTGACCTGGAACCGATTTGGAGAAAGTGCAAAGAGCTACAAAAATTAGTTGGGGCTACAAGGATCTGAGCTATGAAGAAAGGTTGAAAAGGTGTGGACTAACAACACTGGAGAGAAGGAGGAGCAGAGAGCTAATTGAAGCTTACAAGATTATCACTGGAAAGGAAGCACTGCAGTGGGAGAGGTTCTTTGAATTAGCACCAAACAAGGCAACTCGGGGGCACAGGTATAAATTATTTAAGAAGCCAAAAGGAACATTAGGGCAGAAATTCTTCAGTGCAAGAGTTGTAGACTTGTGGAATGGTTTGGATGATAGTACTGTCTCAGTGGACACAATAACAGCTTTTAATAAGAAGCTAGGGAAATTGGGCTATTAAGCGTTCAAGATTAATTTGCAGTGGTTCTAACACTTCTGAACCACTTAAAACCCCTTGTTATGTTATGTTAACCCATCAACCCTCGCCTAACGACTGTGATTTGATTGAGCGCCTGTGAATAAGCTGGTTCCCGTGACTTCGCTTTTGTGGGCGCTGTAGACATTTCGAGATTACGAAAGACCGTTGTATAATTACATGTACGATAGACCCTAATGAATACGTGGTCCTTTCCTCGACCCGGCTGTGTCAAAGCACCGCACCCCGTTGCGCAGCCCTGAAAGATCACAGAGGTCGTCCAAAAAGGACTTCCGCAACGAGGGATGATCCAAGTAGGTCATCTTTGAGGACCTACTTTACGGACGTGGTCTTTTTAATTGGTAGGAAATTGAACTTAAGCTGCGATGACAAGGCCAACCAACATCTTTATAAACTTTGCTCAGACACCATTATTTGAGCTTTGAAGAACATTGAACTTTGAACAACATTCTTGGGGCATGAAGAAAACACAAGGTGCAGTCCCTTGAGCTAGGCTGAGAGGGGGCCGTTGGCAACTTCCAGTTTTCCTAGCCTCCGCATCAGTGCAGTGGCCAGCCTTATCCCTCGGCGTTTCATCTTCACAGTGTATTCCTTATAGTCGAGTAGGCTAGGGGTGCTGAAATATTGGAAAAATGTCTCCCTTGGCAGGGATTTGAACCCCAATTTCCTGACAGTCCGGCATGCTAACCACTAGACTACCACACATGAAAGTTTGTTAATAATAGACCAGTCATTTTAGCCCACACATAATGCCCAAGACAACGTCGATGGTCACTTCAAGTGAAATCACAATAAAAATTATGATCATTTACAGAAGAGAGTTCAAAGGTCAATCTTAACTATAAGGAACTTGTCAAGACCATCTCAGGTATGTGATTTGATCCATTGGCTCGTCCCAACTTATGGACATTTCATCACCTGTTGTATTAATTGCCCAACACCGACCATTGCAAAATGGGAATTGGTGGACTACTGCTGTGGTCAATCGACCTGCAATAACTGATCACAGTTGATTAAAAATGTGGGGACGTGAGCAGCACTCATCCACACAACAGAATACCAGGTGCATAAAATATGTTTGACACAAACCAAAGCTTCCTGCACACAAATCATAGTTTTGTTACTTTATCTTTCACACAATCGAAATGCACAAACTTCAAGAAACCGCTTATTCATATTGCATAGCAACATTAATACAGCTACATTGCCGAGAGCAGAAACTTGGAATTATTAAACTATGAATGTCCAGACTCCTACAAAGTCAACTGCAGAGTCGACAGTTGACTTTCTTCTAGTTATCTGCAATGATTGTTGCTCATCTAGTAATCAATTCATTCACATCTTATAAATAAGAGAACTTCACGTTCTGGAAATTTTCATGGCACTGATTTTGTGCTTTTGAGATTAAAATCAATCTAAAAAATTTGCAACTACATAACGTTAAACTGAAGTTGTCATAAATTACACAATAACGTATCACAATACGAAGTTCAGAGTAGACGTTGTGCCAATTTCAGTTACAAGTATGATGAAGACCGAAGTGAAACTGGACATGAAAACGGGTTTATCACTGGTCATTTTCCTACCCATTGCACTGTGCTAGGCAGAAACAAATCAAGCGAGGTGAGAATCATGCTAAAACCAGTCCTTATGATACAAGGTATATATTCTCAAACTGAACAGGTAAATTAGTGCAATTCAATTTCACTTTTGTGATAAACGAGTAAAACCAATCAGGTCCAAGTTTCACGAAATCTTTTGTTACGTTCACTGAGTTTTGCAATTCTCTGCATCTACTGTCTTAACAAGTAACGATGTATCGTACGGATTGGAATCACCGTGCAACCACTTCTGGACATCAATCGCTGGGGAATCAGCCTGACCTTCTGTACATGTCTTTGAGGTCCCTTCTGGACTGTTAACAGCACCAATTGGTGTTCGCTGGACATCACCAGGTGTGCCAGCAAACTGCTCGCGGTACTTGGCTAACTTCTTATCCTGCTCGACAGAAAGCTGATGCAGATCTGCATTTTCCTTCTTCAGCGACTCGACTTTGCTCTTGAGCGATGTCAGTTGAGCTTGAAGATTGTCATTGTCGCGTTTCATTGTCTCGTTTTCAGCCTTCGTCAGGTAATAATTGAAGTCGGAGATTATTCCACCTCCTGACACCGTTCCGACGCTCATTCTCTCGAGAGTGTTTGACTTTCCTGCCACTGGTACTTCTGGCCCAACTGGAGCTGACGCTGCGGCCATGGGTCTTTCTGTCAAGGCAGTCCTCAACTTTTTCACTTCATCTTTCAGTCTTTTTGTGTCGCCTTCTAGTCTCATAATTTCAAGTGCCTGGCCTTTGAGCTTTGCCTTGAGGGGGTCCGTAATCGCGACAAAGTTCGTCTCAAGTTCATTAACCTTGAGTTTCAATCTCCCGACCTCAACCTTCTTCTCTTCCAGCTCTTTTTCCACACCGACGTCTTTCTCCTGCTGCAGTCTCTCGATCTCATCCTTCATCTTTTGCTTTATTCTTTCATACTCTTGTCTGGACGTTGCACATTCAACATTTAGGCCACTCACCTGAGACTCGAGGCACTTTACCTTAACACGTAGTTCGTTTCTCTCCCTTCGGAGTCTCGGGGCGTCAGATTCCGAGGCCGTTCTGTGCTTTTCCATTCTTTGCTTTTCTTGTTCGTCACAAATGAAGTCTTTCACTTTGCGAAGCTCTTCAACCACCTCGTTACTGTATTTCTCAAGGTCCTCAATCTCATCTTTGTCTTTCTTATTCTCTGCCTCGAGCTTTTCCACATTCGATTTTAGCTCTTGCCTTTTCTGTTCCGTCTCATTCAACTGAAGCTTAAGACTATTTACCTCTTCCTGGAATTGCTGCTTCATTTTAGTAACTTCATCGACTGCAGCCAAATGCTTAATCTTTAACTCAGACTCTTTTTCCTGTACCAGTTGGACCTGTACACTCAGTTCGCATTTCTCTGCTCTTAGATTTTCACACTCAAAAGCAAGGTTTTGGTTGCTCGATGCCTGAAGTCTCATTTCGTTTATGCACTGTTTCAACTTGGTTGTCTCTGTGCTCTGCAGTTTCAGTTCATTCATATTTTTGCGAAGAGTCTCGACTTTTTCTTGTAGTTCGGCGTCGAGAGCGGATAAACGGCATTCAAGTTGCTCTATTTCCACTTCTAAAAGGCGAACTCTGTTGTCCTTTTCTGCCAGCAACTGTTGTACTTCAGCAACTTGCATTTCAACTCTAGCAAGGCTGCACTTGTACTCTTCCTCACCAGATGTCAGTTCTAGCTCCAGCAGCTCCACTTGTTCTTTCAGACATCCCACACTCTTCTGGAGCTTGCTGTTAGCATCCATCAGCTCGGAAATTTCGCGCTCCTTTTCACAGATGGCCAAATGGCGCTCTGCTTCAAGCCTTGCCACAGCTTCGCAAGTCTCTTTGTGCTTTTGCTCCGTCGAATCCAGTATTTCTTGCAGCTGTGAAACGTGAGTCGTTTTCTCTGCCAACTCTTTTTCCATCCTGCTTAGCTTCTGCAATTCTTCCTTCAGCATGGCTACTGAGAGTTTCGTCTTTTGCAGATCCTCAGAATAGAATTCCTCAAGATCTCTGATGCGCTTCTCCATTTCTATCTCTTTCATCTTTACAGCCTCGTTAACTGCCGCGCTGTGCCTCGACTGGCACTCTTTCAGTTGTGACTGATGCTCAGCGGATATCCTGGCCAGTTCTTCCTGGTGCTGTCTTCGAAGACTTTCGACCTGGTCTGCACGAGCATTTTCAAATTCTTTAGCTTTTGTAGCCATCTGACTCCGATGTTCTTCCTTCAAAGAATCCAGTCGCTTTTGCAGTGCTGTAGAGACTTCTTCGTTTGGCCTTGGCTGGCTACACTGCTGCTTTGAATTTTCTATTTCTTCACTGAGTTCCTTCAGCTGCTGCTCCATCTCTCCAATCTCTATTTCTTTCTTCGTGAGAATAACCTCCATATCGGACAATTCTGATTCCTTCTCTTGCAGGTCCTGTTCAAACCTATGGCGCAGCTCCTCCACATCCTCTACATGACCGTTTGTGACTAGCTTCAGCTTCTCATTTTCTGCCTTCATATTTACTGCGTCCTCTCTGTATTTTTCCTCCAGCTGACGCAATTCGTCACTGAACTTTTCTTCCAACTCGCCCAGTTCTTTTGCGTGCTGCTTCCGAAGACATTTAATCTTTTCCTGCTTCTCAGCATCCATATTATCAGAAATTTCCTGCAGTTTTTCCATTGCCTGCTGCTGAATTTTCAGTATCTCCTCGCATCTCTTCTCTTCTGCATCTCTCTCCATTTCTTTAGCCTTCGCTTCGAGAACGGCCGTCCATCGCATCTTTTCCTCTTTGCGTACTTCTTCAATCTTGTGTTCCATGATTTTATCTGGTTCTGAATTTTTCTTTCGCAATTCTCTGTCCGATTCTTTCTTCATCATCTCCTGAAGCTGCAAAATATAAAGTGCAAACAAAGAAGTGTAAATGAATAAACCAACCAATTTACTACATCTAACTAATGTATGAGACATTCATCACAACAAAGTGTATTCACAAAACATCCAGTTCAACATTGTTCAATTGGAGGTTTCCACATTACTGCACTTCTTTCAAAATTCCCATTTTCCCACTTGGCACCACTTAGAAACCTGCTTTCTTGTCCATGGACCTGGATTCAAACTAGATCTGTCAAATGAGTTATCAGAATCAACTGACTTCACTTAACTTTACTGCAGGATGTCACGCCAACATGAGTGACGCCCTGCACTGGCTTCCTGCCTCAGAGCGCATCTCCTATAGGATAGCAGTACTTGTTTGGCGGCATCTCTCTGTTTGAACTCTGTCGCCCACTTTCTGATTTAGCTCTGCGACTAAGGGGGAGCTCTTCTCGATTGTTGGCCCATCTACCTGGAATGGGCTTCCAATAGACTTATGCTGCTTCTCCTGCAATAACTCACCTACTTTCTTCCGACTCCTCAAGTCCTCTCTCTTTAGCCATGGCTGGGAATGCCTCTGAGTAGGTCTCTTAAAGAGGTGCTATATAAATTGCCAGAACGAATGAAGTAAATGTATATATGTATCTGAATATTTCAACACCAAATAAGTCATTCAGAGCACTTATATAGCGCCCCTCTAAGATACCTAATTAAAGGTGCTATCAGCCCAACTTTGGCAACAAAGAACACTTTTTAAATGCTTGTAAAAGGTGTAAGCAGAGTCCCTAGTTAACAGAACATGCAAATCTGAAACAAAGTTATTCCGCATAGTGGCCCAAACACTGAATCACTAGTTCGCTTCGTGTGTCACGTGTAATTCTGGAACAACCTTAACACTGCACTGAATGTTGCAGAATCTTATCCAAGTCAGTTACAGGGTTCAGAAGCTTTGCTGTGGTTTATACATCTTCAGAAATAGGCTGTCTACCAATCCACAGCAAAGGCTCTTTGGAGTTTTTGTTTACCTCCTTAGGAGTTTGAACATCATTCTTTCCGATCGTGGTTTTGTGCTGTTAGGTGGGGAGTGCACAGAGTAGTTTCTCTTGATGTGGTGCTATACAAATTTGCAATTATAATTCAGGTTATATATCAGTCCTGCATTGTTCTATGACATGCTGTGGGGAGTGGTGGCTCAGTGGTAAGTTCGGCGCCTTGTGACCGGAGGGTTGCAGGTTCGAATCCCACTCTAGCCACTGCGTACGGACCTTGGGCAAGTCCTTCACTCACGACTGCTCGTGGCGCTTCGGCGTGAAAACTCCGACACAGTATCAAATGCTGCAGTCGGGAGTGCCTCTGAGTAGTAGTAGACTTCGAGAGGCGATTTAGAAATATCCGAAATAAATAAATAAATAAAGACGGAATCTACATACCATGGTCAGCTGTTCTTTAATTGATGCCAGCTCTGACTCCAGTTGTTGACGTTCTTCTGTCAGTCTGTCAACTTTAGCCAGCATAGCTGACTGATCTCTCTTTTGACTGTCACGTTCCCTCTCCAGAGCAACCTTCTCGCTAGTCAACTGTTCAGAACCAAAAAAGAACAGGGTTTTGCAAAATGAAAACAAAACACGGCAATAAGCTCAATCAACATTGCTGTACAAGCTCTTTGTTCACCATCCAAGCACAGTATAGTAGAGGATTTTTAGCAGAAAAAACATTAATCGACTCAACAAATTAGCAGGAAGTAGAGACTTGGCACAGTTGTTAAGTAAGCCATACTGATGAAAATATCAAAAGTCCCCATAAATCCAGGCTGTGGAAAAGCCGCCATCTTGGAAAATGGCGGACTAAATACGGATTTTCGACAATAACTTCAGAACCGTCACAGCTACTAAAATATACAAAAGAGCTCAAATACTCTTCATTAAAAGGGGAACATTTCTTGTATGTAACGTTTTTTTGTAGGATTAAAAATAAAAAAGTTACATAGGATTAAAAGAAATAATTCTGTATTTCAGTGTGATATACAAAGTGCAAATAAGTTTTATAGCTTTTTAGCAGAAAAGCATGACTTGACTCAACAAATTAGCAGGAAGTGGAGACTTGGCACAGTTGTTAAGTAAGGCCTAACTGCAGACAAAAATATCAAATGTCCCCTTAAATCCAAGCCGCCATCTTGGAAAATGGCGGCCTAAATACCGTTTTACGGTAATAACTCCAGAACCATCACAGCTACTAAAGCATACCAAAGAACAAAAATAATCTTCAGAATCTGCTTTTGTGTTTGCTTGTTTTCAGATAAATTATGATTCACAATGAAATCCTCAAAATGTGACATAATCCCCAGGAGTCCAGGACGTAATCCCCAGACATATAGTCCCCGGACATAATCCCCCGAACATAATCCCCGATTTGGGGTAGGACATAATCCCCGGACAAAATTCCCCTCAATTGGCTAAGGTTGAGGTGATTATATCCTAGCCTGGAAGATTATGTCCGGGGATTATTGTATTGTATTTATTGTATTGTATTTACGAATTTATAAAACGCCTGTCGCAGTACAACCTAATCAGAGTCGCTCCCAGTGCGAGGAACTCCGTGAGAAAAGAAAAGTCTTAAGACAGCGAGAAGTAGCAGAAATGCCCCAGTTAGGATCTGAGAACGAGTCAAGGAAGGAAGATCACTCCAGAGGGATGGGCCAACAGATGCATAGGCACGGTGTTGAGCCATAGAAGTCCGGGTCCGAGAGACCAAGAGGTCATGTCGCTCTAAAGAACGGAGAGGACGACCAGAGGCAGCCGAAAGAGGTCGACAGATAACATCATAGAGATAACGAGGAGCATGACCTTGGAACGTTCGAGAGGTAAGGAACAGGATTTTAAACTGGATATGCGCAGTAAGCGGCAGCCAATGTAAGTGCTCAGACGTAAACGTCGAGATATGAGAGTAGCGTGGAAGGCGGGCAATCAGGCGTCCGGGGGATTATGTCAGTACACCGATGAGGTATACACGAGGTATTCGTGGAAAGAGGACTTAAGACTGTAATTCAAGCAAGCAAAGATAGGATGATAAGATATTTGAAGGATTAGAAGAAAAAGAGTACCAGACACTTGGTCTTCGACCAAAATTTCTTTCAGCTCACTCAAACTATACTGGCACTCATCGTTAGTGTCAATATATTCCAAAATCTTTTTGAAAGTTGATGAAGCAACAGAATCTTCTGGACGGCCTGCTGAATCTTTCGGTTGAACGCGCTTAAATCTGCTGTAGAAGTCAAAATGATAACAGTCGACCTACTGCTACTAGATCAATGGTATTTGCAACACGAAAGTAAACTTCATGTCCCCAGTCCCCACTCATCACTGCGTTGTTCACAAATTGTAATAATTTTTTCAACGTAACTGAAGGTTAGCCACATTATGCACGGTGAGGCATTTTTTTGGGGAAGTCTTCAGGGAAACATGCTTTCTCTCCGCAGATTAAACAGTCCTCTCGAAGGTCGATTCTCTTAGTTTCTGACCTAAGCACTGGACATGTAAGAGAAGTTGATGGCTGTGATAGTTTTCCACTTGCTATGGCTATGCTATTCTTCTTTGTTTAGTTTCTCCGACATGTTTTGTGCAATGGTACTCTTTCTAGTCCTTCAAATACCTTGTATTTATCATCCCCTCTATCTTTGCTCGCTTGATTGACAGTCTTAAAGTCCCATTTCCACGAATACCTCGCCTCCCTCATCAATTTCTGCTACACATATTGAGCATTTCATTGTGAATCATAATTTATCTGAAAACACAAAAGCAGATTCTGAAGATTATTTTTGCTCTTTGGTATGCTTTAGTAGCTGTGATGGTTCTGGAGTTATTACCGTAAAATGGTATTTAGGCCGCCATTTTCCAAGATGGCGGCTTGGATTTAAGGGGACATTTGATATTTTTGTCTGCAGTAGGCCTTACTTAACAACTGTGCCAAGTCTCCACTTCCTGCTAATTTGTTGAGTCGAGTAATGCTTTTCTGCTAAAAAGCCATAAAACCTATTTGCACTTTGTATGTTGCACTGAAATGCAGAATTATATTTATTTAATCCTATGCAACTTTTTTATTTTTAATCCTACAAAGAAACGTTACATACAAGAAATGTTCCCCTTTTAATGAAGAGTATTTGAGCTCTTTTGTATATTTTAGTAGCTGTGACGGTTCTGAAGTTATTGTCGAAAATCCGTATTTAGTCCGCCATTTTCCAAGATGGCGGCTTTTCCACAGCCTGGATTTATGGGGACTTTTGATATTTTCATCAGTATGGCTTACTTAACAACTGTGCCAAGTCTCTACTTCCTGCTAATTAGTTGAGTCGAATTTCTTATAATTCCTCCACTAGTATTGAACAGATACACTCAAGAGTTCCTTCCACCCAGTGGCTTTGCAGCAGTAGTCAAATTAAATTCCCTTTTCAGCAGTAAAATAAATAATTTCCAATAAACATGACATAAAACAGCGAATGACAGAAGTGAAGCTTATATTCAATGCTTAAATGCCAACCAAATGGATTGAGCTTGTCTCGACAATTCTAGACTGTATATTGTATTGAATTGTATCTAGAATAACTGTATAGAATGATAAATAAATACTAAATGAACACATTAATTAAATATTTCTAAAAGGATTGTATACAATTAAGAAAATTCAGAGTCTAAATGGAAGAAGACATTCATTCAGTGGTGAAATTACAGCTTTCTATTAGAATCAGAACCAAAATAATCTACCTCGGTCAACTGTTCTTTCACAGCACATAGTTCTGCTTCTTTCTGTTGATGCTCAGATAAAATTCTCTCTAGATCTACAGAGGCAGCCAGTTTCTCTTTTTCCTGAGTACTCAGTTGGGCTTCCAGGTCATCCTTCTGACAAATCAACTGTTTGCAACACCAAATATGCGAAAATATTAATTTTTTTTCAGCACAACTACCAATAAGATCACCAATCTAGCACCCCTCACTGTATTCGCTATAGCTGGCATAAACTGTTCTAGACATTAAGTGTTATAGTTGCGTCTGTGACAACTGTATGATGAATAAATGAAAATTAATTGATTGATTACCAATCGCTATAGTTTTGGCATCCAAATATTACCCCTCTGATTCTCCTGACAGTAGCTGATAAAATCTGGAATCGGGAAGGCCTAACACCCTATAATTTTGACTTGTACTGATAGATAGATGTGAAGTTGTTTCCGACATAATCACGATAAATAGCTTAGCAGCACAATAAAAACTTAAGGTAATTCCAATTTTTAACAAATATCAATCACAACGACAACTGAAAACTAGTCTGAAAACAGAAATGCTAAAAGATGGACCCCAAAAAGATACCACATGAAACTTGGGAAGGTGTTATATAATCTCTGTAAAATCACTCACAGAAACGGGGTTAGAGCTCTTTCCATGGTTCAACTACATACCAAAAAATATACCTAGTTTCACTAAACTGAAAAATTGTGGAATGTGGCTGCTTAATCTATTAGATACAGTGCTGTATCCAATCCAGTCAAATCACTTTCATAGTACTACTACCATAATGCAAAGTACTACTACCATAATGCACAAACCACAATCAAGGATCACCTCAAATGAAATCGCAAACAAAGAATATTATACCGTAGTAAGCTGCTCTTTGACAGAGCAGAGCTCCTCATCCTTTTCTTGGAGCTGAACGCAAAGCCTCTCCATCTCAGTAGTGTTGCTCGACCGAATTTGTCCTTGAGCTTCCAGCTGACGTTGCAGTTCATCCTTCTGACTCGTCAGCTGATTACAACCAAAATACGCATAACAAGATCAGTCCCTCGACACTTTAACGATGAGCACTGTACTAAAGGTGACTGGGAAACCAATGCAGCTCATCGTTATTGTGTTAACTAGCCACAAGAGGCAGCCACAGGTATGAAGCATTAGCAACTTAATTTCTTAACCCCATCATATCTACGAATGAATGGTGTGTGGCCAGTCCTCTCTCTTGCCGTCTGATCTCCCCACTGACAGTATATGGTCAGTGTATTGATTAGAGCTGAGTTGGCTAGAGGCACAAATGGAGCCAAAATCTTGATAAAAAATGTCTGCCCTGTTGGGGGTCTGAACTTCAACGTATCAGCTGACAGTCCATCATGAAAACCACTAGACTATCAGATACAGTTAACCAAAACAAAAATAGCATAAGTAAGCAATCCTTTTAATTACAAAACTACTTTCTGTAAACCAAAACACAGAGTCTTCAATGACATTAATTCTTTAAATAACCTAACTATCAACTTATCAAATAACAACTAAGTGAAAGAGTCGGATTTGTACAATTTCAAAACAGTTTAATATAGATTTGCAGTTGTGAATAATGATTACTACATAAGGAACATAGAAAGTGTTATACCACAGTTAGTTGTTCCTTTACGACAAGCAGTTCATCTTCCTTCTGTTGGCATTCATTGGAAATTCTCTCCAATTCGGTTACAGTAGCAACTCTTTCTTTTTCTCTGCCTTCCACTTCACACTGCATTGCCTCTTTTCGACTAGTCAGCTATAAGAAAAAAAACAGCATATAAACATGTTTGCAGTCATCACTTTTAGGAGTCCTTTATTCGTTTTAAACATCCAGCCCACTCCACAACACTATCCCAACATCAGAAAAACCAAACAGCTCAGTCCTTTATGTAATATTTAACAGAAGTCAACATCAAATTTTGATTGGTTAAGATTTCTGAACATTTAGAAGTCTTCACCAACCTATTAACAAAATGTTGAAGTTTGTTTCAGCTTAGCATCCAGATCAGGGTAGTCATTCTATTAAAGTTTGCAAGTCCTTATCATAACTAACAGAACTAATCCTTAGATTATTGTAAAAATGAGTACTTAGAATTGATCGCAGTCAGAACAACTGAACATCATTTATATCCATTGGCTTTTTACATAAAGTTAAAACACACAATAGAAAAATAAATACATTACTTTAAAACCACTGGTCTCAGCCTGTGATGTAAAATATTCTGTGTATAGTGCCCAATCAAAGTACATTCCACTCAGAAGTGTGGGACTGTTTTGTTTGGTTTTCCTAAACAAACCGCTGTCTTACATTTAACTCCAAATCACACGTCAACTTCTGATATTGAAACATCTGGCTTGGCTTATATACTATACATAGAAGGCTTGACTATGAAAATATGACTTGAAAGACCAAGAGAACAAACCGAAACGAGCTGCTCCTTAACTCCCGACAACTCGTTCTCTCTTCGACGCTCATCCAATTTCAGCTTCTCAAGGTTTTCAACTGCTTCAACTTTTTCCTTCTTTTCTGTTTCCAGTTCCATCTGCAAAACCTCCTTCTGACGTGTCAGCTGTTCACAACAGAAACAAATTCACACAATTGTGAGATCACTCAGAATGACAAGACCAGACTACGGTACCAAAAACAGTCAGATCACCTACAACTAAAAACCAATCACAAACTAAAAGTCAGAGACCAACTTGCACTAAACTAACATGAAATCCTGAAATAAATGGGCAGTTTTGTATTACATCGAATCATAGCTGCAACAAATATTCATTCCCAGGAAGACTTAAAAATGCATTAAACTGGTTTCTGTTGCATTGTATCAAATGAATAACAAAGTACATTCTTACAACTTTACTGTTATATATTCTAGAGTACAACTTTGTCGCATGTTGCATGATAACCACTTTCGAAACTACCTTAATGATTCGACTAGATGCTTTAACATATTAACGATGAGCCACATTGGTTTCCCAGTCGCTTTGAGTACATTCTCATTATTAAAGTGTTAATGTTGTTCACCATTTTTCATTTATCTTCAACTGATTCTTATAACTATAATACCCAAAGTAATATTAAGATCCTTCAATAATATCAAGATCCATAAATCTGCTGCTCAATTATCTAAGTTGTATACAGGTCCGTATCGGTATTCTAAAGCATTTACATTCACTACACAATATTTTTTCAATCAGCACTCTAATGATGAGCAGCATTGGTTGCCCAGCCACTTTTAGTACTCTCATCGTTAAAAGGTTAAAGACTTTACCATAAAAAAACAGTGTGCCATCAAAAAAGTAAAATTGTCACCAGACTTACACTCTGCAGCTTGTTCTC
Source organism: Allolobophora icterica (assembly GCA_963556255.1). Classification (NCBI taxonomy): domain Eukaryota; kingdom Metazoa; phylum Annelida; class Clitellata; order Crassiclitellata; family Lumbricidae; genus Allolobophora; species Allolobophora icterica. The sequence goes on along the minus strand of OY744603.1, from coordinate 24,425,190 downwards.
TAGGTTGGCAACATGCAGACCCATCTGTGCTGTCTCAGTGTAAGAATTACTGCGTGCCTGTTGAATGCGCACCATTTCCTCTCGCGTCTGCCGAAACTGTTCCTGGGCTTCTCGCAACTGAAACTGCAGACTGTTGCGTTCAATCTGCACTGCCTCAAACTTCTGTGCAGCCGCTAAACAAACAAAACAAACATCAAGTTATACAGACCAGAACATAGCCGTAAAGTTTTAAGTAGCAATAAGCAAAGTCGCACCACTTTCAGAAACTTGTATCACCAGTAAAACATTAAAAAATTCATTGGAAGTATTCCTCTCAAACATCTGAATACAATTCATTCTTCCTTAAGGCATAGAGAAGCTAATGTGTTAAAAGCAGCCTCAGAACAATAGCAAAATGGGAATAAAATGACATTTCCTTGTATGCCTTGCTCAAACTCTGCAACCCATACTTGTCAACATTTGGCAAATTTAACTTGTCATACTTGTCAACATTTGGCAAATTTAAACACTATGCCCATATTTGAACAAAGTGGCCACTGCTTTTGTGAGATACAAGTACTTACAATGCGTCTAAAACTACCCAGATGCATAACACATAAATTGCTCTCAGCCAATATCCGCATTCTGGCACTGCCGGTCCGAAGTCTGGATAAAAAAGGAGGGTGCCGCTAATCATCTTTATTATGACACAGCATCGTTAAACATAAACTAACAAAACAAAAAGCACTAAGAGCCACATACATAGATAAATAGTCAGAGTTAGATAGAGGCTGCTTGCCTTCCATTGTCTTCATTTTCGCCTCATAATTCTGGCATCGTTGGTTTGTCAGGTCATTCTGGACACTCATCTTTTTGATTCGCTCCATCAGTTTCTCCGGATCCATCTCACCCGGTCCTTTCCGAAATGAATCCTGCCTGAACAGCAGTCCTTCTGCAGTCTGGATCTCTGCCTTCAGCTGCACCTTTTCTTTTTCGGCCTCAGTCAATCGATGCTGAGCACACTGTAAGTCGCATCCAGTCTTCTGTAGCTTGCAGCTGAGCTCGTACACCTACAAAACAAAAACAAGCGTGAAGAAAAGGATCTAAAACTGAGCAAAACCAACATACCTAAAAATTCAGCATTCCTGGCACACGACACATAAAACAGTTGCCGTTGTACTAATGCATGCAAATTTTCTACATTAGCAAGCATACTGGCATTTCCACATGCCTCAGATTTCTAAAATGAATTAAAATTAAACTAGATATCTGGTAACAAGGAACACAGAAAAGTATTCTCATAATTATTTAGCAGGAGAATTTGATACTTTTTTATGCGATTACTGTTCAAATATCACAAACACATCATCGTGATTAACCTCAACAATCATTATATAACACACGTTATGCTGATATTACATACATCTAGTCTCCCTATAGTGGTAAGAATCTTATAATCTGGATGACATCATGCACATCTCAGCCAACTAGCTATAATGAGTACACCGACTGTACACTGTCGGTGGGAAGATGAGACAGCATAGGAGAGGACTGGCCACCCACCATCATATGCCGAGGCTAAGATAATGAAGTCGCTAACAGTTCATACCCATGGCCGCCTCAGGGCTAGCTTAAGGGACTGTTCTTACATACATCTACAGCCTCCCTGAAAGGTAAGATTCACATACTCTGGGTGACATTACACAAAGCTAGCTTCCCTACAAGGGTAAGAGTCATATTATATGTATCTATAGCTTCCCTATAAAGGTAAGATTCTTGTACCAGTGGTATGGATTTGAGCCAAAGCAGCACTGATGCAAAAGTGCGCCAACTTATGATCAACTTATGATCAACTGGATCGGATGATTGAACTTACATCTTTGTTCAGTTGATCTACGAGAGCCTTGTTCTCCTTGTTGGACTGAGCCACAGCCGCATTCATATCCTTGATGACCTGTTCAAGGTTGCCACGGCACTTCTGCACGTCAAGATCTTTGTTGCTACACAACAGCACCTGGTCCCGTGCTGCCTTCAGTTCGGCCGTCACCTTCTCGTGCCTGTAAACCATGCAGCAGCTATGAAGGACAGCTTAGACAAATATACCTCACTCGCTTCCATCACTTAAGGTCACATCAACTGGAAAGCTAACCAAGCTTGAGTATATTTTTTGCAGAAGGAAGACCCATGTTATTCTTCCTTGGCTTGCCTTTCGGAAATGGAAGCAGACTATCAGTTCTTGTTGACCTGCCTGATCCCACGACCAGCTCAATGATAATTGGCCATTTATTTTATCTTCAGATACACGTCATGTTTTGGCATTTTCAATTTAAGCTCGGGGATTAGAGTGGATAGAATCTTGTGCAGTAGAATACCACAGTAAAATCTCCATTCCCACCTCATTGGCCAACAAAATCATATAAAACAAACACCATTCATCAGTAGTAAATGAAGCAGTCTATATACATCCTCACTGAAACATCAATTAAAATTAGCAACTCCTCAAAAGCAAGTCTAAGTGGGCATCTCGGATCTCAACAGAATCACGCCATTGTATTCTAATCACAGTTAAAAAAACTAAATGAGTGGATCGTTTATCAGGATAACAAAACTCTCAAAGGCTCTAAATTTTATAACATGGACAAGATAAAACACAGCCCCAGAGACCTATCACACCGAATCTTTCAGCACTCAAAGCATGAATCTAAACAGTTATCAAGTCAAATCTTTTACAAAGCCGAAAACTTAACCCTACTCTACTGGAGAAGAAGCATAAATCTCAGCTTACTTTCTCTGAAGTTCCACAAAAGCCTGTCTTTCATCCATCAGCTCAAGACTTCCAGTATTTCTTTTCACAGTGACATCAACGTCAACTGGCTTTACGCTGCTTACACAATCCCCACTTGACTTAGAAAGTGTTGCTTCTTTTTCCGACTGGGTCATCTAAGAAATCCAAGAACTTTTGCCGTTAAGCCTTTTAAGAATGTCTAGCAGTCAAGAATTAGCAGATGGTTTCGAGTACTTTCTGTCTACTCTGATCTAGACACTTCTACATGGACATTAACAAGATGCACACACTGCATCAGTTGACATTTACTTTAGGCAAAAAAACAGTAAATTAGAGTTAGTTATTTCAATGCAATTAGCATGACAAGTAATTAAGTAACAAGTAAAACCAGTAGATCACCAAAATATATTAATATTGAAAATTATACACAGCCAATCAATATCACAACTATTTATAAGGGTGATAAATAACTACGGCTGTGTCTGCAGTGTCATCTAGAGAATTCTCAACACAAGTGCATTAGTGCAATGTGACTCATAAAAATGTACATTGCTGCTTGCCTGATTAAGTTGTTGCTCTAGTTCTAAAATGTGTTTTTCGCGTTTCTCCAGTTGCGATTTCAGATCAAAAGCCTCATCTTGAAGCTCAAGCAGATCATTCTGGGCGTCAATTGCCTGAAATAACCACAGCTCATCATGTGACTTTTCTCCAGTAAAGACTTTCTAACACATGCATCAACATTTGTTCATGAGGAAAAGGCCAACAGACAACACAGAGCTTAAACCCCAATTTACAGTATTCTTCATGACTACAAGAATATGAGTTTTAAAACAGTTTTTCATAGAAAGTCAGACTGACCACTACATGATTAGATCACTCACAAGACAAAAGTCATATGTAAGATTGCCATGTGAGCCAAGCCATGGCTATTAAGTGTGAGTGACTTTATATTGTTAGCCTCAGGATGCCAGGGCTGTGGCAAGCCATCTGCCTTGCTGCTTTGTCTTCTCACTTTACAGCTAAGTTCAGTAGGGACGCAAGTGTAGCAGAAATTTCTAAACATCAGTCCAGCATGCTAACTATACTAGGCTGTCATACACCCCCGAGCAACAGACACACACACATACACTCTTGACAAGCAGGCTAAATGGTGTGGGTCAGCGGTTCTCAACCTGTGGGTCGCGACCCCCAAGGGGGTCGCCTTACGATTTACCAGGGGTCGGCTGGAACCTTTATAAATTTGTTTAAAAAAGTTGTCAGCGTAGTTTCTTAATATTTAATATTTATTTAGTCTAATTATTATTACAACACTATTATGGTAGCAAAACTGCGTCGCAGGGGATCCAGTAACCCAATCAATTTTATTGTTGGGGGTCGCCACACCTTTGAAAAATATTATCAAGGGGTCGCAGCTCTTAAAAGGTTGAGAACCGCTGGTGTGGGTTATCAGAGAAAGAAGCTCAAATTAACCATAAGATCACCATGCAAGTAACAACTTTGAAATATATCAGATTTTCTAAAATTTACCTAATAATAAATATATTTAGAGCTTATAGTATTCACATTTGTACAAAATTCAACAGACTATACGTAAGGTGAAGCTGGAAAAATTTCATGGAATGAAGCAAAGTTTGTTTTATTATCAAAATCCAGTTGATTATTATATCTGTGATTCTTACAAGTGACGCCTGTTCCTCCAACTTGTTCTTTAGCAGTTCATGCTCTAAAGATGAATCATGCAACTGTTGCTCCAGCGATTGGATCTTCTCCACTAGAGCCTCATTTTGATCTGAATCCGTAGTTTCAATATCTTTACTCGACATGTTCTCCAGCTGTCATTGAGCAAACACAATAACATATAGAGCGTAATGTACTGTGAAACACGGCAATCAATTGGTTAGCAAGCTCACCTTGTAACGCAGAGTACAAGTCTGAGCATCCCCCAAGACGGTTATTGTGTAGGGACCTTGAGCAAGTCCTTCACTAACAACTGCTCAGCATCATCAACTGATCCGTCGTGGTCACTAGGTAGTGGTGCTTAGTAAATGTGTAATAATAAGTCCTTGCAAGAGGAAGCCCTTTGCCATCAACTTACTCCCATCCCCTGGGATACATGGCTTTGAGTGTAACCAGCTTATCTGAACATTTGTGTGCTATGTATCTAGTTGGTCAATGAACTTGTGATGATTTCCAGCATTTAGATTTTTAATATTTGTAGGTGTTATGTGTATCACAAAGCACAATAATAATTTTGATTAATCACTTTCCTGCCATGTCATAACTTCAGGCATTAACCCTTTAACTGCCAAGTGGTCAAGGGTCAAATAATCCCCCGTGTGCTGACAGCTAACGTGCAGAGCAACATTTTGTTATTGTTGCAACTGTAGTTTCTGTGCTACATTCACTGTTGCATTTACTATAATTCGTAATAATATGAATTAAAATATCGTAGTTATGTAAACATTGCTATTGTTGCACATTTATTTTCAATAGATATCAAATACCTAACATGCTAGAAAGGTATGGGCTTGGAACTGAATGTTCAGAGCATCTGTTGCAGGCTGGGTCACATTTCACCCAGATGCTATTTCCAGTACTTTATTTTCTTTAGAAAACTTCTTTGCAGCTGTGTTAAATGTCAAGTGATCGCAAAAATATGAAAAGTTATCAAAAAAAATGTCGAAAGTGACTGCACAACATCCCATGATAAAAAACCTGAAAATGCTCACCATTAGCATACTTATTATTTCTGGAACTAACAAAAGTTTCGCAAACGAAATATAGAAAAGTACCCCAAATAGTAGCCCAAACACAGCAGAAAATACTGAACTGACTTTCATGTGCCTAGGCTTTGAATAATAGTCATTGCCTTCAGTGCCATACTAGCACAGAGGTCACTGTATTTATGACGAGCGGCGCTCGTCAACAGAGCACACAGGATACAGATAATTGATAACGAGCGCCACTTGTCACTACGGCAGTTAAGGGGTTAACCTTGTTCTAACTATGTAGCTTGAAAGGTCCAAACTGGTTAGCTAGATCTATGTGCAGAAACAAACGTAATCCTCACGCTACATAATGATAATTTATAAAATGACTCTTCAAGATATCAACTCAGAATCACTCTTGGCCCTGCCCTGGTGGAACAGATCAGCAGCAGTCGTTAATTTGAGGAAGAAAGTTCTAGTAGGCTCTTCTTTCAATGTAATCAAGAGCAGGTTAAGATGTAGATCATTCCAGACAGATGACTGAAGAGGTACACTGATTGAAGGGCAAGTGAATAAGATACGCAGTTCACCCCAGCCTTCTCAAACAGTCTTCCACTAGATATAAATACTTTTCCACCACAAACAGAGCAAGAAACATTTCTACCAATCTTAAGCTGCATGTGTTAGGCAAAGAAGTTGTCTTCTTGGCAGAATCTTAAAAATAGCCAGATACACACAAATGAATTTGCAGCTGAAAGTGATGAGCCTAGAGGCATAATGGCTATGACGAGAAAATGATCATAGGATCACTCTATATTGAATAAGATTAGAATACCTGAAGAGTCAGCTGTCTCACTTCCTCCTTCAGTGCAGTTACCATCAGCTCAGACTCTTGTAGCTGTTGCTCAAGGTCATTCTTCAGATTCATCTCTTCCAACTCACACTCGGTCTGAGTTTCCACGGTTGACCGAGTTTCCACGGTTGACTGCTCCGAAGCAACACAGGTCACGGTCACCTCAGACTGTCAACAAAAGTTGATTGCATTTGAAACATCTGCCAAACAACTTCTTCTACACTACAGATGATCTACGAAGCGAACTCTCTGTATACGAGTCTGTATCCGGCAACTTATACAGCGCTCCTAGGAACTCACAAAGGCACGACTATAACTACTGAGACACGATCCAACATAAATAAAAATCCTATGGTAAGGGGACAAGGGAGGTGGAATAGCCAGACCTCTGTCCCCAACAGTTCCTTTTCAAGGTATACTACCATGTTTAAAAACTAAACACAATTTTATAGTTATAATATAATAGTAATAATAATGACCACAATCTTTACTACTTAGTATACAATTATTGGTAACACTATATTACCGAACACTTTCAGATTAATTAGTACCATACATTTTCATTGGGGTCATTCCTGCTTAGTCTACACTTCGTTAGTATGATTTTCATAACCGTCAAAGGAATCATACGCAACAGCAGGAATGCAGTTCCAATCACTCAATTATACACCAAATCAGGCAAGGTCAAATACTCTATACTAACCAGATGATTGGGAAGTTTGTTAAACCGACTCTCAAGGTTGGCTATTTGCTGAACCAGTTCAAGTTTCTCTTGCTCCAGTTGAGACACCTGCATCGTTAAGCACACATTAGGAATTCAATTTAATAAGAAATATTTCTGCATCATTAAGCCCCGATCTCTTCCAGAGTTCACTACCAGTGCAAATCCTGCAGCACTGAAAAAGGTTAAGAGGCAAAAAACATCCTATGCATGTAAGCAAGGCAATTCAAACCATATGAAAGATGAAGCACACCTTCGATTTTGCACTAAAGAAAAGATTATTATTATTATAATTATTATTATACTATCAACCTAAGCTTTCTAAAAGCACATACATTTCTCCTGTAACCAAAACAACTTAAATCTTAAACTCACAAACTTATCAAACACATTTCTATCTTATTAACACATGAGAAATTTTGCATTGATCAAGTTTCAATATTGTACTGTGTCAAACAGTTTTATAAGTCAATGTTACTTAGTTATATTATGCGGATAATCTATTTTAAATATGTAAGTAATTATTCTAGACAATGTAACATGTGTACAATTTATCAGATGCAAATAAAGACTACTTACTTACTTGATTACACTAATTTGAGTCATGTGTATTGACAAAATGTTTAGTTATAGATGCATTTTATGCAATCATCAACACATCCCACAGAACATCGCAAAGGCATTGCCTATAAAACAGTTAAAAATTAGAGAAATAAATTGTATGATACAGATTTCTATTAAATGTCTTAGGACTAGACCTGTGACAATTTCCTTGAATGGCTTTACTTCCAAACTGTTTGAGGCCAAAACCGACCTTTTCAAGAGTCTGTTCTGATGTGTTCAGAGTCTTCTGTTGTTCGACGAGGCTGGTGAGCTTTGCTTCCAGTTCCTGATTCATCTCAGTCAATTTATCTCTCTCCACCTCCTGCACACACAAGAATCATTCACAGAGCTTCTTTGAACGTCGGTCTTGCTAATGAAAAATCAAAGTTGAATCAAAGTAAAGCCATGTAAAAAGGTTGATGGGCTATTATTTACTCAGCCCATGGCCTTGTTGCAGAGGTTTAACATCACATTAGGGTAGGCCTGCAGAACCCCTCCATACATACTGGACTAGTTTGCCCTTAAGCTAGCCTGAGAGGAAGCCAAGGGTATGAAGTGTTAGCGACTTCATTTTCTTAGCCTCACCATACGAGGGCAGGTGGTAGTCCTCTACTTTGCCACTGACAGTGTACAGTCACTGTACTCATAATAGCCAGAGTTGACTGTGAGATGCAAAAAACTCGAACGATTTTTTTCCCTCGACAAGGATTTGAACCCCAAACCTCTCGTTTGACAGCATAGCATAGGCCTACTAACCACTAAACTATTGCACACTCCTCAAGAACCACCTAAGTGCTATAACAAGTTAACAAGTTAAAGTTCTAATTTTTGGATCCATGTCCAAATCTGACAAAAAGAAACCTTACCAAAAGCTTCAGCACCTCGATCTGTCTTTCGAGATCAGAAATATGCGACAGCAACATCTCCTTCTCAGCAGCCAGATCTCCTTCTCCAGAATTCTTACCAGAAAACTGCATCTCCTAATACAAATACAGTTAAATCAACACTAGCACCAATATCCTCATCACTGATCACTCATTACTATTGTTCATTTGCCCAAGCTTTCATCATGCATCATGCTGACCTCTCAATGGTTGGGTCAAATTGACTGGAAAGGCCTTCCTACAGACCTGCATTGTCTGGTTATGGATGACATATGTGCCTTTTGTCGATGACTGACATTCGACATCTATCACGAGGGTTGGGCTGGCAACACTTCTGACGAGACATCTTTAAAAAAAGTGCTATATAAGTCACTGAATGAATACAATGGCAACATTTATCTTTTGTAATCATTTAAAGTAATTATGTTTTTCCATCGCTTCCTCTGCCTACATCATCTCACGGTCATTCCTAGTCATCACCATGAACCATAATCAACAATCATCATGATCACTCCAATCATCATACCGATAATCATCATCATTTGTAAACAGTGATTAGCATTGGCCATCCATTATCAAGCACCATGTTTCATCTGTCACCATCACTATCATCATAACCACAGCTTGACCAAAGAAAAATTAATGACAAGTCCTGCAGTCTTCTATGAGGTTTGTCAACTGTTCCCTCTGTCACTGGACCCAGCCAGGTGAAGAATGATCCATCTCTGGAGACATTCAAAATATCCTATTAAAATATCATATGACAGTCACTGATCTTTTAACTCATGCATAGCACCCTTTTCTTTGGCCTTGGCTGCGTTACACTGCTATACAAATTGACTTATTTATTATCATTATTATTATTAGGTAACAGAATCAAGTACCTGTTCAGATGAATCAGATGCCTGTTCCTGCATGGCTGTCTTCAACATTTCTTCCCGATTTTTAGAGACCTTCAGTTGGGCCTCCAGAGAAACAACCTGCTCTATCAGTTCTCTCTGAGTCTCCTGTCAAAAAATCGCATAACTCGTCTCCATTTTCACACATACAAACGAACATTCACCAGTTTCTGCTCAGTCATAATATTCTGATACTTCAGGATTGAATACAGCATTGTCTCACTATTTAACCCTTTAATGATGAGAGGGATTAGTTTTCCATGCATATTAGTACATGCTCATCATTAAAATGTTAAGCACCTCGCGTACTTCATTTAAGAAATGCACTTTTCTAGAAAAAATTTCAGAAAAATACACACAGATACATACATGTATATTCAATTCTTACCGGTATTTACTAATTAATGAGAAGCAATTCATCATGGCAAATTTATTTATACAGTAATTTATTTAAAATTGTATTTTTGAAAATATTTATTCAGAATTTATTTAAAACATAATGTCTGCTACTATTCTTCAAAAACCTTTCATAAACAGTACTTCAACCCATTCTGCAGAGAATGTTCTTGTAACAGATGAGCAAAGATTCGAAACAGATTCTGGTCTAAAATAGGACTTTTGTCTCAAACAAAATAGACAGAGCCAGAACAAGACATGGACTAAAGAGAACATGAGAACACCCCAAACACCCGAAAACACTCATGGAAATCATTCATCTGCATCAGCAATGCCAAAATGACTGGCAGCAGGAACTGATTATGATTGTATTGTATCTACAGATTTATAAGGTGCCAATCTCAGTACGACGTAATCAGAGGCGCTCCCAGAGCTAGGAACCCCGAGGGAAAAGAAAAGATTTAAGACAGCTGATACAGGCAGCAAGACCCCAGTCAGAATCGTAAAACGAGTCACAGGGGCATTGTTCCAGAGCAAGGGACCAGCGTGAGTAAAAAAGCATGATGCCGAGTCATGGTGGTCCTAGACCGGGGGACAAAGAGGTCAAGCCAATCCAAGGAACGAAGAGGACGAAGTGAGGCAACCGAGATGGGCCGGCGAATAGTCACAAAGATGATGAAGCATAAGTTACAACAATGAACTGAAACTAAAGAATTAACAATGCTAGCAAGAAAGGCTACGAAACACAACACTGAAACATTATCTCTCAGTGACTGACCTCTTGCTTCTCCAAAATGCTGACATCTCTCAATTCTTTCTCGTATCGCGTGAACTCGCTCAACTCCTCGAACTCTTTTCGAAGAGTCTCATACGTCTCGTCCGCCACTTTCTTGCTTTCATTACTGAGACAACAATGAACACTGCCACTAATGTTGCAGCCAATATTATGGACTTGTAATGTCAGTACAACAGTAGCAGGAACAACTCATGGCAACATGCACAACACATTGCAACACTGCACAACATTAAGCACTTAGTCAAGTAACTCGACACTCTGTAAGCTTCTTCTAAGCAATTCACGAAAGAGATGCACACATGCTACATGTAAATGGTGCCTAAAAAAGCAGATGTCTGTAAAATGAAAACTGCTTATCAATAAATCAATCAGAATGTAAAAGAATCTTTGACTGAGAACCAACTACACGTAAGTTATCTGACATTTCACCTTGGTTTCCTAACCTAGATTAAAGCTATGTGCTTCAAAACATATCAACATTATATCAGATTTGTTTCATGTATTATTGGCCTTGACTGCATCATGCAGACATGCCTCTCTTAGCAGTACTCAACTGATAAAGTTGAATTTTCTTGTCAATTTTTAATGCACAGACTGTGGTTTGGTCTTAGACACATGCAAGTCCTTCAAAGGGCTCCTGTTAGGCATATTTATCAAGCTAATCTACTTATCAAGCTTTTTAGCAGATTTCACAAGTCTGTTGTCTTTTTGGCACCAAGTATAATTCCAAATTTTTTGGGTCTAATTTGACTTGATAACAGATATTTCACCTGCCTGTCTGTAGAATATCAAATTCAATGCAAATGGTTCTACAAAAGACAGAGATAGAAAGCTGATTTACCTTGAAGCAAGTTTTGTTTGAAGGAGACTTATCTCTTCCACCAGCGACGCACTGAAAGTCATTGACTCTGCTAGCTGTTCCTTAACAGCTGCTAGCTTTAAATGCAAATAAAACATATTCAGTCAATCAATAAATCAATCAATCAATAAATCAGTAGACTGTGTGGCACCTACTTAAATCTTTTACAATCATGCTTTGACATTCAACAATATTAACAGACAGTCAAACACTGTAACAGTAACCAAATACTTCCACTCAATGAATCAAAGACATAAATCTGTTTCATTGCAGTTACAATTTATCATTAGCACTTACTTAGTACTTACTTAGTACTCGGTAGCAAGCTATGTCTAGAGTGCTTAACAAGTTTACTTGTCAGCACAAGCACTAACAGTTACAAAGTGCACTCCCATTTATGCACGAGCCATCTAACAAACACTTTAATGACAGGAGTGTAGTAAAAGCAACTTGGAACCAATGCAGCTTGTTGTTAAAGTTTTAACATGTGGTTGAACCATGGCTCCTAATTCTACCCATTTACTTATGCTAACCTATTTAACATGTGAGACACATTAACGTGGATGTGATATAGGAACTTGCTCTGTAGCACAACATGGTAGAATTTTGTAAAATCAATGCACATGCTGCAACAGCTAAAATTCCATCTCAACGTCATTATTTTGGACAGCATGAACCAAATGTGTATAGCTGTCTGAATATGGGGCAAGCTGCTAGATGGAGCTGACTTTAAGCACAGGTCAAGGACAACACAGTTCCAAAGAAGACGAACCTAATAGAGCTGCATGTCTCCATTCCCCACACCTAGTAGCAGCTGCAACTGATATAGATTGTCTGTTGCTTACATTGCCAACCTACTAAACACCAGCAGGAGCTAAGCTGTTGTCTGGGCTAAGGTGACAACAGCCATGTACCCACACGCTCTGCAGTTCAATACAGGCACTTCACTTGTCAAGCCAAGAAAATAACACCTGATTATACAATTGGTGCGATATAAGTAGATAGGGTTCTCAAGTTGTATCTTTGAACTGAAGCCCTAACATATTTGCAAAAATACTACCAAAAGACAGATGTCTTGATTAATATGTCTTCACATAATGTGATGTGAATCGAATCCTTAACAGCCAATCAACATGAAGATAAAATAATATTACAAATAATCCATCAGCACTAACACTAAAATCAATCAAGTGACATTAAGTAATTTATCCTGTGATGCCGCTGCATTAATTCCTCGTAGATTAGCGCTAAATACCTCCTGCTGAAGGACTTTGAGCTTTTCTTCAGATACCAGCGTACAGTCAGCTGTCCCAGAAACATCATCTTCCATGGTTTCAACCATGTCCTGGACTTCACTCTTCACAGAAGCTCCATCAACTGGAACTGGTTTGTCAGCTATCTGGCATCTCTCTTGATGCAACTCTACAGATATAATGTACCAAAGAAATGCCTCTTACTTTATCTGCCTCACTCATTCATCAATGCCATCCAGGATATCTACCGATCTACCTGACCACTTATTAATCTACTGAATCCTGTTCTCCTTCCACGTCTTCGTCCACTCTCACCCAAACAACTACCCTTCAACTAACCAAACCACCCACCTAAACAGAAAATTTACTTTTATATCAACCAATCCATCCATCAATCCTTGCTTTTCCAACCCTTAGGCCATTCCTTCCAAGAAATGTGTTAAAAAGATGTTTATAAATGTCCATATACATGCCATGCCATATTTCGTGGCTTCTACTCTTCATTATAAAGCACTTTTAAATGAGAAAGCACGAAGTAGGCCTAAACAGATTGAAACATACTCTCATTTGACCTCACCAGAGTCAGTGCTGTTTCTCCTGTTAATCAATTTCTCCACCGTTTCCGTTGATTCTTGCAAAGCCTCCTAGTACACAGAAACCAGAAATACTCAACAAGAAAACAAATCAAAAATTTTTTAATAATTTCACATATGGATATTACAACACCAAAGCAATTACTTGACAACACTATTTTTAACCTTCAGAGTTAAATATCAGTCCAAATTTATAGGTCTAATTTGGCTTGATAGGAGATATTTTACCTGCCTGTCTATAAAATATCAAATTCAATATCGAAACCCACTCTGAGTGCTTCTATTTCTTTGTCTTTGTTCTTGAGCTCTTCCTCCAAGCTTCTTGTCTCATTTGTTGCTTGAGGGTCATCATTACGACACGCTATGGACGGACTCTTGGATGAAACAATGGTCTCAGGTGATCTCGAACTGCTCTCCGAGGCCTCACTTGTTCCAACGCACAACATGGCCAGTTTTAATTCTGCATAAAAACAAAAACATTTAAAGACCTGCCAAATCATTCAACAAAATTTTTTTATAGAAAATACCACAAAGCCAATGACACAAAGCACATTTCACACAAATAACAGCCAAAACAAACCAAGTCAATTCCATCTATGTAAAGAATTCAGTTTCATTGCACAATTACCCCTACTGCATTAACTATGTAACTGTACCATACTTATTCGCTTGCACCATCCTACACTTTTAATGTTAACACATATCTAAACAAACACTTATTCACAGTACTGCTCAAGATTTCCCTTTTATTGTTAACCATGTATCTAAGCAAATGCCTACTCACCTGTGCTGCCCTTACACTCTTGATGCTATTTTTTGTTTCTAATAAATACTTGTTTGGATTGCCCTCAAGCTTTTAATAATAAAGATCTATATTGAGAGAAACAAGGAGCTGTTCTAATAACATTATACATCTCTTAATGTCAAATCTACAGCTTCAGCTTTATCAGGTTCAGCTTCTGTCATAATAAGCTATAGTACATACTATACATTGATAAACTTCAGCACTTAAGGTGAAAATGGAGAATCCAATATTCGATAAAAACGATGGAGAGGCAAATTTATCGGACAAGCTGGAAAAGACAAATCAGATACAACTTGTTTAAATAATGTTAACAAAATAACAAGCACAAAATACACAAAGCAATAACTGATTATTTTTTTACAATAACAGATTTGCTAAGCAATTCACTGGTCTTGAGTTGATACTGAAATATTTAATAACCTGCAATTTCTAGATCTTTAGCTGTGACAACGTCGTCGTAATTTTGCTTCATCGTCGACATGGATTTCTTTAGAAGTTACAAAATAAACCATCCCAATTAATTAAAAGAATTTTGAAAGAACCAAGTAACAATAAACTTCAGGCCCAATGACAAAAAGCAAATTTGGGCAATTTTAATTACAGATTTATATAGCCCCTTTAAAACACTCATCAGAGGGACTTACAATATAATCACAGACACCCAGATTCGAACAGAATGGTTTTCAAGAGCCTGCATAAAAGAGGTACAAAAGACCAGAGCTCAGGTAGTAGAGCGCTAGGCAAACTAATCCTGGGATGACAACAGCAAAGTATTAATAAAACAAATCTCTAGGTGTAAACAGAGGTGTATTTATCACACAGAAACACCAAATAAATTTGTAACAAAACAGCAGCTATTTACCTTGTCTAAATGCAAGAAACAATTTTAAGCTATTCTTATTTTGTCTATATAAAAATCTAACCATGCTCTGCAATCACCATAACACGTTAACAGCAACATGTTCAATTACAGAAATATAAAACACAAATCTAAGCATAGGATGTATGTGAATATGTGGACACTCAAGCACCTTTAGGAGGGGTTGGAGGGATGGGTGCCTTTTAGTTGGCTTCCAGATGTTTTATGTTCTAATGTCTGTAGTGAGATCAGCAATTTGCCAATAAAGAATATACTTACTTACTTACCTTTTTAAAGTACCTCACAAGCACTACACAATGTTGACAACAGATCATCACAACTAAATCAATACGTTTCCATGAACAAACATCCTCGTCTTCCCAATTCTTCATATGCTGAGCGCAGCACAAACCAGTGTAATTAGATCTTTGTAAAAAAATTTAAATTCCAGAACAGACTTTCAGGAAATGTACCAGAAACCAGACTTGCTCCCATAAAAACTACACCAGAATTCATTATAACATAGTCTTTGAAAGCCATATCATGAACTGCCATACGACGAGGTAGTACTGTTATAAAGAGTTTATTTTCTATGGCTGAGCTAATTTTGACCGCGTTATATCGAAATTCACATTATGACGAAGTGTCTTATAACAAGACTCCTGCATATTGATTTAAACAGTACTCAGTATTAACCTGTAGCTCTCCAATTGTATCGTCCTGGTCCTTAACCTTCTGCTGAAGGCTTTCAAAGGAGTCGCCTTTGTCCGACACCTTGCTTGAATGATCATCCATCTATGCATTGAGTAAAACAATGTGGGTTATAACAGAACTTAAGAATAAATAATTCAAATTAGAAAAGTGATCTCCACAAAACTGTGGGATGAAAAATGTCTGTATCTAACAAAGAAGTAGAACAGAACTATTTCCAGTTATCAGTAACACAAACGGTTATCAGTAACATAACAAATCACCAATTATACAAGTTATCAGCAATATCAGAACTATTAAAAGATGTCTGTGATAGAATAAGACTATCACTGATTTAACAATAATCAGTGATATAATAGGTTTTCAGTGATGTAAATGGCTATCAGTTATAAAACAGGTTATCAGTGATATAACAGGCTATTAGTGACATTAGCTGTCAAGTGATAGAATAGGCAATCACTGATTTAATAGCTTATCATTGATATGTTACCACTGATAATCAGCAATCACTAATGACAGATTATCAGCAATATAATAGGTTACTAGTGATAGAATAGGCTATCATCAGTATAAGCTGATAGACTAGGTGACATTCTGGTACTTGCCGGATCAGTTTGAGCGTAGACAGAGCACGTGACCGACCGGAAGTCATCGTCCGTCATCATCGTAGGACAAAAGAATAGATCTGGATGACCATCATCTTCCTCTGCTATCGACTCGCAGTCTTCTTCCACCATGCTGCATAGTTCTCGTGTTCGACCTTTTAAAACAAAAGTTCACCATCTTATACAACTGATTACCTCGTAATTTTGAATCCGAACAGGAGTCTCACCAGAACTCAGTGCAAGTGTAGGCTAGAGACAAGTAGTTCGAATACAAATGCAGAAGAATTTGGTACCATTTTACGATGGCTGGGGTCGTAAACAGCAAGTCCTGTGACTCACAGATTCTGAGTCCTATACTTTGGGATTCGTCCACTGCCGACTTAAGGGCTCATGAAAGGAAAGGGGCACCTTCTGCAAGTCTCACTAGGAAACACGTGACCTTTACTACTAATTTACTCAGTGTGTGGTGGTCACTGGGCTCTATGACATTTTGGCCACAATGCAAATATAACAGCATCGATGCACATTTTCTCTTTCGAGCAGCACGGCTGGACAAAATAATTGTCATTTCATATGACAAACTGAACGCACAATGCAGAGGTTAACAAAGATGCATCATAATTATGCCACAGAAGCATAAAAACATAATGCACGCTCTAACAATGATTTAAGTTGCTTCACCTGCTGAAAATTTAGAAAAATCTTTTGGCGCCAGCGAGTGACGATCTTTGCCAGGGCACCACGTCTCTCGTCTTTTCTTCTAAACAAAGAAATTCCCAACTCGGTTAGAGTAAGCAATTCTAAACTTACAACACGAATCTGAGCTCTGGGACATTTCGCTTAATTATGAGCTGTGCCTTGAACAGGTCAATAAAAAATGCTATACAAATGAAGAGCTAGACATAAGAAAAGCAGTCCCTTAAGCTGACCCTGAAAGGCAGCCATGGGCATGAAGTGATTGCGATTTCCGTTTCTTTACATCCATTCGGCTACTGTGCCCAATGGCTGCCCATTTTATATCAGAGTTTGTTACAAACAAACCTATACTCAAATATGGAACAATGCCAATAGATTTTCTATATAACATCAGACAGGTGAATTTCGAACACAGATGCAGCGACAAAGAACTTAGTCCATATTAGTCCAAATCACAAGTCCAGCAAAAAACCACTCAACAGCTTCAACAATCAAGTTTGGAAGACATGTTACATATATAAAACTCATCAACTGAGTGTTTGAATATGACCATGTCTAATCGGTCTACTTTGGCAGATTAACTTTATAACCTGCACTGATGCGAACAAACAGAATAAACTGAATTACTAAAGTGAATTACTAAACTCTAATAGTACGCACGGTTCAAATAAATAGGAATCAGTAATCACTAATAATACACTAGAAACATCAGTAAAATCAGAAGGCATCATCAAAATAAGAATGTTAAAAAAAAATATAAATTGAATAATACATAGAAAATCAACACTTTAGAGGAAGTGGAAGAAGAAACAAACTTTCAAACGGAAATCTTCTTCTGATGTCGGTTTAAGTCGACTTGACACAGATATGAGTTCCATAAGCCGCTGGATTTTCTCGTCCTGTTCCTGCTGCAGCCTCTCCTTTTCCGCCAGTTTCTGCTGTAGTTCCTGGTTGGCGGTCTGCATATTATCTTGACCTTTCTGTAAAAGCAAAAACGAACTGATACTAATTCTACATTGCAAGAACTGCTTCGAAATGCCTGTAATTCTTATGTTTCGGACTTCACAGCTAATTATACTATGGCAACAATCTGGAATACATACAATTGTAAACTCCACATTTCTAAAGCCAAAGTACCAGCTTATTCACGAACGCTATGTCATGTCAGAGGGGTTGTCCAGAGAAGTCTCGTGAAGATCCAAGATAATGGTATACTGGTTGCCTCAGCCTACTTTATTTGACTGCCTAGCTATCTTTTCAATATTATTAATTCATTGATGACTAATTATATATATTTGTTTATTGAAAACTGGATGGCACGTCACACCCAGGACCATTAATATGGGTTCAGCCGATGTCTAAACGTCTACTAAATCCTTGACGCAGTCCACGCACAATTTGAGTTATGGCTACAACTCAATAGCAGCTCTGAAATCTTATCAACATGTGATGAATCAAGTGAAAAACCGACCTTTTCAAGTTGCTTCTTTAAGCAAGCGATTTCCTGTTGCATTTTTCTCATCAAGGCTTCATCTGAAATAACTTCATTCACAACTGGGCGATTCGTGATTCGTTTTGCTGAAGTTGCAAACTAACAAACATACAATACCAATGAATACCAAACAGTTTGAAAACGGTTCAAGCAGTTTCTCGGTGTCATTCCTGCACCTGTAACTACTCAAGTTTGCCCACATTGAGAAGTGAAACTTACCTCTACAAGTCTGCTTATAATAGATACTGTTTCCTGTTGCTTCAGTGTGCAATACTGTACTGTTGTAAAATAGGCACTATCAAATTCCAGCTGCATTGTATTATATTATTCCCCAGACTCATAGTTCGAGAATTCGCATTTTAAGAATTTTAAAAATTCACGAATTTTAACGAATTTTAAAACTGCAGTTTTAAAATTCGTTAAAATTCGTGAAATAATAAAATAATAGAATTCTTTGCCATGGCAACGAATTTCATTATAATGTTTACTTTTTAACTTTTTAAGCAAGTAAATGTCAATGTCGTATATATATATATAATATATATATATAATATATATATATATATATAATATATATATATATAATATATATATATATATTGAGTTACTGTTCTACTTGGAGTCTTGAACTTCGATTTCTATCATAGTTGGGGTGTGTGACTGTGAGTGTCAGTCAGCAGAACGAAAAACCACCAGTGCCCCAGCTCCAGTGTGACCAGTCAGTCACTAACACAGTTTGCAACCAAACATGATTAAAAATGGTTGGCAACGTTCATGGAGCTGTGTCCTACTTCATCGTCCTCTGATTCTGAGTCAGGAACAGCCCACTGCTCCCACTCGACTCTGGTTTCTGTGTTTTCGCCATGCAAATGCTCCTGAATTCGGGCAGAACAACCAACAAATTCCTTGTCACAAAAACAACACTGTATTGTTGGATTACCATTACCTTCTCCTCCAAAATTACTACATAAGCTTACTTCCACTCCGGTCCATGTTCTTTCATCTTTAAGAAATTAGACTTTAACTAAATTAACTCGTTACGTAAGAAACTTTTATATTGAATTTTACATTAAATTCTAAGCAGAAGCTTAACACAACAAATCACGACGTCATCACATTTGCTGTCGTTGCTTACGCTGTTTTTGCAAAACGCCACTGTCAATGTAAAAAAGGCCCAACAATGGTCCAACGAATTTTTACGAATTTTAAAATAGACCAAAAATTCGCGAATTTTTACGAATTTTTAAACCGAAAGTCACGAATTCTCGAACTATGCCCAGACTTACCATTATTCAATGATGTCATCTGATTGCCTCTGTCAGGTCTTACCTAAAACTAGCACTGTTCTTGGTGAATGAACCTTTTCACTTGCTGGAGTTTGGAACTCTATCCCTGTATCTGTTATTTCTGCTGTGGTTTATATCATTTCGTTCTCAGCCTAAAACTTATCTCTTTCAAATTGCTTATCCACCATACGCTGCCTCTTTGTCCTGCTGGACTTATTTTCTGGATACTGACCTGATTAAGGCATGGCTTTGGTGTGCCAACGGGTTATATCTTGTGCATTAAACATTGGCATGATAGAAGTTGCAACTTATAATAACTAAAGATCATTATACAAGGCTTCATGCCAATAGTGAACACTAAGCAACAAAAATGATCAATGTTTAGGGCAAGCCAGTATTCCACTGCTACAAAAAAGCACTGATTTTGTAGCAGTGCAAGCTAGCCGAATGTTTCAGGTCACAGATCCAAAATCGTCAACTGAAAGGTCTGCTAATTAAACCTATGGAGATACCCCAACCTATAGCACAAAACCATGAACACAAAGAATGGTTTCAACTGCCAAAGGTACAAAAGCAACGAACGTCAGAAGATCTCTTCTTAATAGCAAATGGTTAACCTATTCTAGCACAATCAGATGACCATGGCAGAATCGCATGCCTACCCGAAGAGTCGAGTGGGTCTCTTCCAGAGACACTGGTGTCACAGCGCATATAATGGCAGTCTTCGAATTTCCACCAACCGAATTCTGGAGGATTCGTGTAAGTTTGCTGTCTCTGTAGCTGACAAACCTAATAGATTTGACCAAAACAGACCCAATAGTTATCTGCATCAACCATTAGTACCACAGTATAATATGACTTTAGTTTACAGTCGTTTAAAATAGGTCACAAAATTTAGCAAGATTATGCATTTCTACATTCATTCATCTGGTAAATCTCCTGAAATTCATGACATACAATTGTCATAAACGTTTAACAGTTGTGTTACATTCACTCTGCTAAACTTGAAAATCCCATCTTTGCAATAGCATACTTAAAATTGTCTTTTACAAAACCCTAATCCAGATAGTTTCTAAATTGGTCGACTATCCACACAGCATGTGAGATTAACAACTCAGTCTTACTCCAGTCATAAGGCCTGACAGAAACCATTAGTTGAAATTATGGTCCTTATATTTCTCCAAACTAAAGAACTCTAAATATTAGTAGAGACAACTATTTGATTTCTCTTCTAACTGGACAGCAACCAGACACAACGAAAGTAAACCTTCAACACAGAGTTACGGTACTTACGCTGCATTGTTACCAACTTGTGTAATAACTTGGCTCAGCGTAAACAGACTTTTATTGATAAACCCTCCCTCCGTCAGTCGCTGGCCAGTTGCACCCGTCTGCTTGGCTTTCTCGGACCCAGCTAAGTCGACGAGGTTCTAAAATTATGTAATGTAGTCTACAGTTCAAACAGTATCTCTGTACATAGGAAATATAACTCACATCTTACAGGTATGTACCTCGTATCATATGGGAATATACCTCAAATCTAGGGGGATTTACATCACATCATAATCATTCATATCCGGAATCCTATCCTACGAGGTACATACCTGCTGAACTTGAGCTAGGCATGATGGTAGATAGGCAATGCGCTCAAACCTGATTGCTCATTTGCCTGTATCCTCTGCATTGTAAGACTTAAGAAGCACATTTTAGAACTTCAAAAGGGTGAAAAACTGTTTTGTGTTGAGAAACTGGCATTACGCTGCCCAACGAAGAAACCAATCAGGTCTACCATTAAACCATTAATCAAGTTCAACCCAGGAAACAAACTTATTACATAAACATATAAAATTCACTGACAGAGGTAAGTTTACTGTTTGTCAATGCATGGTAGATATTCCAAGCCAATTCCAGTATCAAGTGCAACCTGCTAGAACACATTTAATTAAAGTGTCAGACAGTACTTGGAACCTCATTCAGGCACTACATCCTCGGTCAAGTCCACTGCATGCAACAGCACTTATTCACATGTACTAATACCATCCAAGAGAAATTCTAAAACAACTAAATGCATACCAGATGAGCCACCATCACTGCACCATCGAAAGAGTCACGGTGATTTGTAACACGTTCTCGAGATTCAATGATCTAAAAGCAGATAATAATCCACACAAGCTTCTTTAAGATAGTACTTAGGCATAACAGTAATAAGGTTGAGCTACCAAGAGGAAACATTCCAAAGCTTAATTAAATTTGGAGTTCAATCTATCTACAAAATCCAGACACCTTTACTTTCTTAATACAGAGATGGTTAACCACACCTCCTATTCACATTTCTGCGACCTGCACACACTAAAGATATTTTAATAATAGTAATTGCTCAGTACTATCGACTGATGCTTTGTCATTAGATAATGGTGCTTAACAAACACAGAAATAATATTTGGATAGTATTACTAGGCTTGTGAAATACTGGATCAGAATGCCTGTGGAAGACTTGAACAGTGGCCGAGTCTACTGGTCAATGGGAC
The DNA here is from genome assembly GCA_963556255.1 of Allolobophora icterica. Lineage (NCBI taxonomy): Eukaryota > Metazoa > Annelida > Clitellata > Crassiclitellata > Lumbricidae > Allolobophora > Allolobophora icterica. Next base: position 24,402,879 of record OY744603.1, on the reverse strand, counting down.
AGGAATTGTTCATTATATAAACATCAACAGCAGTTTGACAAGGCTTGGTCCAAATGGATGAAGAACTTCTGGCTTAAACCTAACTGTACAACTGGATAAAATTATATGTATTGTGAGCTACTTGGACTGCTGACAAGGCCAAATATTAGCCATCAACACGTACTTCAAATCGCACGTACTGCGGAACTGAAATCTAGAAATAACTGTGACTAATTACCACGCGGAATATCGTGTGCGATCTGCTGCTCTTCTCGTTCATGTTAGTCGACCCATAATGTCTTGCAGCTAAATGTTGAAACCAAATATAAAAAGTTTAGGAAAGAACTAATTACACATATATGCTGGACATTCGTTACAACATTCTTCACAGCAACACAAATCCAGACATAACAAAGCTGGAGACGTAAGTCCCAAACTTAGTTCAGCTACAGAAATTAAACTCATTAAAACATAACCTTGCTACAAGGTGGTTCTTTATGTGGTTCCCAAAATTAGTTCAATTACAAACAATAAACTCATTATAACACAACCTTGTTAGACGGTAGTTCTTTACAAAACATGGTTCCCTAAGACAGCACTCAAACAAGTTTCTGGTGTCCTAATTACATAGTGTCTGACTGTCTGCACATGTAATACTCAAGCTGTACCATCTTTTCATTTTAACCAGATAATCCCACAGCTGGAAACTTCATTGCTGGGTGCATGGTCTGAAATCATTTAACGGTATATTACATTACAAGTCATTATGCTGCATCCATACAATTTTATTGAATAATGCTGATAAAAATTTACCAAAATATCAGATAAAGTTAAAACTGCTTTATAATTCATCTATTTTTGTGACAGGGTAAAAAATGGTTATGTCCTTGCCCGGTAAAGTGGAGTACAGGTTTCAGCCTCCGCTTTTACTGTCTAGGGACCTTGAACAAAGTCCATCGCTCAAAATTGTTCAGCACCACTGACTGCTGCCAGGTCATTGGATAGCAGAACTTAATAAATGCATTATAATATGAAAATAATATTTTGTAAATGGACAATTGGCTTTGTAAGCATGTATAAATTCCACTGTACAAAAGTTTTATTCAATTTGCTTCTGATCTGACAAACCTGCTACTTATCCAAGGACTAGTCTATAGTTCAAAAGGACACATGTTCAAGTTACCATCTTACTTAAGAAAAAGTTTCCATTAAATTTTTACGCAATGGTGGGTCCTCATGCACCAGTTTGTTGGTCCCCTTTGTATAAATATCAGTTTACTTTTTTGTACATCAGAAATTAACCTTCACGTGCACTGTTGAAAACATGTTCTATGCAGGACAGCTTCCATAACCAGCTAAAATCGTCGGTAATTGCTTCCTCCATCAATCTGCTCTGCTGAATCTCAGACACCTAGTCAATCAACTCACAAGTTGCCTCTCCAACTCATCAATGCAACTATCTGTAAAACACTGGGTTACAACTGATGTCTTGTGCATTTCTACCTCTGATTTACGGCTCACACGTTATGATAAATGAGCCACAGAAGTCTTCAGGCGGCTAAAACAACTCCACAGATGCAGGAGCTCAACCAAAATTAGAACCTAGTGTAACTGATTGGCATAAATAACCTTCGCCCTTTTTCAGGTGAACTTTTATCTGTTTTGCCGAAGTGACCACTTCCTCTGTGACGTCTCGAACTTGAACTTTACCCTCCTACAACAAAGAAATGAAATGTACAGCAAATACTGCTGAAATCAAGAAAATCCCACTTCAGTAAAAACAAAGGCCATCTTCTTAATAAAGCCACAAGCAAACAAAACTTAAAACTTAGTCAGGCTGAGGATGCAATCAATGAAACAAAAGATTGGAATTGGTTTTAATCAACCCAGGCAGACTACGGCTATAGGCAGTGAACTGGCATTTGAATACCAGGCTATTGGCCTACTGACTAGAAGAGCTCCCAATGGAATTCAGAACATTTGCTAACAGCTGAGGTGTGCCACCTACATTCTTATTAGGTCTTGATCAACCATGACATGCTATGCACCATCTGCACAGTCTAGGTAAACTTAGCTGTGACATTTCCGTGTGTACAACACCTAAAAGATCAGACCAATAAAGGACATGATTTAAATCTGGCAACATGGAAAGCATTCAGAAGGAACATCATAGCCTTCAATTGTGTTGTTTCTCATAATTTGAGAATCAGAAAGTTATCACTCACGACTGTGTCATAGACGTTTAGAAATTTTTTTACGTCTCCAAGCAGGTCGACCACATTCTCATTGTAAATCTCCATGTATGAAATTCGAATGAGAAACTCACGATCAGGGGTCTGAAAATCCAACATAGAACATGCACACTTGCAAACTGATTTGTAATTCATTCATATGCAGAATTTATAAGTAAGCACATGTAACACTTTAACAACGAACTGCATTGGTTTTCCAGTCACTTTTCGTACAAGCTCGTCGTTAAAGTGTTAAAGGCATCAGCTTTTAACAAGTCTATCATCAACAAGCACAACTGATGTGGTAAAACCATAATACAAACACAACAAATGCATACATAGACAAACTATGAGGAGCAAGGGTAAGATAGTTTTGCTGTATAATTTGATACAGCTTAGTTTAACACCCTAATCAACATTCTGTGAAAATTTAAACAAAACCTGATTTGGTCAATCTGGGAATTTAAAGAAAATTTGTTTAGATCGATTACCATGTTAAGTGTCCTTAAAAGGCACTTTACAAACAGCCAGATGCTCTAAGTCCCGTTTGTCCATACCACGCCTTCTTGGTGGTTGGCCCAACCATATGGAATCGCCTCCCTCCCGAGCTGCGCTTATTTCCTAGCTCTTCCTCTGACACTTCCATGACCGCCTGAAAACTGTTATTTTTCGCCGAGCTGGAGTCGGGAGCGCCTCTGAGTAGCTCTCTTGAAGAGGCGCTATATAAATCTATGAATGAATGAATACATACAAATATACATAATGACTCCACTATGAGTGGTGACCCAAATCATGATAGGAAAACTCAAAGGGGCCAGAACAAATTGTCTGGCCCTTGAATATTGTGAGAAGACGATTATACAAGTTTCAGTTGTAATAGCCTTACGTTTTCTACAGTGTTGTATATGTCGGAAATGCACATTGGAATTATTCCTGGCGAATCGCTCGTTCCAAGCATCGTATAGGTCTTCCCAGACGCTGTCTGTCCGTAGGCAAACACAGTCCCTGTAAAAAAATTAGCCATGCAAGCAATTAGCCTCATCTACCCTGTGTTATTTTGATGACTTCTATTTTGTAGCAGCTTCTTCCTCTGCCAGAAGATCATTCTTCAGATCAGAAGAGGTGTCTTCAATTTAGAGTACATTTTAGTTCCATTACCAGTGGCCTAACAGGCATTCATTGCACAAACGTCAATGGACAGAGAGATGTTTCAAAACTTCTGCTCCATTTGTGCCTCTGGTAAACTGGCTAGAAACAAAAACATTTGACCAAACACTACCAGTGGAGGGATGAGACAGCAAGTGACAGGGCTGGCCACCTACTCTTATATGCCTAGACTAAGAAAATGAAGTCACTAGCCAGCAAACTGCATCTCGACTGTTTATCCAACTGCAGTATCAATTCAAGCAAACATCAACTGAGGCCTTGTGCAATATGATAACAGTGCTATAGAAATGGATTAGATTATATTAGCTAACACTGTATATCTAGACCTGCCTCTCGATGCAAGCTTAACTCTCCACCTACGAGAGTGTACTAAAAGTGACCGGGAAATTAATCCCTTTTGCTGTTAAAATGGATTAATGAGCAGTTCTTCCATAACACTTTAACAAACTGCGTGTACCGAAATGCATTGAAAACTAATCCCTCATTGTCAAAGGATCGAACACAGATCGGAATTTTACTTGGTTTTATAGGTCAAGCAAGAATTACATGCTTGACTGCCAGAGAAAACACTTGCCCCAATTAGCTATGTTCTGCAAACAAGCCAATACACTAGATAAGCAATTAAGCATATTTTACACTTTTCAGTCATTTTACCATTCATGCCAGACATAGCATCTTCCAGAATCGGTGCAATGAGGTCATCGTAAATCACATCTGTCATGGCTTCCTGATCGTAAACTTTGTCTAAATGTCACACAAAAACTTCCGTTAAAAGAAAAAGTTTTAAAATAATATAGGCCTAAATACTATTTAAAATGCAAACCAGACCAACCATTTTGATTACAAGTTTATGCACAAGAGGGCAGTAGATGGTAATCTACAGCACAAGACTTATTTCTTTTCTCGTGGCTTTGCGCAATAAGAGTGCCTCTGAACGGTTCACCATACTAGAAGCGCTTTACAAATGTTTAAATACAATGCAATACAAGACAGATGTGCATAAACAACTCGTCCAGACTTGAAACTGCAATCATTGTACATTGTGGATTGGTTAATGCAAAGTCGTCAGAGGTAAAGACTTATTAGCATGCTAACTAGACCACTTGTAAAAGGGGATAATGCTGAAAATTCAATATTTAATTCAGCAGTTCTTGTATGGCATATTAAGCCAGTAGACAAACAGTCTAATTCAATGCCTCCTATTTCAGGTCGTTAGTGACCCTATTGGGCGGGAATGAGTTAAGATGTCGCTAATAAGAAAAACCTTAATGCACATTTCATTTTTAAGAAAGCCACAAATTAGGGAAACCCACATTTTACATATAAACCGTGCTTTTAAAGAAACTGCCAACAATGCCAACAGCTCATCTACAACATTGTGCTAGTTTTCTTCTGAATTATATTCAGTGCAAGGTCCAAATCAGTCAGAATAGTCAGACTTCCTCTTTTGCGTTTTGCTAACTCAAACTAATCATCATTGGCTAATGGCTTGAGGTCAGCTACAGGAGGGCCCAGATGCGACTCTTCAAACGGGTGCCCAGCTATTCTGGCCCGCTGACAGCCCTAGTAAGTAGTAACAATCAAGATTATAATCATGCGAGTGGCCTATAAATTGTTATCAGTCTATGTAGCAAAACCATCAAAAAACAACCGTTATTAATCGGCAGGTAAGAAATTCCAGATCTGGATAATTCTGGATAGTTCAGAAATCGGCAAATCGGTTTACCGATCCAGATTTTGGTTATGCCCTACTGTCCAGATTCTATTGATGCACACAAAAGGCATTTACAGTCACATCAAAAAGAACTTTAATTCACAAACTGGCCACTTTGCTTTACATCTGTCTACAACACCCAAGCAAACAGAAGATGTTGTTTATGAAGGGGTGTTACTTATGAATGACAGTTTACGAGAGGATGTAGGTCAGTCATGAATCTGTAAGTTTTTTACAGCACCTACCAAATGCATATTTGTGTCCATCGCTTTTGCCATCACTCTTCTCACAAACACAGCAGTCTTTCACCATCCAGTGGCACTCCAACTTCTGATCCTCTTCCCTAGACAAAAATTAAATAACAAATTGGTATTGTTTTCAATTTAAACAGCATCCTTCTCAGAAAACAACTTTGCAGAAAAGCCTGCTAAACAGATTTTCATATCGGTTATGATGCGCCATCATAGTCTGGTGCAGAGTTTCCCAAAGTAGTGGTCTGCGGACTGGTGCTGGTCCGCGAGTCCTCAGTTGCCAGTCCGCAAAGTGAGTCAAGAAACTGGACAAAAAAGACGTTACACACTTTCTCAATTGGGCCTCGCTTCGAACTATCGTTGAAAAAGCAAAATTTGAGATGTTTTTCCAACAATATCCGCTCCTTCCAAAGTAACTAAATATAATTTTGTACCAAGATTTGTTTTACAGTCGTTTCTTAAATCTTATAATTAACACATATTTAAGGTGATCGAAAAATAATAATTCTTTGCTTCTTAAAACTTCTAATTTTAACAACTATTTAAGGTGATCAAAAAATAATTAAGAAATTGGGCACCGGTCCAGCTGCAATGGGAAAATTCCTGCCAGTCCATCACATTGAACAGTAATTTCAACAGCTCTGCAACACTGCAAAGTTTGGTAAGTGCTGGTCTAGTGGTTGGCATGTCAGACTGTAAACCATGAGGTTAGAATTCAAATTCTAGCCATGACAGAAAGACCTTCCAAACTTTCTCTTCGCTTGCACTCCCTAGCAAAGCGCTATAATATGAGTACAATCATTAAACACTGACAATAAGAAGACCACACAGCCCAAGACAGCAATAGCCCAATGGCCTCACAAGCTGAGGCCGAGAAAAATGACGTTGCAAACACTTCAACCAACCGCTGCCTCTCGAGGTAGCCTATCATACTGCTCGCCTATGTTTAGTTATGCACAAACGCTTAAAGAGACCTATTAAAAGCTAGGTATTAGGATTAAACGAGATAAACTCCAATACAATCACAGTGAAGCAAAACACAAACATGGCAAGCTGTTCTTATTTACAAATGCAAACATAGGAAAAGTTAAATAGCCGACTTTATCAGCACCTCTGAAAGTATTAAAAATGTGCTACATAAATGTTCAGATGCACATACACAAAGCCACTGGTAGTTCCTAATTTTCTACTAATTTTCAGAAATTTAACTCCAGTGGAAAACCATCTCTTGTGATATGTTTACACATATTCTGGAAATTGAGCCATGAATCCTGGGACCAATCTGTGTATGCTCATTCTGGAATATGTGTAAACATAATGTTATGCAAATTAGATACATGGTGAGAGGGACAGTTTTTCAAATAAAAAAAATCTAAGGACCGTTTCCAGAAGACGATTATAGGCACATTTGAATACTTGTGGTTCTAGAGGTCATCACATAAAATTTGGTGACATTTGGTAATAGTCCCAATAAGAAACCCGTAACTTCCAGAAGAGATGAAAAATGTTCATTTGGCTATTCATCACATTTCTCGGCATGGGTGAGTATTTTACCAGCGGGTATAAACGATACCAAACATGAAAATGATGATACCTTAGACCAGGCATGTCAAACATGCGGCCCGCGGGCCGCATGCGGCCCGCACTGAGATTCTGTTCGGCCCGCTGGCCCGCGAAACTGGCCCGCTAAAAGCCCAAGGCCCTAATGCAACACCCATTCACACGCATAGACTCCAGGTCTGATTTCGTGTGTACAACTTATTGGGAAATTGGGTGGTTCATTGACAACAGCACTGGCTCATGCAGGAAAACCTTCAGCTGGGCAAGGTCAAGGTTGAGCATGCGGCTGATGAATAGTGCTGTGGACCTGACGGTGATTGGCGGACGAGGCTAGAGCAGCCTCAGCAGAGTAACCTGTCGTGGGAACCCTAATAGCCTAACGGAGCTAACGGTCATAATTGCACTCTTGGCTGTCAAGTTGCAAGTGACTGTCTTTGTTCGTATCACTTTATTTGTACAATGTTGAAAATGCACCTGATCATATTCAGCTCATAGAAAAGCAGTCCGATTCCATACTGGACAAGAAATAAAAATTATTTTTAAAGCCGTTTTAAATAGCGCCCTTTCAAGATTGCCTAATAAGGAGCACTCCCAGCCCAACCGCAGTCGAACAATGCAGTTTTGAGCACAGTAAGAAACAGGGTGAAATGACCAATTGGTAAAATAAATTTGGTGTAGCTTGGTAGAGAGCCCATCCCAGGTCATGGGACCAGCCAGAGAGAAGGCACGGCGCTGCCGTATGGCTGTCCGCGCGCGGGGAAGAATAAGTTCAGTTTGCGCAACTGAGTGCAGAGAGCAACGATGCTGCGAAAATGAAGTGGGACAGGAGAGCTCCCGCAGGTATGGAGGGGCCAAGCCCTCAAAGCACTGCCAGACCAAAGCAGAGATTCGGTAAGTGATGCGCTGTTGGTAGGGGAGCCAGTGCAGGACATCCCTCATATATATATACGCCGACACTCTGCCAAACTTGGGGATTCGGCCTACAAGGCGGGCAGCAGAACGGAGAAGGATGAAGAGGTTGGAGTGCCAGAGTTCTACAGGTACTTGCCAGATCGATATGTAGAAATGCACACGTTTGCTTCCAAGATTCTTGCCATGTTTGCTAGAACATATGTGCGTGAACAGCTATTTTCTCGCATGAAAGCTACAAAGACACCTCACCGATCAAGGATCACTGATGGTCATTTGTCATGAAAGTCGCCGTCGCTCATGGAATGAAACCGGATATAGAAGGCCTTGTAGCACAAAAGAGATGTCAACCATCAGGACAGAAAAAATAAGAGACCTGTTTATTACTAAGTTAGTAGTGGCATAAATATTTCAAGCAAAGTGTTTAAGACTTTAAGTTAAAATTTAACGATGTAACTTTTGTAACATTTGAAAACTAAAATAATGGTATTGTTAAGGACAGTTTATAAATACAGTATTTTCAATTACCATTTACATCTGTAAAATGTCATTTTTGCTATTCACTCTTATTAATGCTTGTATATGAGTATATGTCGAATACGACGATTTTCAAATTATAAATTACTGTAGTGCGGCCCGCGGATGACGGTGCGATAGCTTTAGCGGCTCATCCTTAGACTTGAGTTTGACATGCCTGCCTTAGACCATAACAATCAAAACGCACCTATTCCCAACTCGCGCTGACGATCCGGCGATTTTCTATAAATTTTTGAAATTCTGTAGAAACCCATGTTAAAAGTCGATATCGCCATATTTACGTAGAACATATATCACTCGGGGTTCACATTACTTTACGGAAGGACTGTATTGCGGACTCTGGAATGATATAAGTTCTATGTAAATATGGCGATATCGACTTTTAACATGGGTTTCTACAGAATTTCAGAAATTTCTAGAAAATCGCCGGATCGTCAGCGCGAGTTGGGAATAGGTGCGTTTTGATTGTTATGGTCTAAGGTATCATCATTTTCATGTTTGGTATCGTTTATACCCGCTGGTAAAATACTCACCCATGCCCATTTCTCTTCCACACAAAAATGCAGAATATTCATATGATGAAAAGACAAAAGAAGTGTTAGATAGTAGCATGTCTTACGGTAGTTTTTTGGCATTTTTAGAACTCTTTCACAATTACGTCTTCTCAGTTTAAAAGAGCCAAATACCACAAAATTTTGGTTTGCAATGAAGTCAGACATTCGATAATCGGTCTGTAAACAAATACTTGTTAGACATGTGATTATGGGTCTTGTAAACAAATACTTGTTAGACATGTGATTATGGGTCTTGTAAACAAATACTTGTTAGACATGTGATTATGGGTCTTGTAAACAAATACTTGTTAGACATGTGATTATGGGTCTTGTAAACAAATAAGAACACAGGTGATTATGGGTACTGTAAACAAATACTTGTTACACAGGTGATTATGGGTCTTGTAAACAAATACTTGTTAGACAATGATTATGGGTCTTGAAAACAAACTTATCCAATAAATTAAAGAATATAAGAACCAAGGCTAAAGCAACAGCGAACACAATTATTAAAGTGTACTGCACATTTTCAACAAACTTTCCATCATTCAAATATTAGTCAAACTATAAACAGGCACTAAATCATGCCAATAAAATTGGCTCAAAGGCGGTTTTAACTAGATTATAAATTACTAACTGTACCTCTGAATTAATTTCCTTAGGCGAACAGCCACTTTAATGCTATCTGCCATTTTGCCAAATGTGGTTCGATGGCGGTCCGAGCACCAAAGGTAACTGCAGTATCACGGTTCTTAATTAGTTTACGATAAGTCTCAAAACGACACACAATAGTTGGCTTAAACACCCAGTTCAGCCTGAAATAAAACCAGGTCGAAATTGGCAATGGCTAGATTTTTTCTAAAGCGAGCAATTGCAAAATTTTACACGTATTTTCAAAGTAACGATTCCGAAGCTACACCCTCGAAAATTCAAATAAAGCAGCTTCGTTCTAATTGGACGACCGTAGGAACGGAAACGATGTTAGGTCAGCAGCCGTTTCTTTACCGCATTTATTGTAAGGTACGTGTACGGTTAGTGACATACAATACAATACAGTACACTGTGTACAGTATTCGTTTATTGACGAGAACAAGCTGACATGCCGCAACTCGGTACATTATAAAAGAGAATTTGCTCTATTAGTAAGAGTTCTTGTAGAGAATCCGGGGTATAGTTGTTGTTGTTGTTGTTGTTGTTGTCGTCTTTTTTTGGCAAAATGAATTTGAGCGTTCTATTACGAAGATGGTGTTGGTGATTACAAAGAGAGGGAAGTGCCGGAGTATTATAGGTCTCATTCTCTGCTACTGCCTGAAAGAGGCACGCATCACCAGTTTCGGCCAACTGGTTGGCAGTAAGATCGGGTACTGCCAGCAAAGATCTTAGAGTCGTAGCAGTGAGATATACGGTACTGTAGGCCAGGGGCGTCTATCCCCCCTAAGTCATTGGAGCAACGTCCCTTTCCCCCCTCTTCTTCCCCCTTCCCGTTCCTTCCCCCCCCCTAAAATGGTGGCACACACACTGACAAATCTTTCCCCCCCTATTTCTTGGATGGAGCATTTGCTCCAAGGTTTCTGTGGTGTAGACGCCCCTGCTGTAGGCCTACATAAGTGGGTACGGCTATAAATCCGCTTCGAATCCAAACGTGTGAATAATTATAAGCTGGTTCCCGCGACTTCGCTCATTGGGCTCTGTGTAAGTTTTGAGATTACGATTACGATTATATTGGTTTTAACTTTTAACTCTATTATTATCAGCGTTTTCCGGTAAAAATCTGGTCCATAGAGTAGGCCTAGTGGTAACATCACTGGCGTGAAGAGCAGTGGGTAGCGGGATCGCTTCCCGCAACCCTCTTAAAGGTCCACTCAGCCTATAATTCGCGAGTTGGCGCGTTGTTAAAATGAGATGTAGGACGTGATGGGCGCTTTGTATGGCTGCCGTACACAGTTAAAATTCGACTCCTGTAATAACTTGTGATCATCCGTTCATACTGATTTCTAATCATACTGCGTAACTGTCAGTTTGAAAATATTAAACGAAGATTATTATTATTATTATTCGTGTCATATAGCCTATAGGTATAGCCTATATAAATTTTATGGAAAGCGGAAGGCATTAATTTAGCTATAGGCCTATGCAGACTTTAACATTTTCGGGGTCAAGGAATGCTATGGAACAAAAGACACATAGGCCTATGTTGCAATGCCAAGAAACAAAATGGCGGACAAAATAGCGGACAAATATCTTCAAATAAAGTCATGTCTATTATGGAAACATGATATTAGAGTCTAAATTAGCATTTTCGGAGTCAAGGACTGCGATGGAACTAAAGACATACCGGTACATGTAGGCCTAGCACTGCCAAAAACAAAATGACGGACAAAATGACGGCCAAATATCTTCAAATGGCTAGAAGTAAAGTTATGTATGTGATGGAAACATGATTTTAGAGTATAAGTTAACATTTTCGTGATCAAGGAATGCGATGGAAATAAAGACACATATGTAGAACTGCCAAAAAACAAAATGGCGGACAAAATGGCGGCCTGCCTGGAGTGGTGTTTTGTAAGTCAAAGAATACCAAGGAAGTAACAAAATAAACGATGGCGATGCAACCATATCGAAGGACTTCATCAGAATAAACGCAAGCCATCACTGTGAGGTTTCTGATCTGCCACACATTCCAGGTACGATGGAGAAAGACGTGGACATCTGGAAATACAGTCTTGCTTCTGGTTGGTCGAAATGCGCATCAGAAGCACGCGGGAGGCAAAGACACAGCGTGGCATTCGTAGAAGAAGTCCTGTACATCTGTGGCGGATTTGTTGATGCGGAGGGAAGTATATGCTGGACAGCGTTGAAGCGTTCAACGTCGTCAAGAACAAATGCACAATCGTAGTGCCGTCTTAAGGCAAGGGCATGCTGGGCAGTCGCCAGGGGCCCCACAATGCTAGGGGCCCCCAAAGTAAAAGACCAAGAAAAATTAATGTGTGCGTGACCTCCACGCGCTGCAGTGCATTGCTTTGCCCAGGACCTACAATGCTGTTAAGACGGAACTGCACAACCGGCGGAAGATTAACTCAGCCCGTAGGCGTACAGGGTTCTAGCAACGGCCTTGCTCTCGGAAGCTCCATTTTCTTTGGCGGAAAGGACAAAGGCAACAACGCTGTCATTCACGGCTAGGTGTACAACACAGAGCAGAAGACCTGCATCCTCTTGTCAAAGCCAGTGCATCATGCCTGTCACTTGATGCGAGCGGCGTTGTGGGATAACTAGGAGGCCTATATCATACTGGTCGGAGGTTATAGCCTACCTGCTTCCTATTCAACTTGGAGACCCAGGTCTGGCACGAAAGAGAACAGTGCAAGACCGACGTTGTACAGTTCGGTCTGATTCTTCAGAACGGACGAATCTTTGTAATTGGAGGAGTAGTTCGGAAAACGAACGATGACGGTTATAAGTGGTGTGGAATTGTAGAGATGACATAAGATGCGTTCCTGTAACAAGTTTCATCAGCAACAAGCCAGCGGAATGGAAAATTCTGGAAATACAGTCTCGCCTGCCAAAGCCATTTTTGATTAAGGCCTATGCCAAACTGAAATTCCCAGTAGAACAGTAGAACAATAATTGCAATAAATAACACTAGCTTATTAAGACCAGCTCATTAGTAGACCTAGCATAGTTATGTACATAGGCCTATCGCGTACAAGAGATTAACAACGAAACAATAAAAATGAAGGGCGCCGTTTAATTAAGGCTTAGTAATAAAACAGACAACCGCAGTATATGAAAATTATAATTACCAGCTAGTTGAAACTTAAAAACCGTCAATTGTAGCCATAGAATAGTTCTGTATCGTGTATAATTAGAGATTAACAATCAGCAATAAAAATGAAGGACACAATTGTAATTAAGGATTACTAATAAAACAGACAACCGTAGTACATTAAAATTATAATTAGGCCTACCAGCTAGTTAAACTTAAAACCGTCAATTGTAGCCATAGAATAGGTCTGTATCGCGTAAAAGAGATTACCAATCAAACAATAACAATAAAGGGCACAATTTTAATTAAGGATTACTAATACAACAGACAACCGTACGGTAGTTTATTAAAATTATAATTACCAGCTAGTTGAAACTTAAAAGCCGTCAATTGTAGCCCTAGGATAGTTATGTATTGCGTATTTATAGATTAACAACCAAATAGGCCTAATAAAACTAAAGGGCACAATCATAATCGTAATCGTAATCTCCAAACTTCTAGAGCGCCACTCGAAGGCCAAGCGCAGGACACCAGCCTATTCACGAGCGCTACGTCAGATCAGAGAGGGTTTCCAGAGAGTAGTCCAAAGGAGGTCCGAGTCCGGTTTCCAGAAGGCCAAACCAAATCTGAGGGGGTTTCCAGAGAGTAGTCCAAAAGCGGTCCAAGTCCGATATCCAGGAAGCCAAACCAAATCAAAGGGGTTTCCAGAGAGTAGTCCAAGAGAGGTCCAAGTCCGATTTCCAGGGTACCAGATCAGGAGAGGCACAGCAGCTGTCAAGGCGGGTGTCGTTTACGGCGAGAATGATTGGAAGGCGGAGGATCAGATGAGTCAGGTAGGAGTATTTGAAAAGGTGAGACTTCAGTTTTGAGTGGAAAGCCCGGGGGGTGATAGATAGAGGAACAAGAGGAGGAGGATGAAGGACGGGTTGCAATGGTGATGGAGGCACTGAGAAACTGCGGAATTCAGGGGGCCGATCATTCCAGAGGCATGTTGCTGTGATGGATATGGCTCGGTTGGAGAACTTGAGGTGAGTATAGTGACTGGGGGTCGAGAAAGACTGAGATAGGACGATGATCGGGTGGAGCGGGTTGCCTGAATGGTGAAGAGATCACGGAGGTACTTGGGCTGAGAATATTGTAGGGAGTTACCAATAAAACAGACGACCACGGCAGTCCTGTGTCTCAATATAGGAAATTTCCCATCAAGTGGATGAGGCAAAATATCATTAATTTTGATTAATACCTACTAGTTAAAAGTGACCAGTATACATCTCGTAGATCCTATCTGAAATTATGCTTATGAAACAACTGAAATACAAGACACCATTTGCGTAAATCGACAACCAGTGTCAGACTAGCCTATGTAATTGTAATTAGTAACTTCTATCGTGCAAACAGAGGCGTAACTTTAGTCTAGTTTAGTCTAGTTTAGTTTAGTTGTGTGATGTACCCCTCGTACCCCCCACAAATTACGCCTATGCGTGCAAATTCTCAGTCAATGTTTCAGACAGCTTCGAAGTCTCTGCAGTCGTGCATGCTGTTCTCCACCATTTCTTTATATTAGCTGGGTTTAATTAATTTCTGCTTTGGATAGATTATGCAAATATCATTGCGTCAATTAGATTTCTGACCTTGGCCCTGAACTGTTCATGACAACTGAAGTGAACAAGATTTTTCACATGCAGCAGAAGAGTTCTATTCGCTTTTATTACCAATCGACTTAAAATGTGAAGAAGCCAAGAAGCTTTGCAAGCAATAAACCCGAGTGCATGTATTTTTTATATTACTTAGCATCTTAATCAGATGTTTTCTGAAGCCATTGTATATCCGATCGACCTTGTGGGTTCTTCAAGTGTTGCCTTGACCCACAGTTTGATTTAACTAACTTTCCTCATAGACCTATAATATAGGCTACAGTTGTGTGAGCATAATATATGAATACGAAAATATATATATACTTTCGTATAGATATATACAAACATACCATAATACATAATTTATGTATGACTGTAGATATAGGCCTACATTCTGCTGTGTTACAGCATAATTGTATCCTCCCAGAATTTTTACTGGGTCTTTTGTAAATTAACTGGAGATAGCTTTGCGTCAACAAATTACAAAAGCTTTCAAGGTAAAGCTCCCAGTTGTTACTGGTATGAAGTTGCGCTAAAACAGCATTTACTATAGCGGTGTTTGACCTAAGACACTTGAAATAGGACCGTATACGGTTTACGAAAAGCTAAGTTGTATACATAGCAACTCTCAACTCTCAAACTATAGTTTGGGCTTACGTGAGTTTTTATTTAGGATAAATATACACAATGCCCACATTTACTAACAGCCTAATAGTTTAGTTTATTAGGTTGCAAAACTTCATGGCCAGTAGTAAAAGCCCTCAAATTGACGTTTCATGGTTACGTAAATATAATTTGCGTTGGAATGCGTACGCAGCGTGCTATCGCTCTTTAGCAGAATATTAGTCTTTGCATAGGTCTTTAATTGCGGGAAAATTCCTATACCAATCGACAGAAAGCCTAGACCCCCCAACATTTTGACCAGACATCTCTATATATAGACAGTGGATCTAATACTAATAGCCAGGTTTATTAGGCAAATAATACATTCAAACGCCGGAGAGGCAGTACTTGGCTTTAAATAACGGACACCAAACTAACTGCTTAGCACTGTCGAGTTAGAGAAGATCTAGGCCATTAGTAACGTATTTACTACGCAAACCCACTGGTTCAGGACTCTTTGTTGCGTTCGTAGAGAATGGCGTTAGGAGTGAAGAGTGTGATAGAGGAGATAAAGGACATCATAGAATGTTGCATCTGTAACGAGGTCTTCACCGATCCGAGGACGCTGCCTTGCATGCACACCTTCTGCCTCGGCTGCCTGCAGAAGATTGACTTGCAGTCGTCTAAGAAGGCAGGGCAGACCTTTCCATGCCCGGTCTGTCGGAAGGAGTTCGCAGTTCCTGCGGCCGGTTGGACCAGCATTCAGAAGAATTTCTTCATGAAGAGATTGGTCGAGATGACATGGCTTTCAAAGACTGGTAAGCCACCATCACC
Organism: Allolobophora icterica; assembly: GCA_963556255.1. Lineage (NCBI taxonomy): Eukaryota > Metazoa > Annelida > Clitellata > Crassiclitellata > Lumbricidae > Allolobophora > Allolobophora icterica. The sequence continues at coordinate 24,387,143 of OY744603.1, read as the reverse complement.
GTCTCAGGAAGTGAACAACGAAGCGGTTCCTGATGACCGTAAGATCAACGGTGGAGTAAATAGCTGTGACGGAGCTTCAAATCCAGAAGCTAACAGAGACAGGAAATTCGTTTTGGAGACATCGCAGCCGACAGACAAAGAAAACCATCTGATCAGAGACTCAATCGATTTGCGGAAACTGGATCTGCAAAGACAGAACTTCCTGAGGGACGTGGAAACAACGGAGAAGGCGATCGTAACGAGACAAAAGGAACTTCAGGACGCTGTCGCGATGCATGCAAAGTTCCTCTGTGAACAGTTGATTCTAATCAAGGAGAATGGCCTGAAAGAATTGGCTTGCCAAAAGCAAAAGCTGGAAGCAAAAATTGCCAAAGAAAGAGATGCAAACTCGGCTCGTCCAAAAACTGAGTTGCGTCGTACAAAAAGTAGTGGCCCCTGGCATAAAACAGGTGACCTCCAAAGGTCTGCAATTGATCGTTATCGTTCAGCAATTGGACTGTGCAGTTTGGAAGGTGAACTAGATGGTCAGAAAGGTGAACTACGCGATAAGAAAGGTAAGAAGGACACAATGTGTCAGTTCAACCCAGGGAATGCAGACTGCCAGAAAGAAGAACAGAGTCAATCCGAACAACATATTATGTCGCCGGGCAAGGTGTCTTTCAAGATATCGGACATACAGGATTTTCTTACGTCGAAGAACATCTTAGGACAAATCAAAGGTTTGTTCCTAGATTCGTACATGCAACTTCTCATATTTATGCTTATTTCTACAAGCTAAGAGTTATGAGGTTTGGAAGAAATAGACACATAATTATTATGCAAGAAATTATAGGTCTACGCACACAGCATAAAGTATTTTTTTATCCCACGAAGTAAAATAACCTAAATTGTTTCAGAAACTCTGTCTAGGTGCAAACTTTGGCTAGGAGCGGACTAATTTCAAGCTGGTACCAGTAGCGACCCATTTATTTCATTTTGATGTCTAGTCCCAAATATAAAAGGCCTACACTTGCATAACGCCTATGAATTGTTGTCACGATTTGCAAATTTTACAGTAGGCCTACTGTATCTGACATAAAGTCACCCAATAAGAGTTAGTTCTTGTGTGTGAAGTTTAGGCCTAGCTAAGAGCAGATCAATATTTAGATAGATAGTAGCGGCACCTATATATCACTTTTATTTCCAAGTCCAGATTTTAATATGCATGATAAGTCTAATTAATTAAATATGGTCATGATTTGGACATTTTCTTCTAGTCGTTAATTCGACCGAGGTGCATCACCTGACACGTCTGAAAATCCCAGCGTACATCGTCTGTGGTCTGACGAAAGTGGACAACCACATCTACGTCCTCTGTCAATCGCCCAACACCATTCGCTGCTACGAAGACAACGACCCCTACACCCTCCGAAGGGAAGTCAAGATCAAACAGGTCAAGAGACCGTGGGACCTGGCCACCAGATCGGACTTCAACTGTCTCTACGTTACCGACAGGGACAAGAACTGTGTGTGGAAAGTAAAGATGAACGACCGACGCGTTACCCGTTGGCTGTCCGGCATTGCGAATCCGTGGACGATATCCGCCGCAAGAAGTACTGGACACATCCTGATGGTCCGTAGCGGTCAACCGTCCAGTCTGGAGCTCTACGGACCAGGTGCCAACCTAATTCGTTGCGTACACCTGTCGATCGACATCGAGAACCCCTTGCATGCAGTTGAGACTTCCAGGGGGCATTTTATCGTCAGTCACAAGTGGAGGGTAAGTCGTTCGTGGGGCGTGAGTGAGTTAACGAGGGACGGTCAGACCGTGCATCGATTCTGTCCAAAGGGCAAAGCGCAGGAGTTGAACAATCCGTCAAATCTGTCGCTCGACGCTAACGATCGCGTCTTCGTCGTCGACTTCTATAACCATCGGGTCGTCCTACTCGAATCCGACCTCCGCTGGGGTCAGACTCTGCTGAGGGAGGACACCGACGGGACCCAAGTACCGCTGAAACTGTGCTATGACAGAAACAAGAAGCAGCTGGTCGTTGGCCACGATAGACTGGGAGGAGCCATTGACGTCTATAGGCTGCTCTGAAGATCCATAATTATAATAGGCCTAATGGGTTTATTAAACACAGCTGAACCTGATATGTGATCCATTTGATCTGTTGAGAACAGGTCACTTACAATGCTGACTTCATCGTGCGATATTCTGTGCATTTGGTCATGGCGAGGGAGTGGGACACAGACAGGGACAGAACAAGACAGGGAGAAGGAAGGACAAAGACCAGATGCAAAATGGGATTTTCCCAAGTAGGGGTGTTTTTCAAAACTAGAGTGCAGCTGCACTGCGTAGGATAGACTAGTCAAACAATAATTTAAAAAGTTGGACCCTGTTAGTGCGTGTTTCATTACGCCCACCGCTTTGCAATCGTGACCTTTGAACTTGAATAAATGAGCTGAACTACTTACGTACAATTTATTTACATAATGAGGCAGAGTAAATGTTTATAGTCGCAAAACATTGCGATCAGCGTCAAGTTTGCATTTGATTAACTAGACTTCCTTGTAGGTTATACACGGCTCACGAGATACTCTACTGTTCTTATACCACTCGCCAGTCTATTGTTTCCTCCATTTCTTCCGAACCCTAGCCCTAAACCCCATACCCATTCCTTCCACATAGGCCTACAAAGTGAAAAAAGGTAAAAATTAACATTCGGCGAATTAAAATCAGATTTAAGCCAATGCATAGCAGTTTACTTTCATTCAGAAGTCATATAAGCCCTATCTAATTCCAGATTTGATTCGCTCTGTCCCCCTCCACACCTACAAAAGTAGGCCTACGTCCTCCTGCTGCATCTTAGATCTGCCGATGCACCTCTCTTACTCAAACTTTTTTATTAATTACGTGGTAGGGTAAGATTGACATCAACAGCCCTGGCAGTCTAAAATGTCGTTAAATTATTGAGGAAGGTATCCGAAAGATTAGAGTGCTCGACTTGTAATGTGGAAAGTATTGGTTTGAACCTCTTCGAGGTGGTTAAGGGTAAGTTCTTTGACCCACTTGAGTAAGTCTTTCACTCACAATGGCTTTGCTCCTGATACTCAGATTCACTCATCTTGCGAGCATAATAAATGCAACGTAATAATAATAATAATAATAATACTGACAAGAATACTATTAATAATCTTCTGAGTTGTTTGCAACAGTCTTTAAAATTCAAACATATTCTGCCTCTTGTTTGTTAATTTTTTAGAATGTCACAATGAATTGATAGGCATAAGCATAGACTACACAAACCAGTCACTGATCTAGTTGCTAAAACGCACCAAAATAGAAACATCTACTAGCATTATAATATACTGGCAATTTTAGATATAAAAATATAAAGAACACTATATAGTGTGTTGATGTTCGATGAGTTCACAGGCTTCAGCATTTGCACTAAAATAACACATAGCTATTTGCAGTAAAATAAAATAGCTATCAGGCCTAAGTAAAAAAAGTAACTTACAGATATGCGATTATGTTGCAGATACACCAATGCTGAGCCGTGAGCGTTTCCGATTAGATACCACGATGAGTGCTATATCAATTTATTGAATGAATGAATGCATGAATGAATGCTTGAATGAATGATGGACTGAGAGGAAGAACAAATTAATTACTTAATTACGCTTATGGGTGTTGACCATGAGTGCTACAGAAGGCATTGCACAGGCTTTTGCGATATTCAACTTTGGACTGCAAACAGTTAGAATAATCTAAATTAATCAACTCGAACCAGTGGAATGAACAGGAGAAGTGTTCTTAGGTGCAAGACGATTTCGGTTGCTCAATATAAGGAGTGATTTTACAGATGTTAATGCTTCCACTGATATCTTCTCCAGTAGTCGTTTTCTTTGAGTGTCCAATCCACAATTGTTGCTTTGCTTTGTCGTAGAACAGTCGCTTCGGACCAAACATACCAGGCTTCTCGATGACCTGGACCATGTTCAGCTCGGAATCGAACTGAGTCATTCGGTCCTTGGCGTGGTCAGCCACGAACACTTGTCCATCAGAATCCATCGCTAGGTGGCGTGGGTCGTCCAGCTGATAAGACTGGGTCCAGGGACTGAACCATCGAACGATCTTCCCAGCGTTTGTTACCTCATATATACCTCGAGCCCTAGGTCGCTTCCAGTTGGGGAATTCGGTCTTTCCACCTATTGACGTCTGAACCAAACCCGTTGCCAACTCAAGGAGCACGAGGAAGTTTCCATTTGATGTCTCTACTGCATGCTTCACTGAAGCCACATCTGTTGGTAGCTGGATGCGATCAACCAGAACCGCTTTTGGTGTGTACCTTTCCAGACAGCATGGTTTCTCGTCTTTTCCCAGCATCACCAAACCTTCCTTGGATACCGAAAGCGTGTGTGGATTCCATTTCCAAGACAAAAACCGACTGAATTGTTGATTGACAGTCATTTTGAAGACTTGATTTAAGTCAGTGACATACAGACAGTCGTTTGTCTCCGAGGGCGCCATGTCAAATGGAGACGTCGCCATGTCCAGTTTGATTTCATTGTTGAGAGGGAAAGGCTGGTGATCGTTGTAGACCCTGATCACGCTCGCAGGTAGAAAATCATTGAGTAGAACTGTCTCATGAGGGGGTCTACAGAGAATGTATACAGCCTTCTTCAGCTTGGCCACTCCCATCACCGAGAACCCAGAGAGATCCAGATTGGCAGTGTGGAAGATTTCCGGTGGTTGAGTCACTGAAAGTAGGGACAAACCGAAAAAAGAAATTATTCGGCCTCTTAAAAAGTCGATAATCGCCTTTAAATACGTATAATGGTGACGCATTATTTTACTTTCTCTGTGACCAACTGGTTCGAAGCAAGAGCAGTGGACTACTTATCAGACCCCAATTTAGAATTTTCCGCGAACTAATTCGCGTCGCAAATGATGAATAAATTACATTGCACATTAGACGGCACATATGAAAATTCAATATTGTAGCAATTTGGCAATGTCCCATAGGCCTAGCATAATTTTATGGCATGTTTTAGAATACCTTAGTTAGCAATTAATTTAGCACCTTACATACATTTGGCACGTCTTAGACTACTTTAGAAATTTAACAACATACATAGCTCTTGTAGAATATTTTTGAACACTGTAGCAATTTAGTAATGTTACATACAGTCATTTGGCACGGTTTTGAATATTTTAGCAATATGTTGCAATATTATATAAGACTTAGCATTTGGCATGATTTAGAACGTTTTAAAAATGTAGCAATATTGCATATCATTTGGCATGTTTTAAAACAATTTAGCAATATTAAATAGCATTTGGCATATTTTTGAATATTTCAGCAATTTAGCAACATACATATCATTTGGAATGTTCTAGAATGACGCAAGTAGTAGGCCTACCTATTAGCTACCATTATCCAATTTCCTGACCCCATATTATGAATGTATACATAAGGACATTGGGTAACAGCTGTGTTGGAACGTGTGACAGTATATTAGTCGACCCGTGTAAATCTAGAAAATACCAAAACGCCAGTGCAGGTAACGACAAATGCTACAGCGCAGGGTCTATACTAAAGATGTTTGTCTAACCTTTGATATCCCCGATGACGTTAGACAGTCTATCAAACTCTCTGAGGTCTGCCTTCTGAAGTTTCATCGTTGGTAGTGGAAGATGACGCTGAACGTGGAAGTCATTCTGCGTTTTCAGCTCCTTAACCCTGTCCATGATTTGACTGACGGTAGAACAGACGTCGTATGAAGAACCCTTGTCGCACAAACTGTTGCAGTACGTCTTAAAACTGGAAACGATCGCTGAATGTAAATCTAGATCTGTTCGCTTTCTGCTCAATCGCTCTAAACCTTCCCTTTGACACCTTCCGATGTCTCCCAACAGAGCCTCAGTGTGTCGATCTATAAGATCTTTTAGTTCCTGGCCGCGCGTTTTGACGGCTGTCTCTGTGTATTGGATTTCCTCCATGAAATTCCTCTTCTTCTTCTCTAATTCTTCATTTATACCCAAAACGCGACTTGAGATGATGTCCAGTTTCTCCACTTCATCGAAGATCTGTCGCTGAAGTCGATCCTTAGCTACTTTTATGTCAGAGCACCGATGGGACTTGTGCCTTTCTGCAAGACATATGTTACAGATGACCACCTTGCACTCTTCACAGTACTTCTCCAGCGGAATCATTTCGTGGTGATCACAAAAGTCAAGGTCTAACTTAATTTCCAGTTCGTTTTTCGGAAGTCTTCCGAACGAAAGGAGCGTATGATTCCTGCATGGTCTCGGTCTCCTGTGCACCCTGCAGCACTCCTTGCATAAGATGTTTCGGCACTCCAAGCAGAAGGCTGTTGCTTCTGCTTCCTTCGGCTCAAACTCATCATTCTTACAAGCATCGCACAGTAGTCCCGTTTCAACGGGCTTTGATAAGGTCTCCACTCGAATCAGTCTCTTCACGAATTCGTTCTCTCGAAATCCGTTTGCTGGTATTACTGTCACAGTCCCACATCGAGGGCAAGGCATTGGTTCACTCGTTTTGCCATCAGATCTGATGCCTTCCAGACATTTAAGGCAAAACGTATGAAAGCACTGTAGTATTCTTGGATCTATGCAAGTGTGACTGCATTTCTGACACTTGGTAACGTCTTCCATCTTACTTACCAAATCTGTTGGTGCATTCAGCTTAAGAACTCTATTCGATTTCGCAAGATCAGCGCAAGTTTTACTCGACACAGACAACGATTTCATTTTTCTCCCGTCTAGGCTACATCTTGTGCTACAGCAGATCTAACCTCAGCTCACTTGCTGCACCGATAAAATGAATTCCAACGGCAGGCAACCGATCGCATAGTCCTAAAAATGAAAGAAGACAAGGATTAACAACCGAACACATAAAAAAACCATAAGCAGCTTACGTGGCTAATGGCTATACCTTCCTGAACAAGACCACAACCCTCCTACCTATCTCGCATAGCAACCCTATACCCAGGGGCCGTTAGTCATTATCAAACGCGTTTGCAAGGTTCAACCGGGGAATTTCCAGGGTTAGGATTTCCACCGTTTACTGTATCCGGGTTTCTGAACATTTCAGACTACGAGGTTAGTCTTGCTGTTAGTTGTATCAGAAGCAGAAAATTCCTCCAGGTTTGCAGTAGTAGTGCTGCTGTCACAGTGCAAAATGACATATGAAACTGTGACTATGCAAATGGTCACATTCACTGTTAACTTTGATGAGCTGCACTGGTTGCTCTGTCGTAAAGAATCTTGACACCCTCAAATGCTTTATTAGTCAAACGTGACTACTAGACTTGGATTGTTCCTTTTGTGTTGCATCATTGTACCTGTAAAGGGCCCTAGGCTACACAAAAATTCATGAGATCAGTTCAAAGTAGTTGTCATTAAATTTAATTTCACAAAGAACGTTTTAGATTGCAAGCCGTGCATAGTCCGCTGGCTATAGAAGAACCAATGAGAATGGCCTATAATTTATTCAATGTCTGTATTTACATAGTGTCAATAATTATCTAAAGAGCTGAGTCAATCAGTGATAAGCGAAACACTCGTCAAGGGGGTCCGTAGAGTAATGGATAACACACTGACGTCAAGAGCTGAAGGTACCAAGATCGAACCCCGTAGACATCCGTTAATTTAAGGTTAATTCTGCCTTCCACTCGCTAGGCGGCGGCGGTGGTTAAATGAATAGTAGGCCGTGATTTGGCGCCGTATGTTGGCTGCCGCATAGGCAGTTATGTTCGACTCCTGTAAAACTGTTATCGTGTGCTTCTACTTAATACATGTATGTAAGGCACCCTGCGTGGCTGCCGTTTCTACTATATGTATGTTCACTGTACAGCGCAGTGCGTTTGCTGGCGCTTAATTAAAGAAAAGATTATTATTATTATTATTATTATTAGTATTGTTATTATTATTATTATTATTATTATTATTATTATTATTATTATTATTATTATTATTATTATTATTATCATTATTATTATTATTATTATTATTATTATTATTATATATTATTATTATTATTATTATTATTATTATTATTATTATTATTATTATTATTATTATTATTATTATTATTACTATTATTATTATTATTATTATTATTATTATTATTATTATTATTATTATTATTATTATTATTATTTTTTTTATTTTTATTATTATTATTATTATTATTATTATTATTATTATTATTATTATTATTATTATTATTAGTACTAGGGTCTGATCCTCCGCCTTCCAATCATTCTAGCCTCAGTGAAACTCTCCTTAGCTGCACCTTTGCCTCCTTTCTCTGGTCTATTAGGCAACCCGCACTTGGATATTCATTTGATCTCTCTGGAAACCCCTCTGACTCGACGCAGCACTCGTGAATAAGCTGGTTCCCTGCACTTAACTTTCAAGTGGCGCTTTAGAAATTTCTTAATAAACGGATTGGTTGATTGAAAAAAGGTGCATGCGTAGTAAACCTAACCGCAGCGGAAAGTGAGCCACACGTACGATACGTAGCGATTGTTAAACCACTCCACTATAATTATCACACGGTGCTCAAAAATATTAAATAATATTGTAGTAGGGCCTAAGCGTAATGAACTACATTCAATAATATTTCCAATTCGACGTCTCAGGATTTCAACAGCTGAACTATCTAGTTGCAGGAATTACAGGAATGATTATAGATACTGCCAATTTATATAATTACATAAATGTATATTATGTAATTATATCATGTATATATATGCAAATGTATTTTATAGGCCTATATACATATAGCACACATGCATATATTATATATATGTCAATATAACTTAATTATAGGTCAAATGGAGGCAACTGAACAGACTGGCAAAAGGCTAATTGAGGTCTGTTTACATGGTGATGGTTAAACCAAGTGGCTACATCGCATGGGAACTGTATGCCCTCCTCTGTTCGTACCGCCCTTTTCTTCTTTTGGCTCGTCAACAAATGACGTCACACTATTTTGGCACAAAGTTGACCCCCACACCTCTCTCGTCACATTTCGCATGAACTTCTATATAAGCTGTTTTAAATGCTGCAGCCAGATTAATAGCCCGACTTCCTCGCTGGTCTCATATTTCCTCTTTCATGTTCGATCATCTTCATTGGCTTCCCCTTACTGCTCGGATTCAGCTGAAGGTTCTCACTTTAGTCCTTCGGTCCTGTACAGGCTTAGCACCCAAGTACCTCTGTGACATTGTTCGTCTGCCAATTTCAGCTACTTCCCTCCGTCCATTGCGATCGCTTAATCGACATGATCTTCTTGTACCACGAGCCAGGACCTTTATTGCCAAAACTCGAGCCTTTTCTTACATTGGTCCTGCTCTATGGAATCTACTTCCTCCTTTGACACGTGCCTCTTTATTAGTTGGTGGCCCAAGTGCCTCGTTCCGCTGTCTTAAAACCTCTTTCTATTCACTGGGTCTTTCGCACTGGGAGCGCCTCTGATTAGCGAATACTGTGAGAGGCGCTTTATAAATGTTTAGATACAATACAATACAATACAATAAGCATAGAAGTTCATGCAAAGCGTCACACAAGTCTAACCTCCTCCGCCAATCTGCACGTGACGTCATTTATGGACGGCCCCTTTTGACCTCAAGTACAACACCATTTTCTTCTTTAGCAGAAATGATGGTCGAGCCAATGAGGTCAACGCGTCTCATTATACCTACGATCATACCATATGACTGACAAACAACCAACAAGTATTAACGTGCAGTTGATATGTACAATGAAACTTACCCAATCTTCATACAGATCCCTTGTCATTGATGAAAGTCGAGTAGATCCTCAGACCAGAGTCCCTGTTTATAGTGCAACATGAAAACAAAGACTTTAGTGCACAGTGAATGTTGACACAATTGATGTAAATAATTATACATAGACTGTGTGTATTTTTTAAAGAAGAGCATGAGCTTACATAACATGTATGCATATAATTCATTGTTACAAGAGTGGCAGCCTTCATAATTATCCACAGTTTATTGTTGACGTTCTTCCTAGCCACAGACGTAGGCCTAATCTTCTGGCTCAAAAAACCAACTCATGTGAACCTTTGTGTACATAAGCTCGGCCTGGCGTTGTGTCTACAACGCCAGGGAGTGTACGCGTCTTTGAGACTGCATCGTTTACCAGAGCTCCGGGCTTCTGAGTCATTTTAATGTTTAGCAACCCAGATACACAACGGTGTATAATTATTGCGACCTCTTGTGCCTTCCCGAGCATACTTAAATTACTTTGAGTGCAGAGAATAATTATTAAAAAATAGCAATGAATAAATATAAGAAAATAGCTATTCCACATATGACCTATAGGAAAATAGCTATTCCACCTATGGCCTATAGGAATTAGTTAAATTAATTCATTCGAATATTTCTATAAGGACTCTTAGGCATATCTCAGAGAACAAGTCTCTGTCTTTCCAATAAAGACCATTATATATCAAATCACAGACCTATATATAGCCTAATATATATATATATATATATATATATATATATATATATAATTTTAAATCTAAACAGACTCATCCCATCAACCCTGCTTACAAATGAATCGTAAAATCAGTAAATGCGTTTATTCTGGTGACAGAATGGAGAAAAGATGACTATGATGATGATGCCGATGAAGAAGAGCAAGATGAATGAAGAGAACAAGATGATGATGGTGATGATGACGACGACGACGACGATGATGATGATGATGTTGATGATGATGATAATGATGTTGTTGTTGTTGATGATGTTGTTGATGATGATGATGATGATGATGATGATGATGATGATGATGATGATGATGATGATGATGATGATGATGATGATGATGATGATGATGATGATGATGATGATGGTGATGGTGATGATGATGAAGGTAGTGAAGAAGAAGGTGGTGTATGATGAATATGAAGATGAGCAAGAAAAAAGATATAGGCCTACAAGAGCAGGGATAATAAGGAGAAATTTAATTTATTTTGGCTATGCTAGAGAGATAAGCATGAGTATAAAGTGTTAGCAATTTTTTAGCATCTTCACATTTTAGCTTCGGAATTTTCAACCCTCGTCATCACCTATTCCCGCAGTCAGTCGCTAAAGAATTACCGACTGACCTGATGATCGAGTTAGCGACTGACTTTAGCGACTTAGTCGACTGGCCGTAGACGTTGAAACCAACGTAGACCTATATTGCTGCGTTTGCCTGTACGAAGACTATGAACAGACGCCAGTTTCCATGACTCGTACCTTATAAGCAAGTGTTGCTTCTGCCCTGCTGCTAAATGTCTTCGTCAAAAATCGAAACTCGGAGACCGCGAATAAAACAACAAGCAAAAATATTATGTGAACGAAGTCGCTAGCAGTCGATAGCTTAGCGACTGGTTTCGACTTGAGGGCGGCGGCGGCGGATGGCGGCGGTTCCGGGGAATAGTTCTACAGTCCCCAAAGAAGACCAGCAAAACAAACAATCTGAATTTGTTTACCGTTCTGGCGGAGTATTCCTACGCTCTGGATTTGCTGTTCAGAACTCTAACAACTAAACGAGTCTGAGACACGGTAATATGGATAGGTCTGCAACCACAGATATAATAATAATAATAATATATATATATATATATATATATATATATATATATATATATATTTACATATCTATGTCTATACTATGAAAACGAAAATGTCGGAATTCACAGCGACCGAAAATTTCCGATGGGTTATTCCTTGTTGAGATATTTTGGTCTCCTGCGCAAATAGACCAAAAATCCCCCCAGAGTTTCGCTCCTTCCTCTTTCGAACACTTCGTTGACACAATTAAATTGTTTTTTAAAAATGTGTTTGACCCAGTTCTGGATATATCATAATGGACCGAAAAAAATATGGGGTAAGGAAGTACCCAATCTAACCTGAACATTGACATTGCGTGGTTTATAACTCTATTAGCAAGGCAATTTATATAGCGTCTTCTAGAGAAATGGATGACGACACGGCGACCGGAAATCTTTCGAACCACTAGATATGCACAGAACAGGCAGCCTATAGGGCCTATATATATATATATATATATATCCGTCGCTCGTCCAACGATTGACAGTGAAGACATTCCGTGACTCACGGACGGTGCCATTTCAGAGACTCGCTCAACCCTTGCTCCATCGGGTCGAAGGTTGCCCTACGTAGACGGCGTTAGCAGTCCTGTAGGTCAATGTATAGATAGGTCAATGTAGGTCAATGTATAGATAGGTCAATGTAGGTCAATGTATAGTTACAGTGTTAAACGTTGAACGATGTTTTGTGGCTGTCAGGATTGTTAACGTCGACCTTACCTAAGTTAGATTCTTTATGACAAATTTTGTGAAGAATTCATTTAAACTGAAGGTTGGCAATATGATGTTCGGTATTGTTAAGAGAGGTTTCAAACGAAATATTACGTTTTAACTTCTATTGTAGTTAATAGAATTCATTGTTTCAACTTTCGCTTTCGTAATTACTGTTGAAGCAATAGCCATCACTACTATTCAAGAAGGCAAGAAAGATTCGTAATCGTAATCGAAAAATCCAAACTTCTAAAGCGCCATTCGAAAGACAAGCACAGGCATCAGTTTATTCACGAGCGTTGCATCAGGTCAGAGGTGTTTCTAAAAGGAGTTCCGATTTCCAGGGGGTCCAGTTCAGGTGAGGAGGCAGAGCAGCTGCTAAGGCGAACTGTTATCACGCCTATGACAGGGAAAACTAAGAAATCTATAGATTTTATATGAGTATTAGTTAACCTCTATTATGCTATAATAGCTAAGAACGCCTACACCAAACAGGTCTTTAAGAACGCGTCCTTAGCTTAAGGAATATATAGCAATATAAGTTGTATAGATATTATAAACAATGACAAAACAAGATGTGGAATAAACTTGGGAGGAGTACTGGATTTTCCAAGTGACTGACAAGAATAAAGTCATTCATAAACTTTTCTTTGACAATGTGCAAAAACTTCCTACCAGCTGACACGGACACCAGAGACCTACCTTATTGACTCGCCATGTCTGTTTTTCTAAGTAAAACGACATTTTGGCATTTGAGGTTTGGCACTGTATATCCTATACAATGCTGGCAAGCAGAACAATCTGTGTGTTACTTCCTGGCCTGGTAAGTATACTTTGGTGAGTGACCAATCTCTTCTTTTGTCATGCCTAGTCCTCGACGCAACGTGGATCAATATAGGCCTAACTTCGATCTTGGTGACAGATGTATCTTCATATAGAGCCTACGTGTTTGCGGGAGCCCGTAGGTGGAGACCTAGTTTTCTAGTTACATTATTTGCCTTCAGATTAACCATGCATATCTTAACAAACTCCAATATCACTTAGGTTGGCGTAGAGTAGACAGTGCTTTTACGGGGTATACATATTAAGTTTCCATAATCGCAATCGTAATCGTGACCGTAAAATTTCTAGAGCGCTATTCTGTCGCTAACTTGGATGATCAAGTGTTGTCGGAAACAGAGGACAGGAGGAGATGGAGGAAACCTGTCCATGAAGCGACCAACCCTCGGATCGAGGACGGTTGAAGACAAAACTCTATTCCTTAGCGCAGGGCATCAGCTATTTTATGAGGTTACATTTCTATAGTTCTATAGGTGTAACGTTTACCTATGCCTTTGACTTTAAATCGATGTTGAGGCAACTGACGAATAGAATATTTTGTTTTATGAAGATTGTGCTATAAAGTTTGAGTGCAATATCTTTGAATTGGCTCTTTAGAGGCAGTAACATCGATAAATGAAAGAGCGACTGGCCTATATGCAATGAAGTCAGCTGAAGAAGAATCGGGTGGAAATGTTGAAACGTATTCAGGTGGCTGCTTTTAATTAAATTAAATAAACACTTTTAAACACAATTAATTAAAATGCAATTAGATTTAATCGAATTTTGTTTATTTCTGTACAGCGACGTTTACTTTCACCTGAATTTGAATTTGGCGCAGATTCAATCAAACTGACTTCTTAAATCGATAATTGTTTGTTTTAAACTTAAGAAACAATGCCATGATATTGCAAGCCATATTTTGGGCTCTATTTCTGTATGTGTGACTTTTTAATTTTGAAGAGTCATTTTGGAAGACATGGGAACTCCCAATTGTCATTGTTGCTGCAACCTTTGTGATTGCTGCAATTGCCTGGCTGATTTGGTGAGTCCTATAAACTCAACTCTACAATGTAATTCGGTTAAGTTTGCTAGGCTTGATTATGGGTCAAGTTTCGTTATCTGTAATCTGTGCCATGTGTTGGAATATAGCGTCAACTCTACAAGCTCATCCGGTTTAAGTTTATCAGGCTATGACCATGAACCAAGTTTGGTTATCTCTAAACAATGCACTGTTTTGGAACATATAGTGTCAACATTTCTTATGGAGAAACTCCTCCGCTGTTGCACGCTTCTCTCTCTACTTACCCACCTCTCCACTTAGTCTTAGATGGATTACATGAGCCAAAAACCGAGGGACCTTCCCGTATGTAGCTGTACTACATGAACCAGAGCAGCGCCGGCCTTAGGATATTTCGGGCCCCGTGCAGAATATACTGCACGGGCCCCCATGACATAAGTCAAATAATTGGTTTCTATTGCTAATAATTTTATTGATCTTTTAATCAAAAAATAATTTACACAAACTTGGAAATTTTGACAAACATACGTATACATATAAATATTATATATACATACACATGTGTGTAAAATAATAAACCATAAAAAATAAATTCCTTGCAAATGTAAGAGAAAAAATACAAAATAAAAGTGCTGTAGGGACCTAGGGCCTATATTCGTGCACAAGTCCACGTTGCATATAAGTCGACCACTAAATTTTCGACCTTGGAAATGGAAAAGTGTACGACTCGCGAATAAAGTCTATGCCTGCTTTTACGTATAGACTGCAAATCTGGACATTTCATGGCTCCTTTAACAACTAACTAAACGGGAAATAAATTATCTGCTAGAATCACGTACATGTGCTCCGCGCATATTCGTGTCATCCAAGAAATTATCCGTCACTAACCAAACAGCTTCTATTTATATAACCCTTAAAATTATTATAAATTATTTCTGTAACTTGAGGCTAAGAGCATAAAATAATAAAATGTTCACTGCCGAGGTACGGGTACTTACTGTAATCGCCAGCACATTGTAACGACAGTTTTAATTTCTCGTCACGAGAATTCTGGGATATAGAGAAGTTAAAATGTAAGGCCTATATTATAGCCTAGTTATAGTCATGAATTAGGTTACGAGGATGGGTCGAGGTAAGGTGGGGCAACTGAGTTCAAACGGCCCAATGATGTGCTCTATTCTTAGCACTAGCCATGCATACTAAGGTCGTCTAGATAAGAGGTTCTTAACCTTTTTGAAACAAACTAAATTGCTTGTACCATTTGACTTCTATTTTTTTGGACAAAAGAGAAGATTTAATCGAAGCCATACTAATATTATTAGGGTGTTTGTTCATGTTAATTTTGTGGGACATTTTCGGGCCCCCATAAATTGCGGGCCCCGTGCGACCGCACGGTTCGCACGCCCCTAAGGCCGGCACTGACCAGAGACCACAGCTATGTGGACCATAACCATTTATAGACTATATCTCATATATCTTACATAAACTAAGAATTGTAATTCATCACATTTATCACGTATTTACATTTTATTTCATTTATATTATTGGCTACAATATCCCAGGAAGCGACCCACTTTGGCTAATGTTGTCCCATATGGGGTTCAACGTTAGCCAGCATTATGCCGCCAACGTATGTGTGCTGGCTGAGATGCATGATGTTGAACTGTCGCGTGTCTTTATGCCGACTTACATCATTTTCATGATGGGATGAGTCACAACTGTCGTCTTCTTTTTATAAGCATTATCCCTCATGTGTTGTATTTTCAGATAGTTTTCATTAGTATGAATTAATATTCTTTTTGTTCAAAACGACAGGTGTGTTTGTGCAGTCCTAACAGATCCGTTGCCACCATCCATCACGAATCGCAGCTCGTCTTTCCTTTCGAACTCGGGTGTGTTTGCAGTACTATTCTGTGCTGTAATTATTCCTTAGCACTGTATGGAAGGACGAAGCACCTTGAGAAATTTTTTAGAAAGATATTGTATGTATGTATGTATGTATATGCATGTATATATGTTTGTATGTATGTGTGCATGCATGCATGAACATTTGCCGACCTGTGCATGGAACCCAAGGTAGCCTCCCACTTTGTTCCTCTGAGGGGGAGGGGGTGCTGACAGTGCCGTTTGTCCGCACGGCAACCTTGCAGAACCGAGCCTTTGCGGTGGCTGGCCCTGCGGTCTGGTACGGGTTACCCTTATAATAGATGAGCTTACTCCCTAGGACCCTAT
Organism: Allolobophora icterica; assembly: GCA_963556255.1. Lineage (NCBI taxonomy): Eukaryota > Metazoa > Annelida > Clitellata > Crassiclitellata > Lumbricidae > Allolobophora > Allolobophora icterica. Next base: position 24,370,718 of record OY744603.1, on the reverse strand, counting down.
CCAACACCTTTTATGTTAGGTTAAAAATAGTTATGTTCAGTCGTGCTGGAGTCGGGAGCGCCTCTGAGTAGCCCTCTTGAAGAGGCGCTATATAAATGTCTTAATGAAAGAGTGAATGACTTTGCATAGCACCGTTAAGGAACATCTCAGAGGTGATGAAACAGTGATATCATGGACTACAATGCCATCTAGAGTTTCTAGACAGACTTAGCCCACCATCCTGCCGTGGTCGGTAGATGGTGTCAACGTAAGTTTGTAGGTTAAAATAATAACAATAACAATAACAAGTGCAGTACTTTTACCTCCGTTTTCTTCATAGGAGCATTTAACAATGCAAGGGTTGGAACCAGACCTTCGTCAATAACCATAGGCAGAGTCAATGGGTTGCAGAATCTAGGAAACACCTGTTACTTCAATGCGGCAATTCAGTGCCTGGGACAAACTACCATCCTCAGACGAAAGCTACTAGATGAATCACTGACTACTGGGGATCTCACGAAGCAGTTCATAAAACTGCTCAATGAGATGACTCGTGAATCGGATTGGCCTTTAATTCCTGAAGATTTACACGCTCGGTTCTGTTCCAAGGCGCCGAAATTTCGTGGCTACCGACAACATGACAGCCACGAGTTTCTGCGCAACTTTCTCGATGAACTGAGAAAAGACGAGACAGAGAGATTAGCATTAGGACCGAACCTTGGTAGGACACCGAAAGTCATTGATCAGGTATTTGGCGGCCATCAGATCACAGTCTACACATGTGACAGATGCCATACGCCGTATCATGTGTGCGAGCCAATGCTTGACATATCGTTGCCCGTCCGTACAGCCAGAACAGATATCTATAGAGACTTACCACCGGTTACCTCCATTAAGATTACCAGCGAGGACCCGTATCGAAAAGCCGTAAAGCAAATGATGACACCGTTGTCTGCATCCAAACTGAAACCCAACTCCGGTCTAAACAAAAACAAACGAACGGCCAAATGGCGATCCATTAACGACTCTCTCTCATATTTCACCAGAATTGAACACATCAAAGACGAATACCTTTGCATAGATTGCTTGGGAAAACATCAAGAAGAAGGACACCAGGACCTGTTAAAGACATCAGCCACTAAGCAGACCCTAATCCTCAACCCACCAGCCATACTTACAATTCACTTGAAGAGATTTGAACTGACACCCGGACGGTCAAAAAAGGTCAACGACGTGGTTAAATTCGACGAACTTCTCGACATAGGACCGTACTGCAGCTCCCGGTGCATGCGCATTGACCCACCGTCGCAGAATCTGTGGTACTCTCTCTACGGTGTCGTTGTACATCAATCAGAACTCCTCACTTCCGGTCATTACATCGCCTTCGTCAAAGTGAGAGAAAAGGAACAACAGGGATTCGAGAAATTTCTGCAGATGCAATACTTCGATAGAGATATCACTGCAGGACAAATCGTGGAAATGATGGAGCAGAATCGGAATCATCCCACTGCACACTGGCAAGGAATGAACAGCAAGGGCGTCTGGTATCTTGTTAACGATTCACACGTTTCAAAGGTTACATTAGAAACTGTTCTACAGCAAGAGGCGTATCTGTTATTCTACGAGAGACTTCAGTGTAATATACCAGACACAGTTATTCCCATGTTCCGATAGACAAACACGCTTCCAAATGAGCATACACAGTATTACACATACAAACACACACGCACATCTATTTATCAAAAAATTCGCAGGCTTCCAGAAAATATCCTACGTACTTCTGTTTAAATCAGGGGTGGGCAACATACGGCCCGCGGGCCGGATCCGGCCCCCGGGGACTTTTCAACCGGCCCTTGACATGCCCTTAATATTAGCATTGTATCTGGCACTTTTATCCGGCCCTACATGAATGTCTGAATCTCTGTACGTAGGCCGACATCAAAACATCTGTTTCTTATTTATTAAGAATCCGGCCTCTTGTCTAGTCAACTAGTTCACTACTCATTCATCAATGTAATTACTTTCTGCCTGAAACAATACCACAGAGTGGGTAGGTTCGAAACTTTGGAAGCCATCTTCACTTAGATTTCATGCCCTGAAAATGGTTGCACTGTTTCCAAGCACCTATATTTGTGAACAGTTCTTCTCAAAGATGAAACTAACAAAATGCAGAAGCAGATGCAGACTAACAAATGACAATCTTACCAATGAAATTTGAATTGCCACTTCGAACATTAAATCAACCATGCTGGATAAATTGTGTCGTGACAAGAAGTGTCAGATTTCACATTAATCATTAAATATAGCACACCAAGCAAATGGATACATTGTAGCCTACACTAACAGTTTTATATATATTTTTTAAACTGAGGAAACTTTTAACATATTGAGTATTTTATTGTAGTGTAGGACTGTAGGTAATTAGGATAATTATATTCTCTTCATAAAAATTATCTTCATTTAGTTTAACATAAATTTAACAGTTACAATTATAGTTAGTTTGATTAAAATTAATATTGTCTTATTTTCTTGGGCATATGAATCTGTAAAAATTAGCCCGCGATTGGCACGCGGCCCCTGAGCTGCCCATAAAATCTTAGGTCGGCCCTCTGTTAAAAGAAGTTGCCCATGCCTGGTTTAAATTTGCTATTTGTTAACAACATATTAAAAATCAATTTTTTACGAGCACATGTTGACAGTAATGTAAAAACGTCGACATTAAATTTGCTATTGTGAAACTGTCCTAAAACCCAATTTGAAACGTTCGAGATCAGTTAGATAATTGCGCGTGCAGCGTGTTGGCGAGGTACGCAATAGGTAAATGTCTCGATACGCCAGCCCGAGTGCACGTACAAGTCGTACATGCGAATACACACGCGAATACACACACATGCACATAAGGCACGCACAAAGTTACAGAACTATCGAAAGGGACTTGAAGGGCGCTATATAAATGTGCTGTTACATTACAATGACTAACATAACTTACTATGTGCACGAATACCTACAAACATACCCTTATACATACATAAATACATACAGACTACACGTACGCTAGCACGTACATGTATACGTGCGTCGTACACACTATTTATATATATATATCTAATAGGTCTACTGTTCTACTGTAGCTTCCTATGGGTGTGGATTTGTTAGGTCGTGGTGGTTAAATAGGATGGGCGCTCCGACATGAGAGAGTGGAGACCAAAGCCTTAGTTACCTTCTTAGTTGAGGTGGTGATTTCACAGTGTTGTATCGTGATTTAGTTAGTTGCAACGTTGGCGTAGCTTTTACTCATAGAACTCTCGAATGTTGCACTCATTTAATAACTCAACCATGGAGAGGTAAAGAGAACCTTGCTTCTAGAAATTTAGACGGATATGTATTTATAAAACAAAAAGCTATTGTACAGTTTAGGATGGTTATATAAGCTTACTTATTTAGCTGTGGCTGGGCTGGGAGCGTCTGTGAGTCGGTCTCTTGAAGAGGCGCTATATAAATTCTCAGAATGAATGAATGAATAGTTAGGCAAATTTCCTCAACACTGTATTGCATTGACGTTGAGTGAAGTCTGAAAGTTCATTCTAAACACAAAAATAAACAAACCTGGTATGCAGAGTATATATTATTGTAATATGTATGTATACATGGATGTATACATGTGGACAATTAATTGCTACAGCGCGTTTTAGGTATCTGACAAAGCGCTGCCTCCGCTAACCCAACTGATATTAAAGTTACCAAGAACAAAAGTTAATCAAAAGTTTATGAAGTAGGCCTATGCTTGGCCCTATGCATGTAGAACTGGTAGAAGTTGCGAGAAAGTAAAGTTAAAACAGATAATTTGTATGTCAGAGCTAGCAAATAATCATAGGCGGAGACTTGGTCCTGGTTTTTGGGGACGGTCTGTTGGCCGAAGGACGATCGTGGAGGCGCGGAACGCCGAGCAGGGGAGGGGTTTGGGGAGGGGGATGTGCCCCTCCCCAATAAGGAAAATTTTTGAATTTCCACACTGTAATAGTAGCATTTTAAGCTGTCATCTTAGCAAAATTGGTCTATTATTTCAATGCTGGTAAGAGTGGATCAGCTTATCCTCGTTGCTCAAGAAGGTCCTGATTCCTGAATTGCTGAAAAGGGAACAATAGCAGAAATGTTTTAGAAATGGTACATGCGGTTGGTCAATGATCGATCTCTTTGACAATTGACGTTTGGCAATGTCTTTACACTTTTCTTGCTAACTGAATGCATATTAACAAACATATTCTACATGTTACCAACAACGTGCACCGCTGGCGGCGCTTTGCACTCGCTGGAGGGATGCTGGGATTGGGAAACGCAAACTTGGTCCTGGGTTTGTGGGAGAGGTCGAAATAAAAATTATATTTAAGCCTATATATGTCAGACTAGTTCCAATTGAGTGTTTTTGAATTTTATCCCTTCCGTCATCCTTCTCTTCCAGCCCCTTTCTCATTTTTCTCTTATTAGGTCATCATTTTATTCTCTCCTTGTTTGGTTATTCGTCTTCCGGTCTTTCCACCAATCCCCGCTTGGCTTCTCTCGCGCCTTGCATCCTTCTAGCTGTGGAGATCCACTGTGCTGATGATTCATCCTCCGTCTGTGCCTCTGTATATTTTCAGTCAGTCTGCATCTGCATATATATATATATATATATATATATATATATATATATATATATACACGTAGGTTCAGAGTCCTGTGCCTATCTTCTGTTTAATATGTAATGTTCATTAGTGTTATTGTTATACTGTTTCTCAGTGGAAAATACTGTAGAAATTTATAATGATATTTCTGAAATATTTCTACCCCTGCAAATAATTCTGTAGGCCTATAGCAGATAAGCCTTTACACTCTGCTGATGCAGTCTGAGCGTGTCTCTATGAATGGAGTTGATCATGCGCATGTATACTCTGTGGTACAGTGTGGGTGTTACAACTAATCGTGTTTAACACAGAGAAAAAGTTATTTACAAACAGTTCTATCGACAGCGACGGTCTTTGATACCACAGGATGTCGTCCAGCCGTTGGATATGATGGTGGTGGTGGTGGTGGTGGTGGTGGTTGTGGTGGTGGAGGCCCTAATTTATGTATGAGTTATATTAAAGGAGCGCCCGTCACTCCGTTGCAAGATATTATTTGGGATCTCGCCATCTTCTCTCCGCTGCCTGAAGACCATCCTTTTCATTCGGGGCTGTCACGCTGGGAGCGCCTCTTAATTGTCTATAGGGGCCTACTGTGAGCGACGATTTATAAATAACCATATATGCTATAATATGACATGACGTGACATGACATGACATCATATGATATGATTGATGTGATATGAAGTACTGAACACGACAGGTCAGGGTTTCAAATCCCCGCCAGGGCAGAAATTTGGTTCGAGATCTCTGCTCCACCTGCGCCGCAGCGCCCCCTAGCCAACTCAGCTATAATGAGTGCTGACAGTAACCTGTCGGAAGGACGATGACACGGCGAGGGAGATAATTGGTCACACTCTCTCATATGCCGAGGTTGAGAAAATGAAGTTGCTAACACTTCATACCCATGGCTGCCTCAGGGCTAAGCTTAATGGACTTCTCTTCTGCTTATTCTATATTGAAGAATGCATGTGCATAGCGTGTGTCTGATGATTAGTGTCCTGGACTGTCAAACGAGAAGTTGGAGTTCAAATCCCGGCAGGTCCGTGATTAATTTCAAGGTTTCTGCTCCACCTGCGCCCATATCCAGCCCAGCTATAATGAGCACGCTGGCCATGTACTGGGTGGGAAGTTGAGGCGGCCACGGAGAAGAATGACCACCCTTCCGTTATTGTGTGTCGAGACCAAGAAAACGAAGTCGCTAACACGTGTCCATGAATGCCTCTCGCCAGTCTCGGGGGCTAAGTTTAAGGGACTGCTTTTCTGTTTTGTTTATAATATATATATTATTCTATAAATAGGTCAGTTGAGTCATCGTTTACGCCGCGTCGCCGCCCTAATGCGATCGTATCGGGCCGTTCCAGATTTCGCAATTCACAGAGGCATACGACGACAACCTCATCCGACCGTCATCAGTCATTGGGTGAGATATCTTAATGCACTTGCGTCATAAGACTATATCTGTGCCTCATAGATAACAGTCTACATATACGTCCTGCGATAAGTCACGTGATAAGTCCAACCGATCGTAAAAGATAACGAGTAACCTATGCAGGTGACGCCCCCATTAAACTAGGCCTCGCACAAAGATGGCTATCGTAGGCCGTACGTGAATCGATAAATAGCCTCGTAGCCGACTGTTTGGTGGCTAAATCGATGGCTGTCGTGCGTGTGCAGTAATCATAACGTCTAGTCGAGCAATATTCACTGTACACGAGTTGATATTTAGAGAAACGCAATTTGTGGATGTGCTATAAATAAATCAATTTAATTAACACACGACCTATTCCAACAAAGGTAATCAACATCATTCGTACTTTGGTTTTGGCTTAACCAGACTAGAATACTTCAGTACGTAATATCTAGGGCTCTAGGCTATTCTTAGGTTGAAAATGTGTGCGTAAGCCTTTGAACCAGTACGAGCTCTAGTAAGAATCAGGTTTGAAATGGTCTAACCTTCTACTATATTCCATTGCAATCCTATACTAAGCTCGAGTGATGTGTGATCGGTCTTAAACCTGATCTCACCTCAAATCTGGAACGGTCTGGAACGTGTTACCCTTGGACATCGTAATCGTATCTCGAAATTTCTACAGCGCCCACAAAAGCGAAGTCGCGGGAACCAGCTTATTCACAGGCGCTCAATCAAATCAGAATCGTTAGGCGGGGTGGGTGGGTGGGTGAAATCAGTTCCAGGTCAAGATCCCTAGCACCCAATCTGTTACTTTTTATTCTAAATTAAAAACTGCTCTGTTTCGTCGTGCTGGAGTCGGGTGCGTCTCTGAGTAGCCCTCTTGAAGAGGCGCTATATAAATGTCTGAATGAATTAATGAATTAATCGCATGCTTGCCAATTTCCTTCCGTATTCAATTTAAAGTGTTTTCTCTTGTGGTTCTCTTTAGGAGGCGCTATATAAATTCGTGATTACTGTTGCATTACACTAAATTTAACCTAAATAGATTTGCTTGAATTTGCAGCAGCAGCAGAAATGGCGACATCAGGCGAAGACGATCCTCTGGTTAGAACCCAGATTCGCGACCTGATCGAGTGTACCATCTGCCTCGACATCTACACGGACCCAGTGGCATTGCCCTGTCAACACACGTTCTGCCGAGATTGCGTGGAGAGTATCCTAACAAGGATCGGTCAGGCAGTTGCGATTCCATGTCCGATCTGTCGGAAGGAGTTCGCAGTTCCAAAGACCGGCCTAGACGGAATAGAGAAGGACTTTAAAATGAATAAACTAATCGGTATATATCAGTCGGAGAGTAGTGCCGTGTTCAACCCGTGTCCAGCGCACAAGACGAAACCTTTGGATGTGTATTGTATTGACTGTAGGACTGTAACATGTGCTTCTTGTTTCTTGTCGAAGCACAGCGGCCACAGAGGTTCAAACGTCAGCGATTCATCCGACGAAGTCAGGAAACAGCTGGACCAGGAGATCGATGTGCTATCGAGATGCGTGGCCACGGCACTGGTTAAGCAGACTCTGTTGCGGAACGAAATGTTCCAGTTCATCGATGAGATTAAGGGCGTTGAGTTGGAGATCAACAAGAGAAGCGACTATCTGAAACAAACGATAGAACAACACAGGCAGATGTTGGTCGGAGATCTGAACAGACGCAGGCAAAGAGTTCAGCTGGAAATGGAAGAGAAGGAAAAGAAACTGGATGAATACGTCGAGATTACAGAGAAGTTTAAGACGCGTTGTTGCGAGATGATGTTAAAGACAAACACAGCAACTAACGACGTCTGTTGGGACATGAAAGATACTCACGCAAGAGCTCTTCACTTGCAACAAATGTTTGAGTCACAGACACAAGTGCCGTGGTTTGAGACGAAAATAAAATTCCAAGCCACGACTTTTGACAACAGCTTAGAAAAGTGCAACATTGTCGGCGTCATTCAAGGTATCTTGCAGTTTGCTAAAAATCTAAGCAGGATCATTATAATCCACAAAAAATTTCCCAGTCAATCGTCTTGTCTCGGTTGTCTGTAAAATGTCTTCTATCTGAAATAATGTTTTAGCGTTTTATGGCAATTCAGAGGGCTCTAAAATATTAAACTAGTACAAAACATTTAGAAGCACATGACTGACAAGTTTTTTAGAGACTTGAAGCAGCAGTTTCACTTGAGCAAATGACTTACAATGTTGAACCATCTGATTTTGAGTCGGATGATACCATACTACAAACACGTTATAGGATATGGTTAGAATTGCTAAACACAAGATTCCTGTATTTTTAGATGCTGACGAGAGAGCAGAAAGCAGACCAACCATGTTGGCGAAAGCCACACCAGAAGAAATGCCAGGTGAGTTAGTAGAACGGTTGTGCAGATCTGTTACAAAATACTGCATGAGTACGACAGTGAATATCACCACGATGATAAATGGATGGTGATAGTGATTATGGTGATGGTAGTGATTGCGGTGGTGATATCAAATGTGGTGGTGGTCACAATTGTCATGAGGTGTTGGTGTTGGAAATAGTGGTGGTGATGTTGGTTGTCGTGGTGAGGGTGATGTTGGAGGTCGTGGTTGTGAGGTTGGCATGAAGGTGATGGTGTTGGTGGTAGTGTTGTGGTGATGGTGTTGGTGGTCATGGTGATGGTGCTGGTGGTCGTGGTATTGTGGTCCTGGTGGTGGTGGTGTTGGTCGTGGTGGTGGTTACAACAACGAAACGATTAAATGATCAGTAATTGTGATGTTGGTCATGAAGGTGATGGTGTTGGTGGTCGAGGTGGTAGTGTTGTGGTGATGGTGTTGGTAGTCATGGTGATGGTGCTGGTGGTCGTGGTGGTGGTTACAACAACGAAACGACTAAGTGATCAGTATTTGTGATGTTGGCCATGAAGATGATGGTGTTGGTGATCGAGGTGGTGATGTTGGTGGTGATGGTGTTGGTGGTCGTGGTGATGGTGTGTTGCGTCGTGGCGGTGGTTACAACGATGACAACGGCGAAGATAACAACGAAACGACTAAGTTTTCAGTGGTTGTGACGCTATGCTAGATGACGACAAAGAAGATGGCGATTAACCAAATGTGTTGCTTATCTGTAGGGCTGGGTGCAGAAGGCGTCGTGTCGGAGTCAGCTGTAACAACGACCTTGAACGTATCTGATAATGTATGGTCAGTGACTGTACTGAACGACCTGATCTGCATCCTCTGCCGTGGTCCAACTTCGATTCGCTTCTACCGAAATGACCCTCCGTATATTGCACAGAACGAGATGAAACCTTCATCGATAGTCAATCCATGGGATTTGAAGGCCTCTGATAGTTCCAAGTGTCTGTACATTACGGACAGAGACGTAGCCTGTGTGTGGAAGGTTACACAAAATGAACGTACCGTTACGAAGTGGTTAGTCGGCGTTAGCGATCCCTACCGGATTTCGGTGTGCGCGCGGGGACAAGTGATGATCGCGAAATGGGGTAGCCCGGCTTCCATCGACACACTTGACGCGAATGGACACTTGTCGGAGCATCTCCGATTACCAGTTAAGATCCTGGAACCTCGTGACGCTCTGGAGTTATCGAATGGGAATATCATCGTCAGTCACAGGTGGAGGGACAATGGCCTGTGGGGCGTCTCAGAGCTGACGAGAAAGGGACACATAATGCACCGCTTTGACCCGAGAGAGGATTTGCAAAAGCTGAATTTCCCGTCTGAAATGTCGGTTGATTCGAGTGGCAGAGTGTACGTGGCTGACTATAACAACGATCGAGTGATTCTATTGAGTTCGGAACTGGAATGGAACGAAATCTTACTTACAAAACACAAGGACAACGTGCAGAAACCAAGAAGCTTGTGTCACAAGCAAAATCAGTTGCTAGTGGCGCACAGCACCAAGATCAGTGTTCTCCGAATAATGTAAACATGACCGGCTAATTTGTAGCGAACTAATTGATTTTATTTTTTTGAAAGCAGAAAATACCCATACCCCGAATTATACCATACGGTACCGATTGGTTTTATTTTATTTTTAAAAGTATCCGTTACCAGGTCTTGTAACTTACCAATTGATTTTATTTGATTTATAGAAGTATCAATTGACCGCTTGTAACTTACTAATTGATTTTAGTTTTTGAAAGTATCCATTAACCACACCGCACATTGCCACATATTAATTGATTTTACTCGCTGTTGATAGTAGCAGTTGACCATGAGTCATTGATTAATTTTTGTGTTTGAGTTTCAATATAACACAAGCACTGTTTCTATTTGTGAAAACGGTAATCACTTTCTCAAATTATTTTTTAGATTGGTTTATTATAAGTTTTACCTCATATTTTATATCGTTCCGTCATCGTCCAGATTATTATTAGGGCTATTATTTAAAAATTGTAACACGCGAGGTTCGCAGTACCGTAGGTCATAGATTTTATCACTTTATCGTTGGAAGTTTGGAACGGCTTCAATCGTCTTGTTGGATCATTGGTAGGTATTCGTGAACATCACTTAAATCGTTCTTTCATTCATTCAAAAAAAAACGCAGATTTATATCGGATTAGTGTTGTTTCATTGTACATCGTCCTCATCATCATCGTCGTCATCGTCATCGTCATTCCTGACGCAAGAGATTTGGTTGTGATGGTCGCGAACAAATAATCGCAATCGTAATCTCCAATTTTCTAAAGCGCCACTGTGAAGCTGAGCGCAAGCACCAGCTTATTGCCGAGCGCTGTGACGTATCCGAGGGGTTGTCCAGAGTTCGATGTCCGTTGGTGGTCCGAGTCCGGTTGCCAGAGAGACCAAAGAGCGGCAGAGCAGCTGTTACGGAGGGTTTCGTTGAGGACGAGATGGCTTGGAAGGCAGAGGATCAGATGGATTTGGATAGGAAATCTTGAAGAGGTGAGTTTTCAGTTTGGAGTGGAAAGCCTGTGGGGTGATGAGTAGAGGAGCCCAGGTAGATGACGGTAATCTCCGTGGTCCTTTGTCATTTGTCAAGCCTATTACTCCTCTGTTAGTCTGTCTCGTTATGTCATGTAGTTCGTCCTGTAATTGCACACTGCATACATGCACAATGCCAAGAGGTGCCTAATTATCGTGTTATTCCATCTATTGGAGGTAATACAACATTGTAGATTGCGAGCTAGAGCGGTTTTTTTTCGAAGCGAAATGGTCATTGAAATGTGATTACTAAGACAAAGTTTCCTAAACTTAGTTTATTAAGAATTCTCAAAATTTCGCATTAAAAAATGAGGATGTCGTTAAATATGCCTTATTTGGCCTCTGCAGTAAACGTGAACATTCTCCTCTGGCACTGACGCCTGCGCTGTGGAAGACATTGCTATAGGTTCTCAAACATTTTGTAAGAAAAGTGAGCCTCGTTTGCCCTCTCCACCCTCGACACTGACATGTGCAATGTCTTTCGACAGGCCTTTTCCCACTGGTCGGAACCAGAAAACACACTGATCTCGTATAGCGTCATTGTATAAGCTGGTATCCAGTGGTGTAGTCCTAAAAAATGAAGTGGGGGAACGCCTGGAAATTGAAGTAGCAACTGTAGCAAAAAGTGCAATCTTGCAAGAATTTTGTATAGTGTGAGCGCTGCTATTGAATGTAAAAAAATAACAAAAAAATTAATAAACACATATATAAATATATCTGCGAAACTGCGAAAGGCTCCAGTAAGTAAGCAGTTGAAACTGTGAGTCTTGAAGTCTTCTTTGTTCATCTATTTAAGCAGAAATGCTGCAAAATAGTGAGGGATCGCGTTCCCTCCCTGGAAAAAAGTGCGGGAACGGCGTTCCCCCGCGTTCCCGCCCCACTACACTACTGCTGGTATCCCTGTAGCAGAAATTTTTTGTCGCTCGCACAGTTTGGAGATATTATAATTATACCCTGTCGTTGAAGCATAATAGTTCTAGTAACAACTTTCTGTTTGCGTCTGTTCAATTAGCACATTAGGCCTATGCTGTCAGACTTGGCTGATTAAGTGTTTTAGGTCAATTTAATATGCCGGTCAGCTTATCAGTTATCAGTTAAAGATATATATGCCATGGATGGAGTTGAAGTGCATAAATATTAACTTTTCTATTTTGCATTGCATGGCATGTCTCGACGCAATAGAAGAGGGATTATTAAGGCTTGAGCACATACGCACTCTTACGAATACAACGAGTGGTGTAAGCAGACTGTTTAGCAAACTCTCGAATGGGCCTTAGACCTGTCTCATAGCATAGAAGCGAACGTGACTAGTTTGCTGGTTCAAATCTACATGTAGCCCACACCCTTCAGAGAAACAGTTGGGCAGGATGATGACATATAATAGTAGTCTATCTGTACAAGGCACAGGACTATGCCTAATTGTCATGGCTATACGAACAGCTCCGAGCTCCGTGGCTACTAGCTTTGTTTTCATTTTGGAATTATCATCACTGTCAAGACCTTCATAAGTAAAGTAGATACATTATAAATTTCTTCTCTTCATAGAAATAAATATGCATGTATATGAACGTAAGTACGAATATGAGATTCTTCATCACCGTTGCCATATTATTTTTAGGTCGTGGGCCTTCCCCCGAGGCATTAAAATAGGACTATTGACGACCAGCATGTGAGCCACTTCCCCTATCATCGCTAATAATATGATGCGGGAATCAAATTCTGGCCATAGTAAATTTGTGTATCTCATACATACACAGAGATGTGATTTGGACTAGTTCTTTAATAGCGGCCGTACGGGCTCGACCTTGCTTATTTTTAATGAATATTGATCGGGTGAGGGCGTTTGCCACCGCTGATGGTTTGAATGGGTGCCACGCATGGTCTAACAGCTCATGCTTGTATAAGATATTAGAAAAACATCTAAATAAATAGGGTTGTATTTAGAATTAGGCTAAAATCGTCATTACGTAAGCTAGTATGTTAGTTGTGAAATTTTTTAGAGGTCAAACAAGATCCGTGCGAACGGCATCAGCCAATTCAACGTCGCAGGCGGCCGGAATTCTAATATCGTCTGAGTCAGCAGGCTAAAGAACGACGTTCAAGCCTCACAGTCTGGAGACTGATTTGCATGCAGATATAAGCCAGAGCCAGACGACTGTTTAGCCAATCACATAGGCCTACATGTAGGTCGACAGAACAACTAGGCTACACGAACTTTGAGACCAAATCTAACAGAAAAACGTAGGGCCTGCAGTCATACACAGTTAACATCTCGACTCGGTAGTGGATGAGTATGAGTTCAGACTGGCAGTTGGTAATCGTTGTCCTTAGGCTGAGTATGGGCATACTTGTTGAAAGACTGCTTCATTAGTGAAAATGCGTCACGAGAATTTGCTTAGATTGGCACGTATTCTTGAGATTCGGAATGGGAAAACGTCTATATAGGCCCATTTACTTAGTAGAGTATGCAATTTTTAGAACATTTTCATTACATATATATATATTACATCTTAATATAGACGAGTATGAACGTGAATTTGCATGTAGGTGCTCATACACAGGCTTTAAGGCCTATTATTGTGTGTTTAAGCAGACATGTTGCGTTTGTTCTGCGTTCAATCGTGACTAATGAGTTCTTAATAGCAATTAATTCGTGTGAGCTACATATAGGCCTAGTCGTTGATTAGAGGCTTTTGAAAACAGATCTGTACCTTCGGCCTACTTGTATGCAACTCGTTATAATGATACAAGCGGTCGGTGAGTAATTTAGAATTCTCGCAACAATCATTGTTTCTATGGCAGTGGAAATCCCTGTTTCTCTTTTCTGCATGAAGCTATTCATTGGCTTTCGTCTAACAGTGGAAATTCCTTTTGGATATATTTGGAAACTGGTCAACGAATAGGGTCGTTATAAAACTAGAACCCATATGGATCCAGTTTAATTTATTTCAAAGAGCTTGGTGTGATTAATCAGTTACAATACATGCATAGATACAAGATGACCAGCAATCCAAATCAAGAAGATTTGGACGACGAAAGCGATAGATTGCGAAAGCACAGTACATTCCTTGAGGATCTGGTGGACCCGGACTACGGCTTACTCGATCAACTGCTGGAGATGGGAGCGTTGTCCAGAAGGGAGGTTCACGATGTGAAAAGCAAACGAACCTTCGAGAGGAGAAATGCGCAGCTCATCGAATATGTTTCACAGCACGAACGCTGCGGGAAGTTAATTCTGGCGCTGAGAAAAACAAATCAAAAGCATATCGCCAATTATCTTACATCAGATGGAGGTAGACAATTTAATCCATAAAATTAATCATTATACTTTAAGGCTAAGCAACGATTAAGCTGAATACTTGGGTTTATTAAGAGACGGACGGCTTGACATTTCTTACTTAGATAGGTAACTTTTGTCTTCTAAATAATTTCAGTCACATTGCAATACTATGCAATACAATGCAATACAAAAGAAATTCGCATGGCTGCCAAAACGTATATTCAATTAAGATCTTGATTGTACTGTAATGTCTCAATGTAATCTTACTGCGTACTTGTCAGTTTGAATTAATAAAATTATTATTATTATTATTATTATTATTATTATTATTATTATTATTATTATTATTATTATTATTATTATTATTATTATTATTATTATTATTATTATTACTACTACTACTACTACTACTACTACTACTACTACTACTACTACTACTACTACTACTAGTATAACTACTACTACTACTACTACTACTACTACTACTACTACTACTACTACTACTACTACTACTACTACTACTACTACTACTACTACTACTACTACTACTACTACTACTACTACTGCGACTACGACTACGACTACTACTACTACTACTATTACTATTATTATTATTATTATTACTACTGCTACTACTACTACTACTACTACTACTATTACTACTACTACTACTACTACTATTACTACTACTACTACTACTACTACTACTACTACTACTACTACTACTACTACTACTACTACTACTACTACTACTACTACTACTACTACTACTACTACTACTACTACTACTACTACTACTACTACTACTACTACTACTACTACTACTACTACTACTACTACTACTACTACTACTACTACTACTACTACTACTACTACTACTACTACTACTACTACTACTACTACTACTACTACTACTACTACTACTACTACTACTACTACTACTACTACTACTACTACTACTACTACTACTACTACTACTACTACTACTACTACTACTACTACTACTACTACTACTACTACTACTACTACTACTACTACTACTACTACTACTACTACTACTACTACTACTACTACTACTACTACTACTACTACTACTACTACTACTACTACTACTACTACTACTATCTGTTAACATATACAGATGTGAAAGATGCAAGTTTAGATTATAAGTTATGAAAGATTTATGAGTTAAGTCTCTTGCTAAAGACTTGATGGCTTAATATTTTGTTGTATTAAAGTTGCATTGCTAAGGAGAGCTGCTTAGATAGGCCTAAATGATGTTCCGGAGTTGACAGCTTGATGTTAACCGCGGTGCTTGTAAGTCGTCTGAAACTCCAAAGTCTCATTATCATTATTCACGTATTGCTAGAGTTTGCACAATAGCTGCAATTATTTAATAAGAATTGATGAACTTCAACCTTACTCCATAGCTGTGAAAAGACACCTGTTTGCTCATGCCAAGCTGATCGCTGTTTTGCCTCTGCCTATTGTCTTTGTATAGTTGGCTTACTGATAAACTTTTTTGTACTTAAAACACCACTTGGCCAGGAGAGCAGCAGTAGGCGGTTCGATTCCCGCAACAACCGTCAGGCGGGCGTCTTGCCATAACGTGTGCTTAGTTAAGATATTGATAATTGTGCTGTCATATCTCAATGTAATCTTACTGCGTTTGTCGGTTTGAAGTAATAAATAAAAAGATTATTATTATTATTATTATTATTATTATTATTAATATAATCATCATCATCATCATCATCATCATCATCATCATCATCATCATCATCATCATCATCATCATCATCATCATCATCATCATCATCATCATCATCATCATCATCATCATCATCATCATCATCATCATCATCATCATCATCATCATCATCATCATCATCATCATCATCATCATCATCATCATCATCATCATCATCATCATCATCATCATCATCATCATCATCATCATCATCATCATCATCATCATCATCATCATCATCATCATCATCATCATCATCATCATCATCATCATCATCATCATCATCATCATCATCATCATCATCATCATCATCATCATCATCATCATCATCATCATCATCATCATCATCATCATCATCATCATCATCATCATCATCATCATCATCATCATCATCATCATCATCATCATCATCATCATCATCATCATCATCATCATCATCATCATCATCATCATCATCATCATCATCATCATCATCATCATCATCATCATCATCATCATCATCATCATCATCATCATCATCATCATCATCATCATCATCATCATCATCATCATCATCATCATCATCATCATCATCATCATCATCATCATCATCATCATCATCATCATCATCATCATCATCATCATCATCATCATCATCATCATCATCATCATCATCATCATCATCATCATCATCATCATCATCATCATCATCATCATCATCATCATCATCATCATCATCATCATCATCATCATCATCATCATCATCATCATCATCATCATCATCATCATCATCATCATCATCATCATCATCATCATCATCATCATCATCATCATCATCATCATCATCATCATCATCATCATCATCATCATCATCATCATCATCATCATCATCATCATCATCATCATCATCATCATCATCATCATCATCATCATCATCATCATCATCATCATCATCATCATCATCATCATCATCATCATCATCATCATTATTAGGCTAATGTATGTAGCACTTTAATTATGCACTTAAGAGGCGTTTCGTTTAAACGTTAAGTTATATGCACACTTTGTAAAATTTCTGACTAAAACGTGTTCACCTCACTGCATAGCTGAGTTGGCAAATAGCATCGCAGTGAGACTTAAAAGCTTCTAAACTGATTTCAGTCTACAAGTTCGAATTCGGCGATGAATGGCCACTGAGCAAAGAGCAAACGACGGCAATGAATAGAAATCAACTGACATTGATTGACTCGTTGGATGGCGATGATTTATCCGTGTCCATGTTTTCTGCCGATATTATCAATAAGAGGCATAAAGAGACGATTCACTCTTATCCGACAAATCACGAGAAGAGCGAGGTTCTCCTGGACATAATTGTTAGACACAGCCGAGCCGATTTCCTAAAGACCATCGAATGCTTGGAAGAGTCGAATCAACCGCACGTTATAGAAATCCTCAGATCTCGAGGAGGTAGGATTTAAAACAAAATAAAGTGAAGAGATAACTTAAATTGGATACGTGAAAAAGAAAACTGGATAGCTGCCTCTTCCAATATTACAGAATAGGCCAAATTTGTGCGAAGATTTTCAGCTGATTGATTGAATTGTTTATTGAAACACCACACAGCAGAAAAAACATAAATATCATAGACTTGGCGCTCCGGCGTGTAAACACCGACTCAGTCACCGTTCTATGCAGCCGTGCTTGAGTCAGGAGTACCTCTGAGTAGTTCTCCTTGAACAGACGCTATATAAATGTCCGCTATGAATGAATGAATGAAATCAAATTATGACAGTTTCGCCTATAGCATTTTCCGTGCTGGCGTCAATCACTAAAAGGGCAATCCGAAAGGGTCAAATGTTACGCTACGGCCTGTATTACCCTCTCACATAAACAGCTTAGGTGTCTATCGTTTACGCGTCATTTCGAGTACACATCAGAGTGCGTCGGAATTTCTCCTGCTTCCTCGGACCTTCCTCCTGGAATAATCTACCAATGACTGCGTGCACTGTTTGGTTTAAGTTAGTTAACTGACGACGCATTCGCTGTTTAGCTGAATTTGCACATGTTTAGATAATTTAAATAGTCATGTATCCAGCGCTTTTGGACGGTTGTAGAAGGTACTAAATAAGTGCTTTGATATATAGATAGTAGTAGATACAAAGTAGGGCATTGACTATAGCTCACAGGACTTTCACTCATATATATGGACGACGCTCATACAGCATTTCACTCATAGGACTATCGCTCATACGCTATGTTGTTAAATGCATGCACATCAAAGTAGGGACGCAAACAATTAACTTCCAGTTGGCTAACAATTATAAAAGTAATCAACTTCTCCTAATGACTTCAAATAACTTTACAAATATTTATGAAATGTATATATGCACATTAAAGTAGGGACATTCATCCTTTTTGGACAAAATACAGTGACTATTAAATGCACAGATCATATAGGAGACAAACAAGTGACTTCAAACGAAGATTCAATAACAATTAGACAATAACAACAATGTACTTCAAAGAAGAAACGTTTCCCCCGCATGGTATTAAAACTTAAAAGGCCATGAAATGATAGCCAGACAAATAGATAGGCCCTTTGAGCGATGCTCCCTATGAGTGATGGTCCCTATGAATGATAGTCCTATGAGCGATGGTCCTATGAGCGATGGTCCTATGAGCAAAGGTCCTATGAACGATGGTCCTTTGAGCGATTGTCCCTATGAGCGATGGTCCCTATGAGTAATAGTCCTATGAGCGAAAGACTTACGAGCTATGGTCCTATGAGCGATAGTCCTATGAGCAATGGTCCTGCGAACGATGGTCCTATGAGGGATAGTCCTTTGAGCGATGGTCCTGCGAACGATGGTCCTATGAGGGATAGTCCTTTCAGCGATGGTCTTATGAGCGATAGTCCTATTCGAGAGCTGGGCTCCAATTACTTGTCCTAGCTTAGGGGACTGCTCGTATTTGTCTAATTGTGTATGTTTAACATCTTGAAAAGGCAATTTATTTAATTAGATGCACATAAATAAAAAAGACCAATCGATGTAGTTGTCATGAAAGATCTTCTGATACAGGAGAAACATTTATTAATCGGGAGAATGAATGAACTTTGAATATTTGTTAAGCGTTCAACCAAATTAAAATGGCAAATATAGAATAACTTATGTCAAATGTTTAGAATAAATAGAAATTCACTAATATTCCATTCTTCTTTATGTTTAGATAGGCTACCTATCATAGCTAACCACTTTGGTTCTTCAAATGTAAGAGAGTATGTATCGTCGCTTGGTTTTGTGTTGTAGTGGTTATACAAGTCGTTGCAAATCTAGAGACTTCTGAAACTGAAATAAAGGAGATAGAGCAAGAAATTGCAGCTAAGACTAACAGCTTATTGCGTAACTATTCGTCACCGGAAAGGGTTGAAACCATATCGGAATTACTATCCCATAGATTTATTGGTGCTAAATTCGGTCACAGTGTGGCTCTTTATTTCAACTGCGAATCGTTGAATGAACTGAATCGTCTTTGGGAACTCATGGAATCCGGTCGTTTGAAGGACATCGTGGAGAAGTATGTCAAAAGATTACTGTTAACGGAACATCAGTACAAAGTCAGACTGAAGTGGTCAGCGGACGACTATGCTGTTAAACAGTCAATTCTCAACGAAGGTTTGCTTGATGATTACTGTGATATGTCTAATATTGTCTATCTGTCGTCAGGCTAGAAATTTATAGTTGCTCTTTTATTTATTAATTTGGGCTCATTTTATTTCATTGCTCAATTTCATAAAGAACAGACACCAAGCGTTTGAGAGTTGTTGAGAATTTCCTACTCTATTCGAACCTGCAAACTTCGTTCTTTAAATAATGGGTAGGCCTATACCCAAGAAGGTTACAATAGTTTTGATGAACTGCAGCTACAGTCGGTCTCATCGAATCTATTGCACGACGCCGCGAACTTCATGTGTGGTCTGCTTATCTGTACAGTTTCTCAGTCCGCTGTTAGACCAGAAGCGATCAGTGTGCATCGCCTTACAGACCCATCCATCACTGATGAGGTCATTCCAGATGATACTAGTCCGTCTCCGCAGACAGAGAAAGGTGGGCACTGATACCGAGTATTGCCGTTTCAATCGTCAGATAAGTAACTGGTCAAATGTTATAAGGGTAGAAGACCTACTTGTAGTCTGTACCAAAACACTATTTAAATGATTATAGAATAGAATATTCTTTATTAGAACCAATTGCAAACGGCATTTTGGTGTACAGCAACTTATACGTGTTTAGACAGTTTATATAGGCCTACGACTGCTAATAAACTATTAATAACTTAATATTTGTCTCCAACATATCCCACTACTCCCATTAGTATTAATTTTTACCCAGTGCACATACCAAGCTGCTTCATAGAGCATCCTGATGATGAATGTTTTTCTAGCCAAGCTATCAGCGGTGGGGATTTCCAGGTCATGAGCTCGAGGGCGCAGCAGATGGCCTGTGCGATTGACAGGTGGCAGCAGGTCATGCAGGACAAGCCCATGAATATTCCGCACATAAAACTTATCGAGATGACAATTAAATCACAAAAATCTTAGGTGAACTGATATATTGTAATTATATTAGATAGACTAGATTAGATTAGACTAGACTAGAATATATCAGATTATGTCAGATTAGATAGATCTAGTAAATTCTAGTCTAATTAAAACTGATCTAGTCTAGTCCATCTAATATAGACTAGAACTCAGTTGTGCCGTTGTCATAAGGGACTCTGAAACGATCTCCTTTACGAATTCCGGACATTTTCGGTTCCTTTACAAGTACTGTCACTCACCCATCACTATCTATAGTTCTTAAGGCTTTCCACTCAAAATTAAAGTCCCATCACTTCAATAAACCTTTACCCTGACTCATTTGATCCTTCAAACTCAAATCTTCCTCGACATAAACAAAACTCGCTGTAGCAGCTCTTTTGCCTTATCTCTCTGGTAACCCTGGTAACCGGACTTGGATGTCCATTTGGTATGTCTGAACAACCCTTCTGACTCGACACAGCGCTCGTGAATAAACTTGTTCCCTGCGCTCAGCATTCAAGTGACGCTTTAGAAATTTGTGGTTATTACTATGATTATGGTTACGATTACATAAATAAATGGTTGCTTAACAGATGAAATCGCAGTTAACCTGCTTGAGAGGTTCGGGCGAGATGATTTACGTAACCTATAGATTTATAGGGACCTACAAAAAGTATGTTTTATGCTTGGACAACAGCAAATTATACTGACCAGATATAACACTTGTGTTATATGGTTTCAGAGGCCTCTACTTTAAGCGTTGGGGCTCTGCAAGTACACACACGCTTGTACGGAGTAACAAAACTAAATCACCTCATCTACGTCCTTGGTCGATCGCCGAATGCAGTTTACGTTTTTTCCGATCAACATCCCTTCAAAGAGATGCCAGAAATCAAACTGGAAACTGAGTTGAGGTTCGAAGGCTACGATATCTGCGCTTGTTCCAAGTCGTCCTGCCTGTATGTCTCGGACACGTGCAGTGGTCATATATTTAAGATTCCCGTGGAAGATCCCAGTCACATGACCAGCTGGTTAAAGGACGTGGTGTATCCGCCTTGGACTCTGTCGGTCTGTAGGGATACAGGAAAAGTCCTTATAGCGAGGAACGAAGAGCCGCTTGGTCTGGAGCTATACAATTCAAAGGCTGAGAAGATACAAAGTGTGCGGTTGCCAGCGGAGGTGGTTACGTTGAGGCACGCTGTTTTAACATCAGGCGGACGTTTTATCGTAATTCACAAATGGAAAGATAGCGGAGCGTGGGGAATCAGTGAAGTCAACAGGGAAGGTGGAATTGTCCATTGTTTTCAGCATAACCGGAAGTCTAGAGCGTTGGGCAATCCATGTCATCTCGCACTAGACCACAACGATCGAGTGATTGTACTGGACGAGATGAAGAAGCAAGTGGTGCGTTTTGATCGTGATCTCAACTGGCAGGAGATCTTCCTAACGAAAGATGACCTACAACAACCGTTTAGGATGTGTTACGACAAAGAGGAAAGACAGCTCATCGTAGGCCAAGAAAACGGCTTGGTTGGAATTTATAGTATGTAGAAAAAGACAAGCAGTTAACCCCAAAGAGGCTGCCATGGGTACTAAGTTTTAGCGACTTTATTTTTTTGACCTTGGCATAATATTATTATGGTGCCTGTGGCCAGTCCTCTCCCGCGGTGCATGATATTCATATCGCAGTTTACAGTCAGTGTACTGTTTATGTAGTTAAGTTATTGGCACCAGTGGTGCAGAAACACTGAAATCATCTGTCTGCCCTGTAACTTGACAGTCCTGAACGAAAGCTACTGGGCCATCGTGACCCATAAGAATCCATGTTACTGTCTGGTTATAAATATCAGTGACAGCTCGTCAGCACCGAATATTTATTAAGTCACTGCTGTGGTGTACATGGCAAGTCGGTGTTGTCTGTCTTTATGTCTCGATGAAAACTGAAACGTTTTCTACTGCAAATAGTGTAACAGTTCGAACCTGTTTTCTGAATTTATATGCATATCTGTGAAATGCAATTGACTGTTACGTTGCGAGCTACCATGTCTGATTAACACTGCGAGGTCTGTGTGCAAGCTGATCAACCGACACGATATCTTATTGACATGAAAATGAGCTCATGCCTTTGAATTTCTATATGCACCGCTGCGTCAATGATTGCTGGAATTCAAGTTATGTCTATTGATAGAATTTGCGGAGCATAGTGCTACAGCGACAGATGACACAGATTACAGGTAGATTATGGGAGGGTGAACATGCGGAAAGGTAACTTTGATATTTATTAGATCTAAGTGCACGCTAATCACAGGTTATTTAAAAAATGATGTTCGTAGTTTACACATTACTATCTTAAGGATGTTCGTTGCTTTTCATGTGTAGGCTTATAGCTCTGAATACTTTGACGTTGTCTTGTCTAGGTGTGTTAATATCTAGCAATTACAACAAGTCTTCCTCCTCTAAATGTTCGTCTCTGTTACTTGAAACACCATCCAACACAATCGTCTGCCTATCTACATAGCAGACGACAGAAGCAGAGGAGGGGATAGATGAATGGTAACACTCTTGCATGAAGAACTAAAGATCTTGAAAGACGTGGTTCGATACTCGTAAGCCCCTTCTAGGTCGAACCAGCCTTCCACTTCCTAGAGGGCAACAGTAAAATGAACTGGCGCATAACAGGCTGCCAATTCGTGTGTTAAATAAGATCTTGATAATTGTACCGTCATTTTTCAATGTTCCAATGTAACTTATTCCAGTTTGTTAGTGAGCTTGTGAATAAACAAAAATATTTTATTAATAGGCCTATTATTACTGTTACATGTCTGCACTTGGAACCGAACTTGACCCTACATGCTACATCGACTGTGTGTTTTCAGTGGCTGTATATAAGCTAGATCCGACTGAGTTAACATACTGGATGCTGAGGAATTAACGGTTACATTTTTTATTTGTAAGTAATGACCGACAACGACTTTATCTTGCAAATGTGACAGGCCCCATATATCCAACTGATATTCAGTTTTGGATACAATGATATTATTTAGTCAGTCAGTTTTAATTTTAGTTAATTATCGAGGTACTTTTAAGTTACTCACAAAGGGCTACTTGCGATGGCCTAAATACTGTTACATTTCATTTAGACAACGCTGGGCAGCGATAGTCCATTCATGCAGCCAATCGTCGCGAAGCGACGACGGCGGATTGACATGACATGACATGACAGAAAGTTCATCAATGAGTAAACAATGTTAGAGTCATCCTTGATTGGCTTCTGCACACGAGCAATATCCATGACCACATTGCGTCGAATGTAAACATATCCATTTCTATATGGCGACCGTATGGCCTCGATCGTGCTCATTTTCAATGGATTGATTTATTGAGATCCTGTCTCACCGCTGCATGTTTGGATGGGTACCACGCAATTGAAGGTCGCCGTTTACAGACCAGTGATAGCCCGAGATTAAAATCTCTCATTCATTCATTCATTCATTCATTCATTCATTCAAAACTCTTACACTCACAGAGCCGCAAGTTAGGTTACATTATGCTCTAACCAATGCAGCTAACCGGGTCAGTCAAGCCTATCAACGATAAGGAACGATAACGGAACAGCCAAGATAATTAGTAATTAACCATTTGCACATTTCAAGGCAATTAACAGAATTCGCTCGCCAATCAAAGTGTAAACAGTTGGAAAGGTTAGCCATAATGTAAGCCTACGAATTCGACAAAACACGCCGGAAATTGCCCTTCAGTAATAATTGCTGGACACTTTTGTACAAGAAGTAATGTTTGAAAAGTAGTAGCGCTAATTTGTTGCTATTATTTTCAGATAAGCGTACTTAACTTCATTAACATGCAATGTTTAAAGTTTATTTTTACACTGTAGCATTACGCTTTCCCAGCGTCTATAGGCCTACTGTTAGTAAAAGTAAAATTTACCTGAGAATGTGTTATAATAACCAAGACATCAGTCTTCAGAGTCCGAAATATTAATAATTATTAAAATATTCATCAATGATAGATCTCCATAAATATCCATTCGACACCAGTTAAATTGTGCATATTTGTCTTTTTATCTTTATTAAAGGGGCATTTCTTATATTCTTTTAACAAGAATTTTGTAACGTGGTATCTTGCATCTAGTGCTTCGAGTGCCAGTCTGCAGATCCTATCTTTTACGTCGCGTTCACAGTTCGACGAACTCCATGGACCATTGTCGTAGGAATTCAGTTATAACCAGTAGTCAACAGGTAGGTCGTTAGAATTAAAACTTCCGGAAGGAAGCGAAGATCTTGAAAAGGATTTCTTGCGGCTATTCCATGCGTTAATATATGGCGTCGAATTTGATAAGACAAATTGTCCACCGCAGTCGACAGATTCAATCAACTCTCCTAACGTCGTCTCACCTTTATTCTTTCAAACAAATCCTTTCTAGATTTCATTTCGACGCAGTGTCATTAATTTCTATGATAACTGCCTTCTTCACTAACTGAGTTAACATCGCCTTTAGATGATAGATTGAATAAACTGACATTCTGCCTCTGTAGGCCTATATAATATATAGGCTTATCTTGTCTTATATTTAGTGCACAGTTGATAGTTTAAAAGGGCCGTTTTACTTGTAAAATAGGCGCTATACCAGTGCTTCCCAACCTTTTTACAACCACGGCACACTTTCTAAGAACCATTCACCAGACGGCACACTGCATTTATGGTGCTTATTATATATATGTTACAGGGAATGTGTATTTTCAGGGAATATGTATATTCCCTGAAAATTTCAGGGTATATGTATATTCCCTGATTCACTCAGAGAATGTATACATTCCCTGAAAAAACCAGGGTATATACATATTCCCTGAAATCTTCAAGTGATTTCTATACACATTCCCTGAAAGCTTTCAAAGACACAGCGACATATCCTGAAGAGCTGACAGCTGACACAAAATTTTATTAACTCTAGCATGTTTTCAAACGGGGCATGATTTATTGCCTCAGAACCAGGACAAAACGCCATCAAGGCCTTTGAAGTCTAAATCAATCAATAAATAAATCAATCTATCAATCAATCAATCAATTTCTGAGCGCTTCTTCTAGAAATATACCATTTTGACCAGAAATGAAGTCTGAATTAAGTACTGTATTACAATAATATTATATGATATTTGAAACCAGATTGAAAACGAGATTGAAATCCATAACACAACATGCTTTGCCTACCTCTACTGAAGTTTTCTTCTTGACCTTAACTCGATCGCTGCAAAAGCTTGTGTGTCTTGTATGGCACTCAGTTCAGGGCCATTTTATACTAAACGGGAAAAAACCTTTCTTCTATGAAGTGATGTGTTGTTAATTCTGAAGATTTGATCCTATATTTACGTACAGGTATTGAACATTATGGGCGTTTGCGCATCAAAGGAGGTACGTAGGACTATTAACTTCCAATTCGCTACCAATTAGCTACTAATTATAACAATAAGAAACTAATCAACTGATTATTAACACTTCAAAGCTAATGTGAAATGCATAATTACATATTAATATTGATTAATATGGGGGCATATGCGCAAGGCCGTAGCTAGGGGGAGTTTTTGGTGTTTAAACACCCCCCCCCGAAATTAAATAATGTAAAAATAAAATAATGCATTTACTAACGACAAACCCCTTGGTCGGTTGACTCGGTTGCACTTCGGCTTGCTCAAGGACGAGAAAACACCCCCCGAAACAGAAAACACCCCCGAAACAAAATCCTGGCTACGGCCCTGCATATGCGCATCAAAGGAGGTACGCAGTGATAGAACCTTCCAATTAGCGACCAATTATAACCCTACAAGACACACATTATGTGACAATTATTATAAGACTTAACAGATGTACGTGCACGAACTTCTTTTAAAACATGCTAGAGTTAATAAAATTTTGTGTCAGCTGTCAGCTGTTCAGGATATGTCGCTGTGTCTTTGAAAGCTTTCAGGGAATGTGTATAGAAATCACTTGAAGATTTCAGGGAATATGTATATACCCTGGTTTTTTCAGGGAATGTATACATTCCCTGAGTGAATCAGGGAATATACATATACCCTGAAATTTTCAGGGAATATACATATTCCCTGAAAATACACATTCCCTGTAACATATATATATATATATATATATATATATATATACATATATATATATATATATATATATATATATATATATATATTTGGTTTATGCACTTATTTATTTTAATTTAGATACAGTAACACTTATAATTATTTATCTACTTCGCTACAATGATTCGTGTGCTTCCCTGTGTATTAATGATAAAATAATGTCATTATGTCAACGTCAGTACTGATAACAGAAATGAGGAATTGTCAGCCGTTGTTTTAAAAACAGGTAACCAGAACAAATTAATTAAAAGCAGATTTTAAACCAGAATGAAAAACAATGGCTAATGGGCCGGTTGACTTTGCAAAGAATATGAAATTGTATGAATACGAGCTTAAACGGCGGTTGACAAGCACACTCGTAAGTCGTTTTCAACCGACTGCAAATGTGCTTCATTTTGATTTGTATCATTCCTGAAAATGCCTTTTCACATAGGTATGTAGTGCAGAAGGACAGCAGTATGCGGACAGCTTTGGCACTTAATGAGGCGTATTCCTTCTCTATCATAATCCAGAAGTCTGTTGAACTTAAGTCGCAGTGTTCTGTCAGTAGGTCCTAGCAATGTCAATCAGCTGTTCCTTTTCTGAAATCTGTAGGTCAAACAAATCCAGTTTGTGATGAAAAGGGTTCTAACCCAATCTTTGTCAGAGACATTTAAACTTCGAAAATAATATTGTAAAACTTGTCTTCCAAATCTGATAAATGCTCAATAGCAATGTCATGTAACACCACTGCACCTGGATCAACTTCGACTGCGCGAGGAAAGGAGAAGCTGAATTTTGAAAATACGAAGATGCAAAGATGCGTAATAATGGAGCTTACTAACGATGAGGTCATACACTTAGAGTAAATAAGTAAGTTAGTTCATAATCGGATAGTTAGTAGATGCAACACAGGGTGGTCTATGCAGATTCACATAGAGCTAAATCAGCCTAGTAAGAAATTATACTTGACTGCAACAATATATCTATATGGGGGAGCGTAGGCCTATATTATGATTCAGTGATACAATTGTCATTTAAAACTTCTGATTTCCGACATTCGGCCACGGCACATTCCTACCGAGCTCGCGGCACACTTGTGTGCCGCGGCACACAGGTTGGGACGCACTGCGCTATACAAATCATGCAATGAAAGACATGATCCTAGAAAATGCAGTCATAGAAAGAAAACAGTTGCCTTCCGACCCAATTGTCCCACAGTTAACTGTTTCTTCTCATCATCGTAGAACAATCTCCAAGGTCTTTGTATTCCATGCTTTTCCTTTGTTAATAGATCCCGAGTCCATTGGAGTTTCGAATCCAAAAGAACAACTCTGTTGTTCTCGCAGTCTGCTATAAAAACGTCGTCATCCGATGTCACCGCAAGATGGCAGGGCATATTCAGCTCATTTGGCCAATGAATCGGTTTATACTGATTAACAGCTAATCCGTCAGGGTCCACCTCGGAAATACTCCAAGTCCGACTGTTATCTGTCTCGCTTACTTTACACCTGTGGCTGACGAAGTAGTTTCCGGAAGATGTTTTCACTGCATGCTTAGGGTTTTCAATGTATTCTGGCAACAAAATACTTTTAGTAAGCTTGGCTTGTTGGTCATAAATTTCCAATTTGGAAGATGATTTAAGTTTTCGTAAGAGTATCACTCTTTCATTAGACACTGAGAACGTATACGGAGCACATATTTTACTCAACCAACGCCTTCCTGTTCCATGCTCCCATATACATCTTCCCTCCTTATCAGTCACCAGGATATGATTAATCTCACCTGTAGGGCTGTGAACTATTCCCAAATCCCATGGATCAATAATCCCTTCCAGTGACAAAAATTCAGCGCGAAACGACATTTGAACTTTCTGAAACCCACGAATTGATTTTGGCCAACGACTAAGAACAAATATCATGTTCCCTACTGCGGCCACTGCATGTCTTTTCCCGGAGACTTCAAGTTTCTCTGCGAATATTGGTCGGTTTGTATACTCAACTACAAAGAAACAAATTCAACATAAGTAGGGCGTACAGATCATCCAAAAAGTGTTCGAGTTACTTCAGCTGTGCAAATTTCTTGTGTTAAATTCTGTATCCATGATGGCATAGATACAAATAGGGCCTATATACGCTATGATATATTCTATAGGACCCTATCGTAAAATCTCCTTATAAAAACAAGCAGTGCGAAATCGAGCCCGTGCATCCAGCCTTGTTCCCATCATTACCAAAATAATCAATCTCTTCTTATCTACTGGTAATTTTCCGCTCCTTTTCCTACTCATCTTCTCAAGAAACCTTCACTTGATAAAGAAATCCTCTCAAAATACCAACCTGTCTCTAACGAATTATTTTTCTCCAAAGTAACCTAATGCACGGTCCTGTATCGGATCAATGACTACATGACTTAGAACTCACAGCTTATTTAATCCACACCAGTCTGGTCTCACCAAGTGCAAATCAACTGAAGCCCTACGCATTTCCCTCTACAATAAACTTGTTTCTACTATCTTCCATCACCAAGTCTCTTGTTTGTGCCTCCTTGATAGCTTTAAATACCACCGATCACAGCATCTTACTCCATCAGTGTCAAACTGGTTCGGTTTTACTGACACTGCTCTCCACTGGAATCAATCCTATCTCTCTTCCCGCTTCTCCATTTGTGGTTACCCAAATCTCCTCCTGGATGACATAAAAGCATCCTCAGTTTATCAGCACCAATATGCTGACGACCCTCAACTACTCATGCATTTCTTTCCAAACATCTTCTCCGATTCTTTAGATCCATGTGGTAGGCCCTACTCATGGGCCTGCATGACCAGTTCAAGAAAATTCCAGGGGGGGCGCGATAGCGCATTGGATAACATCTGGCGTAGAGTGCGAGAGGTACAGAGATCGAGTCCCATAGGCGGACATGCTTTGTAGGCTGCAATTTGCGCCGTGTATTGCAGGCTGTCTGTTCTGTTAGTAGTTAAGATTTATCGCATAACATGTACATGTACAGCGCAGTGCGTTTGCAGGCGCTTAATTAAAGAATAAATATTATTATTATTATTAACCCAAATCTCCTCCTGGATGAAATAAAATCTCTTGTGCTTGAACTCGTCTAAAACTGAACTCGTAGGCCCTACTCATGGGCCTGCATGACTAGTTCAAGAAAATTCCAGATCCCTTATTCCTTCAACCTGGACTCTGCATCCGTCCAAACACATTCGCTGCCAATTCCTTTGTCCACAACTCAGGGGTGATTTTTAAATCAAATGTGATTTTTAAATCAAATGTGATTTTTAAATCAAATGTGATTTTTAAATCAAATGTGATTTTTAAATCAAATGTGATTTTTAAATCAAATGTGATTTTTAAATCAAATGTGATTTTTTAAATCAAAACATTAGCTTCCTCAAAACCTTAGCTTCTTCGAACAGATCCTTCTCTCCAGGGGCGTCTACACCATAGAAACCTTGGAGCAAATGCTCCATCCAAGAAATAGGGGGGGGGGAGATCTGTCAGTGTGCGTGCCACCATTTTAGGGGGGAAGGAACGGGAAGGGGGAAGAAGAGGGGGAAGAAGAGGGGGAAAGGACGTTGCTCCAATGACTTAGGGGGGATAGACGCCCCTGCTTGTCTCTCTTTTTAATGCACATCCGCGATCTTCGCAGAATCCGCCCTATGCTGGACATCGAAACCGCATCGACTCTCGCCACATCTATTGTTCATGCTAATTTTGACTATTTCAACTAGCTCAACCTTAATATATAGGCACCACCCCGGTCGCTTGTACCAATCATCTTTAATATTATATATATATATATATATATATACATATATATATATATATATTTGTGTATGTTATAGTATACATACACATGGTTATGCATATGAACCCGATTCCAGACAATAAAATAGCAGTTAAATTACGAGATGTCTTAATGTGTTTATATACCAAGGATCATTACGTGAGTTTTGCTGCAATAAACGGAAATAGTTAAGTTCACAAGTGGAAGGTAAGACAACAAATTTCACTGCTGCTGGAATGGAATTCAGTACACATTGGCAATGTAATTGGAATTCAAACCTATCATGCCAATATAACAGGTATCAACATTAACAATCTGGCACCAGTCTATACTTCACATACTCACTATATTTTGCACAGAAATTGTACAACTGAGAAGTGTTATATATGCTGAGATGTAGAACTGTATAACTTGCCAACTTCCTTTATGAAGTGCGCAGAGTCAATATTGACTCTGATTGGCTTTATTGGATTTATAGTTTCCTCAGCCCATCTAGGAAGAACCTTGAGGAGTTCTTCCATCATACCGAGAGTAAGGTTGGACTCGTGCATTTCCTGCAGTTTTTTCAGAGCCTTTTGAGACTTGCACCACAGATGAACTGCAAGAATGCTCTTCTTATCCAGGCAACAGTTCAAAAGTTCAATGTCGTCATTTTTCAGCTTATCTAGCAGTTCTTTTATCTTCGAGTTCTCTTTCAGCTTCCGTGATGTATTTAGCTTTTCGTTCAGCTGAGAAACCACTTCAGAAATTAGTCTCTCAGGACTGTTCGTTTGAACTACTGCTTTCACAACAACTGCAAAAGGTAAACATCTGTTTCATCATTTTTCTTTCAATTTTCTCCATGCATATTCAAAACTTCACACTTGAACGCTTAATAATAACAAAAAGCATGCACATTTGATGCCGACTCAATATGACATTTATCATTCTCTTAAATGCTTATATGATCTAATATTAAAAATATATCTCTGTCAACATACTTAAAATTTTCGTTTAATTGTATTTTGCATTACATTTCACATGAAAATAAATTTTATATGCCACAAAAATTATAAAACCAATTTCCTGTAAAATGATGAAATAGACAGGTAGCATGTAGTTTGCTTTGTCTTTAAATCTTATCCTAGTATAGTATTGTAAAAAATTCCAAATCCGACCCCTGCGAATGCATCTTATAAGTACCAAGTGGGTCACTATTGTCCTACCTCCCCCATTTGCTGCGACATCGGCCACCTGGTGTTGTTCTGTGTGACGCAAACAACGTATGAACTTCGAGTAATGGACAGAACTGAACGACCTCGTGGTTTGGGCGAGTTTCTGTTTGCGTTGTTTTCTGGGCCTCGAACACCTGATGTTGTTAAGTTGTTCTTCAGTTAGGCAACCGGATTTGTGAAGGAATTCTAGCATAATTTGAAGTTTTCTGATGTTCTGAGACAAATACCCCTCGTTATTTCTTATAATTGCAGATGTTATTCGAGTTTCATGATAGTGGCCTGCCATAAAAATCAAATTTTAGAAAGTAATTTTTTTCTTCAAATATAATGGTCACTCGGACAAACAAACTTGGCGAAAAACTGGTAAAGAAATTGTCTAAACGCTCACCTAAATTTCATAATGTTCGTGATATTAAGAAACTGACAGAACGAACAGAACTGGGTCGTGAATTCCAAAGCTGTGGGTAGCTACAGAGAGAGCCTAGAGCTCAAAGTCCTTCTGGTGCGGGGTATAACAAAAGTTCATGCACCCGTGGAAGAATGTAGTATTTGTAGGTGTATACGAGGGGTAAACATATATAAATATGATGCCTTTCGAACTATAAGACATATTCTAAACGTCTTTGTAAACTGTGTTTAAACTGTGTTTAAAAAGCCACTATATTAGGTGTCTAAGTTACTAACTATAACTACTTAATGATAGCTGTTTACTCGTGTTTACGATTTGACCGAAATATCACGAAATATTAATGGAACGTCTACTGAGGAAAATGCAGCGAATGCACCTCCTACCGACCGACACGGTCCCCTTAGCTACGATGGCTGAAGCAGCTGACATGCGTTTATTGAAGGCTGTCATAGGAAACGAAACGCATGTCCTGAGGAGTCTCTTTCCACCAACAGTTCACTGTCCCTACAATCTGCGTCCACGATTGCATCCATTCACCCTACCGACTAAAGATGACCGAAATTACATCTCTATAGAGTTCTCAATAAACGACAATAAAAGACAATAACTCCCTACCGGCCTTAACCTTTTCTCGTGATATATCTTGTTTATCAGATTTAATTTGCTGTATATAACTCTCTGCGGTTTCTCAGACTGTTCCAATAAACGAATATATATATATACCATATACTCCTGGACAATAGATGTTTATTCGGAGTTTACAACAAATTTAGTATATATATATAAGCTTATATATTTACTTTTACATTCAACTTGTATCCTACGAAACTGTATATTCAATATGACCCGTTTTGTCTACACTTACGTGAAAGCTTAATCTGAATCGTTTTCTTAAACCAGCTTCTTGTTATTCGCTTATGCCAGGTTGAATTAACTGAGACAAGGTAAGAGAAGACATCACTTTCTCTTTTAGGATGCTGTTGTTGATTGGAATTACTGATCAGTGGTAACAGATAGGCCCTCAACAGAATTAGATCCAATACCTCGAGCAGCAGATTAGACAAACACCTGAAAAATGTAAACCTTTAAAAATGTAACATTTACCAGCAGTATATAGCTAGTTAGATCTAAGCAGAGTATCCTTAATTAGCTGTCCTGAGATTCAAACCATGCAATCGCCATTAACTCATATATAGCATAGCCCCATTATATAGGCTAGTTCTTGATGTAGCCTACGTGCACGGGACTAGACAGGTCCATACAGCGCATCTTTATAATTAGCTGCAGTCCTCAGGTACAAACCAATAGCCATTAACGACACAAAGTGTTCTTTTGTCTATGTATGTACGCTGATGATGATTCAAGTTGTGTAACGTCGTTTAGCGCTATATTAGTGCTATGGTACGTTACGCCCAATTTTAGCCTACAATGGCTGACTGGTGGGGTGTGATTTAAACAGGAAGGACAACTTCGGCGATTCATTCTCCTATGAACTCTAAGGCTTACAATATACTGCTGTCCAAAGGTCTATCTTCTCAATTCTGCTAACGATGAATCACACTAGGCTGACCTCAATGGATGCAGTAGCCTGCTAATATATATATATATAATATATAATATATATATATATATATGCGGTCGTTTTATATATAAAATTATATATAAAAGCTAATATAGCCTAGCTTCTTTTGACAACCTCACAAAAAGGGCTGCATAATTATGCCAAAATAATTTCTGTTGACGTCAACGGCCTTTGTTGGTATAAGATGGATCCTCACAAAGAGGCGGACTATCGGTTTTGTGGAGGTGTATTTGCAGAAGCGCGCATGAAAGGATTTGATCGATTGTGTTGAGGCTATTTCGTCAGGATTTATAGTCGAAATATTATTTGCATGCTATTTCGAGGTGAAAGGTTACGTTTGGTTGAACAGACAGTACATAATAATGTGTGTTGTGAATGTGTCACATAATGGCATTTGCCATGCTTTTCTTTCCCAAAATGTCATATCAAGCCATGGCATTGCGGGTCCGTATAGCGTGTACGTGCAAGGGGAGATATATAGGCCGTTATTCTATATATGTAGGAGCCTACATTTAGGCCTACCTATGCATGCATAATAGCAACAGCGTAACACCCCTGGGTTCAGTAGCCTGGACCTATAAAAGTAAATCGCTGTCATTATTCAACTTCGTTGGCCTACAGCTGTATGCATGCCACAGGTTGATAACTTCAAAACAAGTTTTCCTGTTAATGTCAACGGCCTATGATATATAGCCTATAGCCCGCCATAAGATCTCGTTAAACTGTTGGTAACCAACCAAAGAACCGCAGTACAGCCAAGCGTAGCCTGATAAAATCCGAAGTCCTTTAAGATCTATCGGTGACACGATACGTGGATGAGCAGTAGGTTTATATATTACTTGTCTGTGTCCGATACATCATCTGAACCCATTGTCATCTGCACGACCTAAAAATAAAACAGTAGGCCTAGAGTTTCAACGTTTCACATGTTACAACCTAAGCAGCCAGGATGGACGTAAACACCAAACAACGCGCACTGATTTGCATTCAGAGCCGCCAAGATTTGCCAACGTTCAACAGAACTAACCAATAGGAACTGAGAAATTTAGGTCAGTTGGTCAAGGTTCGCTAAAGGCTTTAGTCTGTCAAGGAAAGCTTGCGTGGCCTGCGTTGATTGGTTGAACTATTTAGGCGCCAATAATAGGCTAATCTGTTTTACACGATGAAACTGCCCTGTATGAATAGCTGTGTGGCACAGTGGCCGATTGGTTAGACTGTTAGAGCGCTTCGCTCGCAACGCGTAGAGTACGGGTTCGAACCTCCAGTCAGGCGGTCACTGTGCTCAGCGCCATCGATGTTCTGTTGTATGGTCGTGTGCACTTCTGAGTTTTGGAAGGAGGGCAATATCAAATACAGTTGCACTGTGTAGCTTATTGCTGTAGGATTTACTACAGTTCTTCGTTCCATATAAATCACACACTGCCCTACCCTGAACATACAGTGTATATGAGACAATGGTCTAGGAGCGACACATTACAGAGGACGGCAAAAGTTTGAACATCTGAACAGTAACAGTTAACTTAAAACTGAGAACGAGACCACAATAAATAAATAAAATTGTATGAATTTTATATTGATGACAATATGTAATATTTGCTGAAAGTTGTTCTTGTTAATGTCTTTTGAATTGTCTGATGTTTTTCTTAAATAAATATTAAAAAGTTAATACTTTGGAACATAATTATCAGCAACGGCACAAAACTTGGCCTATAGAGCCAGCAGAATGTTAAGTTCGCTCCTGGTTGGCTCCATGTAAAATTTTTAATAGGTCCCTTAGAAACAAAGGCGGATGTTCAACTGGCTGAGTTACAAGCTTCACGTGGTGTATATGCATGGTGCAGAGTCCCGACCAAGATTCTGAGATATTTCACGGAGAAAACTTTTATTTCATACATGTTTGGTTGTTTTAGAAGCAAATCTAAGCAGTTTGGACTAGAGCAGGCAACTGGGAAAGAACGCAAACGGAGATGTTTTAGTTCTTTTAGTGACTGTTCGCAAACTCAGCTATAATAATGAGTACACTGACCGCATAGTGTCAACGGGAAGATGAAACGGTGAGCAAGAGGACTGACCATCCACAATCATATGCCGAGGCTAAGAAAATGAGTTGCTAACTCTTCAAGCCTCTCAGGCTTAGCTTAAGGGGCTGCTCTTCTTGTTCTTCTTATGTCATATGGGTGCAAACCAGGACATAAGTGACATGCTCGGTAACCTCTGTCACTACTAGCGTCCTGCAACAGCATTCTGTGTGAGGCACTGGGAAAGCTGGATTTGACCGCCATCTCAACGGCTTTTCCCTCTACGTATATTTCTTTTGAGGTGTGCGACCTATAGAGGTCCTCCTGGATTCAGAGCTCACCCTTGCGCCCCATATAGACCAGGTGAGTCGCAGCTGCTACTACCAGCTGCGACAGCTCAGGGTCATTGCTGGTTCCCTGAGCTTTAGAGCTGCAGTCGGTCTTGTTCAAGCGTTCGTGATGAGCCACCTCGACTGTTGCTCCTCTCTCTTTTTGCTGGTCTCCCGCGGGTCCGGATTGAGGTGTTGGTGCGGGTCCACGGAATGACGGCACGACGCATTGGCGGTTTTGCCAGAACTGATCGGCTATCGAATACATGCGAGAAGTACTGCACTGGCTTCCTTTCCCGCAGCTAATCTCTTTCAGGGTCGCGTCTCCAGTGTAGAGGTGCCTCTCGGGCTCCGCGCCTTCTTACCTACGTGAACTCTGCTGCCCTGTGTCCTCCTACGTTGGTTGCCACGTTATGCGCTCCTCTACCCATGGTGACTTGTTGGTCCCATTTGCCCGATCCGCTACCATGCAGCGCCTGTTATTTTCAGTTGTTGGGCCGACAATATGGAACGAGCTTCCTCAGGCAATTCGCCAGCCTTCCAAGTTCCAACACCGCCTCTTCTCAGTTTCACTCGCTGCTTAAGACTCATTTTCCCCGCTTGGCCTGGGTCGGACGCGCCTCTTGAACAGTGGCGTAACCAGAGTCAAAATGGAACCCGGGCAGCTGCCCAACTCAACATTAATCATAATTGTGATAATTTAAAGTAGGAATTCGTAGAGGCCATTTTTTATTAATTAATTCGAAAGTGGCAATTAAGTTATAGCAACTATTATAATGTTATTATAATTATAATAATTCACTGACTATAGCATTCAACATTTTGCTACCAGATAAAAATATTTACATTTGACATTAGAAAATTCATGCGCGAATTGTAATAAATCTGCAGCCGGTTAAGATAATTCAAACGTGTAAGGCTGTAGGCCAGTCATGTTCAACCTTTTTGTAGTGACGGAACCCTACACAAAGCACTCATTTGCTCACGGAACCTAGGGCGTTTCAGCTGTCCAATTTTTCAAGAAATTTACGTTATTGTAGCTTGTAATGTTGGGATAATGTTTAGATTTTAGAAAATTAAACTGTTAGGCATAATATAAGCTTTTGGCATATCTGATGCAGGCTTTTATTAATATATACTCAAATATAGCACTCTAGAGTGTGCACAGAAACAATATCTGTAAGCAACATGCAATTCACTGTATTTTGCTGGCAACTAATTCTGATAGATAGATAGAATACTAAAATATTCTAGAACAGAGTTATAGAAAATTCTGGGCTGTAAGTAATTAACTTCAATTATTTTAACATTTGAATCATCCATAAGAGAATAGGCCCACTAGTTGGCGGTAATGATCAATTCAAGCGTGCCTTTGCGCTTTTTGAACTTTTTCACTTTGACATTCAACGCACGATCGACGTACGTGGCTACTCCGGATACTCCCTGTTATGGTCGTGGAGGTAGTATCCAAGTGCCTCTGATCACTACCCTTTCCAGACCTACCTTCCGCACTGATGGGTAGTGGGACACTCGTCCACCGAGTGCCTTGATACAGCTTCCATTGCTAGTTCCAAGTAGGCTGAAGTAAGCCCACTTCTTCTTCCCCTGGGGTCGGGGATTCCAGATTTCGCCAAGCTTGCAACAGAATGTCAGTCTCCGGACCAACAACAATTCACTTATAGGGGCTACAGGCGGCCACACAGCAGTTTCCGGTCCACTCTCGGGTACATGACTCCTTGTGTGACACTCTCGCGGTTCCACCATCGGTAATGGTATGTGCCAGCCCTCCGCCCAGGATTACATACGAGGTTCTACACGAAGTGAACAGGGTATAATCACAACTGCACCAAATGGTTGGCACCCAAGGTCATCTCAGCAACTCAGGCCTAATCTCGTCGTAGTCTTTGTTACTACGCTAAACTTATATCTTATAGTACAGTGCTACCCAAACTGTGATCCGCGGACCGATGCCGGTCCGCGAGCCCACAGTTGCCGGTCCGCAAAGTGAGTCAAGAAACTGGACAAAAAAGACGAAAGACGTTGTCTTGATTGGATCTCGCTTTGAACTATCTTCAAAAAACACGATTGTCTCGCAATCAAACCATATTTTTCATATAAATTAAAAAGATTTGTTCTGGGAGTAAATGTATTTCAGCTAAGCCCTACTGTAAACGAAATCTGTGAAGAAATCTGTCAACGAATTGCTGAGAATTCAAGTAAAAGTTGTTCACCTTTACTAGAAATTTTGATCGTAACATTTGTAGTTATTTGACCGGCAATTAGAAATCGGATGTAACGTAGGCCTACCT
This sequence comes from Allolobophora icterica, assembly GCA_963556255.1. Lineage (NCBI taxonomy): Eukaryota > Metazoa > Annelida > Clitellata > Crassiclitellata > Lumbricidae > Allolobophora > Allolobophora icterica. The sequence goes on along the minus strand of OY744603.1, from coordinate 24,332,297 downwards.
CTGAATAACCTGGTCACTGCTTCCGTAAATAGAAAAAAATATAACAATTAAAAATAATAAATATATTAATAAACAGCACCAGCATGTAGGCCTATATTTATCAATTAAAGAAATGCAACTTTTCGATTCATATCAAATCAGTACAAAATATTCAGTTGATATTTAAGCTTAGTACTAAATTATATACCCGCGCTACTTTTAAAATATAATTTCACTTTTTTGACTCAATTTATAGAGGCCCACCGTTCGCATTAGTTAGTCACTTCTAGTCTCTGTTAGTGACTATGATTTTATTTCAAATAACATTAACTTGTTTAAAACTTGTTTTATAATTGGAACTGTACTTAAATTGGTGACGTTTTATTGTGAAAATATTTGTCGTAAATAGTTGCAAAAAAGTTGGAAAAAGATTAACTACTTTTTTTTAACTTAGTTAACTAATTTCCAAAATCAGTTGCCAACTTTAGATAAACAATTTTTTTAGCTGGAAAATAGCTTTAGTTTAACTAAAAAAAATAGTTTAGTGCCCATCACTGCTGGTTCGTCATACTGAAAGTAAATTCCTACCGGTCCGTCACACTGAAAAATTTGGGAAGCGCTTTTATACTTCTGTCGCGCGGCCCCCACCTTGGGTGCCCGGGCGCTGTATTGGGCCCTGGTACTGTGTCGTGTCCGATGAGATAGCAAGTTTCCTTGGTAGAGGGTGCCACTCCTCTCGTCCGTAATGAACAATTGGCTTCCCTTTTAGCCGCTAGCTGCGCCTCGGCAGGCCTACAGAAAAGTTTCCCTCCCTTGACTTCCCCATCTCTATTGTCCTTCTAGCTTCTACCAGGACGGCTGGACAATTGTCCGCAGTTTCCGGACTGGAAACAAGGTTCAACCTAAAGGTCGCCTCAGGGTCCGAGTTGGGCCCTAACACATATTTATAATGCGAGTCGGAGGGAACTCCTTCCTCAGTCGAATCCACCCTATCCTGATAGGGGACCATAGTTTGGGTTCGAACTCCCCCAGGGTCAACAGACTCCTTCTCGAGTGATGCAGGCACATAGAAGTTGCTCCTAGGAGTTCTACTAGTTTTCGTTCTCCTTCTCTAGCTAACTCAGGACTACTAAATACCACCTCAAACACATTGGAGCGATTTGAGAACATTCTTATTTAATGCGAGATTTAGACCAAATTTAAATGTAGAATCGTACTGCTTATTTCTTATTTATATTTCTATCTATAATAATCAACATCAAACATTCATATAGCAGTAAAATGTCAGCACCCTGCTAGCGATAGCGATCAATACTCTTTCAACACAATGCTAGCAACTCGTATGACAACAACCGAATCGCAAGTAAGGGCCCCAACCGGCTCACCAGGGTCATCAGTGCAATGCAATGCTTGACATATTACAGCTGGACGTACTTTTCAGTGCTCACGGATTGCCCCAAATCAAAAGAAAATAATATGCGATTAAATTATTACCCTACAGCCAAAATTTAACCTTCTTAAATTTAGAAAGAAAGATATCAGTGGTTTTGCCTGCCCTTTCGAGAACATTCGACCTCGTCACACAGATCACTTCGGCTGAGCTCCACAGTCAATGCACTGTCGATTCGAGTTCACCAGACCAGGCTCAGGATCGTCGATATTCGAACAAAATCGACCGTTAACTCGACTCAAATGCGTCAAACCTTGAGCAGCTCACTGTTCGATTTCTAGCTACTCGAAACTACACAAATGTACGCTACAGTTGCATCTTAAATCGGCAATTTGGCGACAATTTCGAGCCTCAGAAATAAATCGGCCATCCATCATGGCGGCCACCTTGCTCAACACCGACTGATCTGACATCAGCTTAGCGCACCTAGCCTACCTTAGCGCGCAGGCGCCTGTCAAAACTAGGTCAGCCCTTAGGTCACTTATTTAGCGCAAGACGGCGATTCCGTACTTCGCCACACTTCAGTCCTGCCATCACTGCTGGTTCGTCATACTGAAAGTAAATTCCTACCGGACCGGAAAGCGCTGTTATACTTCAATCCTCCCAGCCCTCCTATCTCTGTCAGCTGTTCACGGTTCAGCCACTTCGTTCAACCTGCTGCTTTTCCTGCTGCTCTTTTCGTGGGTTATACCTCCGCACCCCTACTACATAATAATAATAATAATAATAATAATAATAATAATACGAGGCTGCTCCACACCTTACGCAGCTGCCCTTGTGTGGATCACCCGGGACTGGAGCAGTATGATGCAACCTTGCGTTCTGGCTTGGGCAGTGTTCTCAACCTCCCCCTACCGGACGATGCTTGGCTCCAGGCCACACTTCCCATCAAAAGGGGCGGACTGGGGATCCGATCGGTGACTTCGCTGGCACTTCCCGCCTTTTTGGCATCAGCCGCGAGCACCGATCTGCTCCAGTCCACCATGCTGGGAGACGCAGCCTTGGCCGACCCACAACGTGAGGCCCTGCTGACCAGATGGAATGAGGCTGGCGCAGCGCAGCGCCCTGTCGGCCTTTTCGCCCACAAACAGTCTGCATGGGACGGACCTCTGATCGACTTGGTCGTTTCATGCTTACACGCCAGGTTACCCGACCCGACAAATCAAGCACGCCTCAAAGCGATATCAGCTCCGCATGCAGGGGACTGGCTTTTGGCCCTCCCTGTCACCAGCTGCGGGCTAAGGCTAGATGATGAGTCGGTTAGGGTGGCGACGGGATTGCGACTGGGAGTCCCGCTTTGTGAGCCACACAGATGCCCCTGCGGCGCCCCGGTGTTGGCAGATGGCCATCATGGGCTTTCATGCACACTGGGCCCGGGTCGCTTGCCAAGGCATGCTCTTTTGAACGATTTGGTCTTTCGGAGCTTGGTCCGGGCCGGCTACCCATCCACCAAGGAGCCCGCTGGCCTCGTGAGGACAGACGGCAGGAGACCAGATGGCCTCACTCTCATTCCTTGGCGCGTCGGGCGATGCCTTGTCTGGGATGCGACCGTGACAGACACTCTGGCCGCTTCCTACTTACCGGATACCTCCCAAACTGCCGGTGCGGCTGCTGAGAGGGCGTCGACCCGCAAAATCGACAAATACAACGAAATATCCTCGACACATCTGTTCATTCCTTTGGCCTTCGAAACCCTGGGTCCGATCAACAATGAAGGCCTGAGTTTCCTTTCGGACCTGGGACAGAAGCTGTGCACGGTTACGAGGGACCCACGTGAGACCTCTTTCTTATACCAACGCCTATCGATAACGATACAGCGTTTCAACGCTGTAGCTTTTAAGGGTACTTTCGCCAGCCAGGAAATAGATGAATAGGGCCATTCCGGACACCTTTTTTTTAACATTAGTTAATATTGAAGTCCCTGAGGGATCCTGTATACCTCGGGGCATAAAAAAAAAAATAATAATAATAATAATAATAATAATAATAATAAATAATAATAATAATAATAATAATAATAATAATAATAGCAGAGATTTAAGTGCCATAGTTCGTAAACAGTCGAAAGGAAATCGATGCAACGATTCAGAAGCACTGATTCTGGAGATCCCAAGTTGCCTCCTCTTGAATTTAAGTCTGGCTACGTCCTTGCTGATGCATAATATTGAGGGTAAAGTCTTGTAAGTAATTAGTGCACATCTGAGGCAGATTCACTGCTGTATTAGAAGCCAATGCAATGATTTCTGATGACTAGGGTTATTTATTCGTAATTTTAGGTGTTTCATTTGTGTGGTCAGAGAGTGTTTGAATTCTCTGCAACAACAACAATGTAAACTTCGAGGTACTAGCAAGGAGGTTTCTGCAATATTCTGCAGATATCCAGGATGTACAGTAAATATTATTGAAATGACCTACATACTGGATTAAAGTGCTTATCAAGAGATAAGCTATAGTCAAATATATACGGTATATTAACAGATTTTGTTCGGAGAAGCTGTGCTGCAATGAAATTTTAACCGCCCAGCTGCATTGACGTTGTTAATGATTAAAACTTCTTGGGGTGTGCTTAGGGCAAAGCGGTTTCCACCCAATGCCCTCAGCAGAATCCTAGATAAGGTTTTCCTAAACTGTACCAGTAGCTAATCATCAGACCTGTGTCTTCTTCAGATTGCATTTTTTGCTTCTCGGCAAATAAACACTTGGGTCAGAGACAGTTCAAGCTCGCAGTCTTCATTTCGATGTCTTAGCGTACTACTAATCATATCTTAAACCTCTGGCCTTGTACACGAGCAGACACAAGCATACTGTGAGGATGTATTGTCCCGCGGGCTAGACTTGTCCACACCTGTTTCGTCACATTAGTCACTGCTATCGTCAATTAGGCCTACTGCTGGAGAATGTGGATACACCCTAATTGAGTTATCGTCTGCAAAGACAATTCTGTCCAAATCTTGACTGAGTCTATGGTGCTTAAGTGTGTTTCAAGGGCTAGCTCATAGGTTGCACCTATACAGCAGTATGGAATTACACAGGTATTGCCTTGATATATTTTCAAGTTTTAAAATTTGGCAGTAATATAGGTGGGTAATTTATTACCTTTGTTATTGTGGTATTTTAATTTGCTTATTATGAGATGTGATTACCGTAACAGTTACATAAAATTCACTTAAAATCATTATTCAACGAGGTCATCAAATTATCTTTGTCTGGTCATACCTAAATCAAGAACTGTTCTTGGTGAACGAGCTTTTCGATTGTTGGACCTACTTTTTGGAACTCTTTCTCTGTGTCTGTGCACTATGCTCAGGCACTTATGTCATTTCGTTCTCAACTTAAAACTTACCTCTTTCAAATTGCTTATCTACCTACCATAGGCTGCCTCTGTGTCTTACGGATATTGACCTGATTATGGCTTGGTTTGGTGTGCCATCGGTTGATGCCTTGTGCATTAGATACCAGTGCAATAGTAGTTACTAATTACCCAATTTACCTTTATAATTGTGATATTTTCATTGGCTTTGCTACAGGGTGTCAATACTATCACTGTTACCTTTATTATTGTGGTATTTTCATTTACTCATTACATTGTGTCATTACCTTCACTGTTACCTTTATTATTCTGGTATTTACTTATTACATTGTGTTGTTACCATAACTGTTACCTTTATTATTATGGTATTTTCATTGACTTATTACATTGTGTCACTACCATCACTGTTACCTTTATTATTGTGGTATTTTCATTTACTTATTACAGGGTGTTTTTTCCATAACTGTTATCTTTATTTTAGTGGTATATCATATGCTTTCTACAGGATGCTATTTCCATCAATGTTGCATATACTATTGTGGTATTTCGTTTACTTTTCTACAGAGTGTCATTACCATCATAGTCACTATCACGATTACTATCATCGGAATTTTTGCCATTTTTGTGATTTGTTGCCTTTATTGATTTTAAGTTATGGCCCAGCAACCAAATGACAAGAATAAATTATTAAAATATATTACAATTAATTAATATGATAAAAACTAATTGAGCAAAATGCACGATAAAAATAATAAATAAGCATGATGACAAAATAAATAAATGACCAAAATGTAGGGGATAATAAGCGAATGTGGTAAGAAATATGATCAAAACAAATTTAATTTAATTTAAAATTTAATTTAGAGAAAATACTAAAAAAAATCGTTGCCCACGTCCCAACGAGGTTCACCCGCTCGATCCTGAAATTGGCTCAACTCTTGTTAGAAATATTTGTTCTGAATTCTGTAAAGGAGACACTTTCTGCCTTAACCTGACAGGTGTGGTATAGGCCTACGGTGTGCGAGTGGCTAGAGCGATCGGCTGCTAAAGCGGAGAACGCGGGTTCGAATCTCTCCATACCGTCACTGTGCATGGACATCGAGCTTGTCCTTTACTAAAATCTGCTCAGTGTCATCAATGTTCTGTCATATGGGTGTGTGTGTGCGCTGCTGAACTTAAGAAAGTTCTGTTGAAGCAGTAAACCACTGCAATGACAACCCAACAACCGGACAACCATTCCTAAAACGTTGCATGGGTCGGCAGCAAACAGTCAGCTACAATTTGGAAATAAAAACCCTGGCGCAGAGTTGATCGGTGAATGCGTATCCAAGTCAGCCATGCGTTTTGAACTAAACAACAACTCGATCAGGAGGCCTATCCTTCAAATTCACATGCATGGTGGTCTAAAGCGCTTTTGAGAGGTTTACAGATGCGCTATATAAGGCCCGGATACACACACGTAGGCCGTATCCATAGGTCTATATATTCGCAGGCCTGCATTATCACTGTAGGTCATAGGAGAAGGGTGATTTAGACATACATATTGTTAACGTGTTCATATAAATCTTGCACGCTGCAGCAATTTATTATCGAGCTATCAACCCGTTAGGGGTCCTATTTCGATCGTTTCAACAACGACCGGAATAGGATCCCATTTGTTAACCTAGAATGATGCTGTTAGTTTCTTGCAAGTTGGCGTCAATTGCATTAAAAGATTTCGAAGCTTGATTCGACACAATGAGGAAACTAATTCGTTTTGCAATATTATTGGTGACCGTAAATAATCTACATTTCAATTATGAGTGTTACTCAAAGATATTGACTACTATAGTAACTACAAGATATATCAGATTCATTTTGACGAATCAATCTTCCACACCTGTCGATGTTTTTCGTGCATCAGTTACAGTTAGTTACTTGCTATAGTCAGGGGCGTCCATCCCCTTACGCCTATGACGCATCCCCCCAGATGTAATCAGTTCCCCCCACCCACGACGAGGTCCCCAGACGATTGCCCGATTGTCGACAAAAGAGAAAATATCGATTACCGAACTCTGAAGCACAATTTTACTCTTGAATTCTGTAACTTTCAGTTCGCTAATAAAGCAATATTACCGTATGCATTATAAATATGAAGGATTGACGATGATGACGAGCAAAAGACACATCTGTCGAAAGGACAGTGGATTGAAAGTAGTTATGTTAAGACAGAGGCATAACGCCATAGCGGCCAGACAGTATGCAATTGTACATGTAGTAACATAAGTACTAAAATTATAAGAGGTGCCTCTTCAGAGCAGCAGAGTGCGTAGCCAAGCGATCAACAATTTCGTCTAGTTTTAGTGATAGAGTAGCAGCCTGTTTAACAGGCTAATACTGTCAGAGGTGCAAACCAGTCATCAACCATGGTTGATCTCAATCGATTTTTCACAATGCGGATGCGACTCATTACTCGCTCAGCTGAGCAGCTGGTCACCGCAAGGGAGATCAGGATTTCAATCCACTGTCCTTTCGACAGATGTGTCTTTTGCTCGTCATCATTGTCTAGGTGAATTAGTTCCAGTTTTCCATCGTCTGGAATCAAGTCATTTGGAGGCACAAGGTCTTGTACTGCGCGATACGTGCGTTGAAACTCCTCGAGCTCGGTTTGCACTACCTGTGGGTATAGTGCAAACTGAGCTATGTATAAATTGTGTGAAATTTATACATAGCTTGCAGTCTTCCACTTGTGGTGTGTAGTACAATGTATGCGCCATTTGTCACTACGGATAAGCATGCCGTATAACGGCTCGCAACATTTGTACTTCATTAAACCATTGTCTCTGGGACTGATTACTAGTAAAGTGAAATTGCAAAGTATTAGCACATCAAAATTAAGAAACGCTTGTAAATCAAAGTATCTCATCTTGCGGGAGGCCACGTCAACCAAAGAGTACCCCTCCATTCACCCTTTGCCGCAATCACCCCAGAGGCGATGGATCTGATACCGGCCGACTTGTGTGCAAACCCGGCTACTATCTGCCTTCCTCTCTGCCTGCCTGCCTGTGTTCCACCGTACCTGCCTGGAGTCAGCTCTGCAAGGTTGAAGGGGCTACAAGGGATCATGGAGGAGAAGAGGGCAATACAGGGCTGTATATGTAAGCTGTTACATTAAAACACTGGAACCTCCTATGGTCCGAGATTGAATATGCCGCATACGATATGCCAAAAATTATGAAATTGACTAATCGATTAATCACTTAAATGGAAAGAATGAGCAGACGTTTAACTTTAATGTACTAAAAATTTCTTCCCCCCTGAACAGGCTGTGAAGATTTCTGCTTCATTCCCCCCATAGGATGGAGCTAAAAGGGATTGTGGATTGAATATGCCGCTATAGTAGGCCTAATTAATTACATCACATGGTTTATCTTACCTTTAACTCCGACACGATCGCATTCGGGTGGAGCCATTTACAAGCCTCGATAAAGGAGGAAGACGACGCTAATAATCTGTGACGAAACGTCGTTAATATGAAAGTATCTCTTCACCTTAAATAGATGTTACAACATTTCTGACATATTTTCCCATCACCTTGTTGTCACCTTGTGCTGTCAACTCCTGGAGCTCTAGCAATCGTCATGATAAACATTCTCCATTGCTTCCTATTCGAAGTCAGGTCCCTTAGTTCTTCCAAATTCATGCCAGTTACATCGTGAATCTCATCCATCCATTTCTTCCTTGGTCGACCCCGTCTTTTTATCCCCTCACCACAAGCCAACATCATTTCCTTTTCTAGCCCATCAGATCGCATAACATGACCAAAGAATCCTAGCTTCGATCTTGTTGCCTTTTGTTTTAATGATTCATCATTCTCGACACCGATCTCCACTCGTATTGATTCGTTCGTCCTTTTCTCTGTCCATGATATTCTCAACATCTTTCTCCATATCCACATTTCACATGCGTTGACCTTTTTCTCCATGTTCTTTGTCATTGTCCATGACTCACAACCATACAGAACCGTTGGAAAGATTAGGGCTCTCACGAGCCTTTTTTGTATCTATGCTCACATGCTTATCCTTCCATATCTTTTCCCATACTATAGTTTAGCACATACCAGAGTTTAACGGGTTATCAGTTTATGTTAACTCAAAGAGTTGTAGAAATTATGTTTTTAGCATTCTACAACAACAGATGGCCTACTATATATTGAAAATTAATGCTACTTGGTGTTTAATATATACAGGCACAATAATTAGAAATAAAAGCAAAAAACACCACTACCGTTATTTATTGGCAGCTGAATGTACTGAATCCCTAACGAGAGTAGCGCTGGCGAGCAAAGAAATGGGTATGAACATCAATGTGCAAAAGACAGAAAGCCAGCTCCTTGGAAGGGGGGACACCCAGTTTCAACTTGAGGTGGATGGACAAAATCTGGAGCAAAAGGAGGGATTCGTATACTTGGGAGGATATATCAACGCGAAGGGTGAATCTGAGAAGGATGTGGAACGAGGAATTGGGTTGGCAAGAGGAATACTACAGGCAATACACAAGGTGTAGAGTGCGAGGCAAATGAGCAGGATCACCAAAGTACAGGTGTATGAGACACTTGTGCTAAACGTATTATTTTTTGTATAACTCGGAGACATGGACAATAGGGTGGTGCGAAAAAACTAAAGTGCGAATTTACAAACGTAATAGCGTTTAAAAGTTGCATTTGGTAAAAGTAAATGACTGTGCAAAATTTGGTTGAAATATTTTGAAGTTCTGAGGTGCCCCAGCGGCGTCGTCGAAGTTCGATACTATACCCCAGTTGCTAGTGCATTAGAGCCAATTCATATTAAGGCGAACCTTCATTCTTCAATGTCCTTCATCCCTTCAATCCTCCATATTAAGCGAACCGGTAGTGGGCTTACCACCATAGGCGTAATTTTTGAGGGTGGGGGTATGATGGGTACCGTACCCCCAGTTTTTGGACTGGAGTACCGCACCCCCACTTTTAAAACAATGTCAATCAATATTTCATTATTGAACCATCCCAGAAATCGGTCTTCGCCTTGCTTCGTGTATGGAAGAAATTGGTATCCCCCACTTTTTAGACCAAAGTTATGCCCCTGCCTACCAGGTCATATGTCATATTTCAGGGCACGATGTTAATTGTATAATATATTATCAATGTCATGTATAAAAGTTTGTAGAAATTCGGTTTATCGGAAATTTTTGTAAACAGAAGTCTTTTCGATCAGTTATCCAAAATCAAAACAAGAACCGCTGAAAAAAGTAGGCCTACTGATTTTGGATATTCGTGCGAGTTACCGAAAAATGTCTTGCCATCTTATGAAGACGTTATGAGGCACTACAATTATATTAACCATAACATCAACATAACATCAACAGAGTCAACACGGAAGGAACCAAAGAATCTACTGTCACTCAAACAGCAGAAATCGTAGCAAGACACATCGTAGCTAAGACTTATATGGAGAAAAGCTTCCATCGTGGCAGTTTCACATATAAGAGTTCTGAAGGTGATAAGAGGATTCCACGATGAATTTCGATCGCCGACCTATTAGGTCGAAAAAGTAGTAGTATATATCGTCAAAATGGCAAAACTCTTAACATAAATGTAGAGAAAAAGTTTTTACATCGAAGCTTGCAAATGTGCCATAGACAATTGTAACTGTCCCAACGCCAGAAAGGTGCCAAACGATGAACATGAGTTCCTACATGATCAGCGGACGATTAGAGTTATGATTATTGGCGGTCAAGATAAGATTGCATCAACTAAACTAAAGAAGCGGCATGAGCGAAAGCTGCCCGAGCACCTAAGATGTCGCAAACATTGGATTTCAGCAATGAACAAACATTAGCAGACAGTAATGATCAAAATTCCGCAGCGGAAAGAGAAATAGATCCAGACCTGTACCGATAAGGCCTTTTGCCGATTATTCCGATACCGCGTATTTTAAGCTGATTATTTTAGTTTCGCCCAAAAACTACGCATATGACGTTGTATAAGGGCTATCAAGGAGTTTCCAGTCCTGTGCATAATAGGTCCTTGGTTTCTACAGTGTCTGCTAAGTAGTGCAATGCTAAATATAAATCAATAATAAGAAACAAGTCACAGACACTTGTGCTCAGTTTTCTATTTGTGACGAAAATTGTGCAAAAAACGTCAACTGTAAAATAATTTGCATCGGCGCCGATACTTTTTCTCCGATACCGATTATGCCGATTCCTCTAATAATCGGCCCGATTACGAATGCTCCCGATGCATCGGTACAGCTCTAGATCCAGTACAGAGTCAAAGCTTAGCAGACGAAGAAGACATGGATACATCAGAAAACCAAGTAGGCCCTACCTTCATAGAAGTAAATAACCCTAAGCAAACGAGAAAAAACTTACCAAACTGTCCATAACAATTATCTTCAACTTCTTAAAATTTGTGTTTAGAAATGTTCAATAACCAAACGTATAATTTAGTGAAGGGTTGTTTAGTAATTTGTGACAAATATATGGTAATCACTTGCGCAATGTGTATTAATCGTTATGGTAAGTAATCGCGTATTAGCAGGGCTGTAGTGGTAAAATTAGAGGTGAGTACACTGTACTGGTTAGTTTTCCGAAACAAATTAGAGGTGAGTATACGCTACAGTATTTTGTGAGTATAGTCTATAGTATTTTAATATAAATAAATATAAATATTTTGTGAGGTGAGTATACGGTCTCTAGAGGTGAGTACACGCTGTATACCCGCGTATACGCTCGACTACTGTAACAGCCCTGCGTATTAGTATTTTGCATGCAACTGTTACTGCTAAATTTCAAAGTCGTTGGGGCAGTTCAAGAAATAGCACTAGCAACTGACAAATTTAGCCACAAGTTCACCTCTTATAGACACAACTTTTTCACACTATTACAATTAATAATTCAGAAATTTTTTTTTACCATTACGTTCACACCACCCTAATGGACATTGAAGGAAGTGCAGAAAAGACGACTGAGGGTGTTCGAAATGATATGTTTACGAAGGATAGTGGGAGTCACCAGAAGAGACAGGATAAGAAATACGGAGATAGGGCCTACATAGCAGATCGAACATGCAGCAGGACATCGTGGACAGGATAAGGATCAGGAGACTGCGCTATTTCGGCCATATCAAGAATGCGAAATGAAAGATACCCGAACATAGCACTACACGGATACGTACAAGGAGAGCGGAGGTGGGGAAGACCAAGGTTGCGATAGATTGATGGGATTCGAGAGGACAGCAAGGAGATGGGCATATCCGTGCAGGAGGCTACACAGAGAGCACAGGACAGGGAGAAGTGAGGACTCACCATAGATGAGCGGCTATTGCGTGCTGGAGCATCGCCCAGGGGTGGACTGGCCCACCGGGACACCGGGAAAAATCCCGGTGGGCCCCCAGGGTCGGTGACATTTGGGCCGCTTCTAAGTTCTTAAACACAATGTCTAAAAATCGGCTATAATAATTTTTATGGTATTTATGACGGCGTTATTTTTTATTCGCTAGAAGGCACAGGGCTGACGATAGAAATTCCGCGCCCATAGGCAGAGCAGTCACGGACCCCTAAACTATCTTTAGGCTTTATGAGAAAGTTGAAAAAAATAAATTGAAATAAAAAAGTGCGGGTAGGCCTACGACCGTACGATACTATGTTTGTATGTAAGCATATATATCTACGATTTTATTCAGTAATATTATATTTCAAAAGGCATAAATCATAAACTTTGAATAATTGATTATAATATTTTTTATAAGTTGATTGCGGGCCCGGACGACCGGGGCCCTAAAACTCTCCGGGCCCCTGAGCATTTGCCCCCCTGCCCCCTCTCGGCGGGCCTCAGAAGGCAGACTTATATAATTAACAGTTGAATCTTAAAACGAGGTTCTATTTTCACTAAGTTTGTTTTAGACGAAGATTCCTTTATTATTATTGGTTAATAAATTCATGAAAAAAATTTACGATTGAGTGATCTGAGTGAAACGTAAATGTAAAGATGTGCGGAAAAGGTAAGAGATAAGAAACTAAAAATTCTTGCTAAAGATGGAGCCAAGACTAGTGCCAAAATCTAGTCGATTAATTTATTTGAAGTTGCTCAAGGCAAAGAGACCGTCACTAAATGTTCGACGATTAGGTAGAGGACAGCGTCAATGAAGATTCTCCACATGAACTCTGGGACGACCAAGTTGGGCATAAGAGTGACGAACTTACGAAATGCAAATCTTGCAACAAAGTCCTGTTCGCTGCTTTTCTGTTTTACATAAATACAGTTTCTTTGGTCAGACTTGCAGGCACCTGTTTTGTGCATATAACTCTTAGGGGCCATCCATATAAGTCTTAGCACGTACGCATGGAGGGTGGAGGGAGGTAACCCAAATGCAAGTGCTTGGGTCTGCTAATAATGTATACGTACGCATAGGAAACGGGGCGAGGGAACCTATAATTTGTCTATAATTTATTGGCCTTCAAATTGATTGCCCTTCAAGTAAAGTTACCTGTTAGCTTGGCTGAAAACAAATCCCCAAGAAAAATAAATGTCGGATAGGGCCGCTTTTGATTTTTTCCCGGGCCGCTTTAACGCTCCAGTCCACCACTGGCATCGCCAAAGCCATAAAGAAGAAGAAAAGAAGAAAGAATGTACTGCAACACATCGTTTGAGCGTAAAGATGAGCTTCAGGCAATATAATTAAACTAAGCATATTACACGCGTAGTCAGGCGAGTACATAGTGGTTTGCAGTATGGTTTTTGATTGAAGATCTCTAAACTAATAGTCTTAAGAAAGAAAAAATTATTGAACAAAAAACAATAAATGTTTTTAGAAAACTTTTTACTTTTATACTGTATATAAATAAATAAAATAAATATACATAATGGCAGAAGCACCATGAAACTAATAACTGGCAGCTGCTTTTAGTCGTTAATGAAATGCCAAGAACCTAATTATGAAACTGTTTGTTAATAATAATTAAATGCAATTTTTAAGTGTTCACTTAGACTATAATTATATAGAAATAGCTTTTCGAAATGTAGTACTACTACTCAACAGTATTGACTATATGTGTAGTATTGTTGCTGAAATTTTGGTTAAATGTTAAAACATTATCAGATATATGAAATAATTACAATGAGAAATGCTTGGGGCCTATTACGATAGATTTTTGAAGAGTTATTGAAATATATATGTAATTATGTATGTAGGACTTGCACATACATGCGTACATACATTCATACTTGTACTCAGACACACACACGACAATTCATGATTATATTACACCCTACCAAACGTTGGTGTTCACTGCGTTCATTTACTGCATTTTCAGAATGAAGAAGAAAAGTTGGTTACCATCACTGATATATGTAACAGTAATTATACTTTGTCTCTACTATATACGACCATCAGATCCAAATACCTGGAAACTACAGGTAACTTTCACTTTTGCAAACAATGTTCCATTGACAGACAAGTGGAAAATAAGGCAAATTTGACTCCAATAAGTACTTGGCAGGATGATAGGTTTGTAGAAGACCACGTTACCTGGCGCCAAAGCTGCATGTTTTTGTTGTAGGTAAGAAGTAAGGACACACACACACACACACACACACACACACACACACACACACACACACACACACACACACACACACACACACACACACACACACACACACACACACACACACACACACACACACACACACACACACACACACACACACACACACACACACACACACACACACACACACACACACACACACACACACACACACACACACACACACACACACACACACACACACAGACACACACACACACACACACACACACACACACACACACACACACACACACACACACACACACACACACACCTACACACACACACACACACACACACACACACACACACACACACACACACACACACACACACACACACACACACACACACACTAAGACGTGGTACATTATCGTGGATCATGACATATTTATAGGCATGTATTTCTATGTAAAAATGTATTCATATATTTATGTATGACTATACACAGGTCTACATATCTTGTAAATACGTTTGTAGGGCCTACGCATAATTATAGGTACAACTGCATGTACAAACATAATTATGTTTTTGCAAATATGAACAGCGCTTTCACGCCTTTTAAAACCTTCTGACAAGCCTTCCGAACATATACAAGAATGTACGACTTGGAACGCATAAATATTTCGTTGATATAATATTATGGACATATCTCTACAGTTGAGATGAAAGCACGTTATTGAAATTCAATGATCGGGCGAGACCCAGCCAGATAGATTGACAGATTCACATCTACACAGTAGTATTGCACGCGTGTCATTAGGTTGGTCACTACTTTAATTAATTTTGACAATATTTCAAGAATAGAATCTGATCACCTCTACCTAAACTAAACGCAAAGAACAAAACGAACTTAACTTCCTAATAATAATATTACTAAATTCATTTAAATCGCTATATGCTATAGTTTTTGTTTTAGATAAAGAAGAAAGTAACGAATACTCGGTCTACTGGTAAAAACCTGAATAAACTTCACAACCTGACTGTAGTAACAGCCTATTTCAACTTAGGATCTTTTAAGAAGGGTTATGCAAAGACATTCACTGCCTCCCTTTATCGCCAATGGATGACAGTCTTCGCGTGCATTGATAACCCTCTCGTCGCTTATGTCGACAACGACAATGACTTTGAATTTTTCACCAAAGTTCGAAGTAGTCTACCGCCCAACATTACTAAGATCGTCAGAATCAAAAGGAACGAGACGTGGTCCTTTCAATTAGAAAGTCGTATAGCAGAGATCTTCAAGCAGCCTGGATATCCGAAACATCATCCAAATACAGTCATTCCTGCATACTCAGTTGTCATGCATGCTAAGTACGAAGTTCTACAGAGAACTATTGAGGAAAATCCATTTGATACACAATATTTCAGTTGGTTGGATATTGGGTTGTTTAGAGATCTTACTTCAGCAGCTTCAGTCCAGAATCCAGAACGCCCTGGCTGTGCAAAATTTCGACTTGATCTACCAGTTAATTTTTCATCAGATTCAGTTGCGTACAATCAAGTGGAGAAGAGAGATGAAAAGCTGTCACCAAAAGACATCGTCTTTCATAATAGGGTGTCTATTAACGGAGGTTACTTCGTTGGTGAGGGAAATGTCCTTTGTCAATGGACGCAGGAATATCAGAATGCAACAATGACAATGTTAGGATATAACTTGATGAGTACAGATCAACAAGTCATCTACAGCATGCTGAACACTATGAATCCAAAGACTAAAATCAAGACGTACGTTGG
This sequence comes from Allolobophora icterica, assembly GCA_963556255.1. Lineage (NCBI taxonomy): Eukaryota > Metazoa > Annelida > Clitellata > Crassiclitellata > Lumbricidae > Allolobophora > Allolobophora icterica. The sequence continues at coordinate 24,316,210 of OY744603.1, read as the reverse complement.
AGATGGCAGTGTTGACCCATGGTTTCACCTAGCATATTTATCACGTAAACTCTCCCATTAATACTAATGAAATTCAACCCTAGTTTTTTCCATCAACGGACAAAGGCTGTTTCCTTCTGTATAAAGGCTTGTTGAGTATGTATATGTAATGTATCTTTTGATTTAATATATCGCCTTTTAATTACCTCAAAACTACTCTGAATGTAACACTCAGAGAACCTAAAATGTCACATGCACTTTAAGCTCAACCAACGGAATTCCATCGGGAGTTTGTAGTTGAAACCGAACGAAGAACAAAGTTCGATTGGCGGGAGACAAGAGGCGGAAGGAGGCAGGAGCTTTCGCAGTGAGACTTGCTTCTAAAGGTTGAGAGAAATAGGTCGCCTTTTGTATGGATGGATCAGGATATAATTTTGTGAGGAAATGGGATTTTAATTTTTAGCAAGAGCTTCAGGAGTGGTTAATAGAGGAACTTTACATAGACGCTTAGACGGTGTTGAATAAACTACAAGTAAGGTAGAAAACGGAGAATCTGCTAAATCAGTTGGAAAGTCGTTACAACGCTAGATGCATAGGCCTATAGAATTTCCATTGGTTTTGGAACTTTGACGAGTAGTGACTGGATGACTGGCAAGGGTGACGTTAGAGGATAATCGAGTAGAGTTAGAGGATAATCGAGTAGAGCGACATGATTAGATTCGATTGTACTGAACTAGGTTGGATTGAGATGGGATTAGATTACAATAGATTAAACTACACTAGACTAGATCATGTGATTAAAGCATATCAGATTAAATTAAATTAGATGCGATTAGGTTTACTTGTCACATAACATTTATCCTTAATCTTGACTGCATGTTTTATTTATCCAGATCGATGTTTTGCAATCGTTTAATTACACACACACACACGATATACTATTTGCACAATAAGTTCCTATCGCGGTTTGGCCTTCGTTTGGGGTTCTTATTTTGAGAACGTATGTTCAGGGTCAAGTTGTTTCTTGCATAAAACAAGTTTACAGCTGCAATCATATTTTTTATAAATGACTTACGCTCACTGGCCAAGTAGTCTGAATTCATAATATCTACCGATAACATTAATATTTTTATTACTTACAACACTGTTGATTCCCTCGGAGAGAAAGTAAGAACTGAATTCAGAAATAATAAAAGAATGCATAGGCGTAGACTCTGGGGGGAGCCGGAACACGTGCCCTCCAATAATTGAGTAGGACTGTACACCAAATGCAACAAGTGTAGAATGAATAACCAAATGCCCTCCAATATTTTGGACAACTTTACGCCAGTGTAAGAATAGCTTAAAGCTAATAAATTTTTATTGAACTTAGAAAAGAGAAAATTTATATAATTTCGATCGCATCTATAATTGCAGGCTTGTAGTTTATCACCAGACTTAACACTTTGACGACTATAAAGTGTATTAAAAGTGACTGTGAAACCAATGCAGCTCGCCGTTAAAGTGTCAAAGATAGGTATTACCTTTGCAATTTGCAGTTGACAAAGAAAACGGCAAATGATAATAACCATGCAACCAACAGTTAGGCCTATAAGCTAAAGCGATAGAAAACTCGTCTGTTATCCCATTCTTGCACACTTTGCACTTTTAAGGCTGCGATTCCATTCATTTGCATCACGACGCAAATTAATATTGAATGCATTTTGAGAATGGACACAAAAGACATGAGTAAAAAACTAGCAGAAGGAAACAATTGGAAACAATTGGAAACAGTTCCAAAACTGCAGACCAGACACCGAGAAACTCCTGTATTTGTAGAGCACGTTCTGTTTTGGTGTTTGCTTTCACTGTGTTTACATGAAAATTGATGAAATGCAGAGACTCATTGCTCTGACTTCATTAATCACCATCTTGTTTTTAGCAGAGAGCAACACTTCTAGTACACTTATTTCATTTCAATACCGGTATATTAACTCTGAAAACAGCAAAACACAGTCATTCACACCCTGTGTAGTCTCACACAAGTATTTTCGTAGTATTCATTCAGTCATTTTTTCAATCATTTTTCCACTCACTCGCTCGCTTACGAACTCGCTCACTCACTCAATCAATCGCTCTTTCATTCCTATTTAGCAACGAACTCACACAGTAACTCACTAACTCAGTTACTCACTAATTCACGAAGTCGCTCACTCACTCGCTCAAATATTCAGTCACTCGATCACTCGATCACTCACTCACTCGATCACTAACTAACTCACTCACTAATTCAGTCAGTCACTCGATCACTCGATCACTCGATTAGTCGATCACTCACTCACTCACTCACTCACTCACTCACTCACTCACTCACTCACTCACTCACTCACTCACTCACTCACTCACTCACTCACTCACTCACTCACTCACTCACTCACTCACTCACTCACTCACTCACTCACTCACTCACTCACTCACTCACTCACTCACTCACTCACTCACTCACTCACTCACTCACTCACTCACTCACTCACTCACTCACTCACTCACACACTCACACACTCACTCACTCACTCACTCACTCACTCACTCACTCACTCACTCACTCACTCACTCACTCACTCACTCACTCACTCACTCACTCACTCACTCACTCACTCACTCACTCACTCACTCACTCACTCACTCACTCACTCACTCACTCACTCACTCACTCACTCACTCACTCACTCACTCACTCACTCACTCACTCACTCACTCACTCACTCACTCACTCACTCACTCACTCACTCACTCACTCACTCACTCACTCACTCACTCACTCACTCACTCACTCACTCACTCACTCACTCACTCACAAACTCACTCACGAAAATTCATTCAGTTAGTCATTCACTCACTCTCACGAATTTACTCACTCCTATTCACTCACTCACACACTCGGTCACTAACTAAGTCACTCATTTACTCACTCGCTCTCTCACTTACTCGCTCACACACTCGCTCAGTCACTCAATCGCTCACACGCTTGACAACATACTCACTCAATCGCTAAATTGCTCACTCTTTCACCCCGCTCACTCAATTACTCACTCAATAATTTATTCACTCACAATCACTTATTAACTCCCGCCACTCCTCCAGTCACTCACTCAACGTTCAGACCCACTGTAACTCATTAATACACACATTCTCCGTCCAACCTGTCATTGTATGTATGATATGTGTATGTATGTGTATAATTATGCATGTATACATGCATGTATGTATGTGTGCTTACAAGTACATGTGTAAGTACGCTGGCATAATATTATAGTAGGCCTTAAACCTCATTATTTCTCATTGGCTTCTCATAGATCTGGATACCTCTAACTCCTCTTCGTATATTTGCACTGTGCTGTGATAATATTGGCGTAAACTCTTATAACTATCATATTATAAGGTGAGTCTATGCATACGCATAAAGGAACATATGCATGAGGCGAAGAAGCGTGACTAGTCTTATTTGTGCAGACCAGAGACAGCCAGAGGCCCTGCCGAAAATGTCATCTCATAGGTCAACGCATCTATTGAATATCGTTGACACATTTACTGTGCACAGAGCCACCGCATTTAGGCCTACTATACATATCTGGCGAAATGTGTAGTCGATGGAGTATCTTTCGTAAGGTTAGTTAAGTCGTCGTTTTTGACCAAAGCAATTAAGGGGACAGGGATGGTTGATTTTCGGGCAGTGCAGCGCCCCTGCGATGCCTTCATGAAGTAAGTAGAGCCAGCAGTTGGCGTATAGTAATTTCATGATAGTCGTCTAGGGTTCACTGTCCGCCATACTTGCTCGACTTCGTTCATCTGCTTTGACGTCTCATGTCTTATATACGAGCATGTATAGAATAGAATAAAGTATTCTTTATTGGAACCAATTGCAAACCGCATTTTGGTGTTCAACAACGTAAACGTGTTTATACAGATAATATACTAATAATATGTTAATGTTAGCTACTAATAATTGTCTCAGTTATCCCCAATTTATATTGTTTTATAATTTATTAATTAATTTTAATATGAGTCGCAGCATCATCCTGTGTAAGATTTCTGCCTTTGCATGTTACCGCAATCGAGATGTGGCCAACGATTTGCTCGAAATCCTGTCACGAATGGATACAATGAGCTCGTGAATAGGCTGGTGCTTTAGAAGTTTGGAGATTACGATTACTATTACGAATTCAGTAACGCTTATAATTGTCGCTTAAGAGGTGTCTTTGAAAACCAAATTGTTCACACATTGATCACGAAAATCACTGCTAAGTTTCAAAATGGACTTGCATATTTTAAGATTCCTCTATCAGCTTATGGATACACGTGGTCCCATGATCCTATGCCTCTACAGCAAATACACCAATGACAAAAGGGCCGAGTTCTAATTTCTTCGTTAGAAATGATCTCGGCCTTTTCCTTCTCATGTTGCTCAGGATCGGTGAGTGCGTCCAGAGGCGCCGACTCCTTGGGAGCATTGGGTGCGAATGACAGAAAGTTCAGTGGGTGCTTGGCACCCAGAAGAATTCGGATCTTAAATTCAAATTTTTTACACCTAGGTAAGCTCACAAATTGAGAAGCACAACTGCAACACAAATACCCAACATTGCATGATCTCACAGTTACAGTCAGTACATAAATTATTTATTTAATTATTTATTAATTAAAATAGTAAATAAATAATAACACTGGAACGTCTGAATATCACCGATTTCCAATACTTTTCTGATTTCCAATACTTTTCTAATCTCGTTACCCTTGACAAGAAACACAATTTTCTTTATCCGAAAATCCGCTAAAACTCACCTACCTAAGAAGAGGGGAAGGGGTAAGGGAGGGAAGGGAAAGGGGTAGGGGAAGGAGGGAGGACCCATGCACCCAGCGACAAAAGTAAAATCGGCGTCTATGAGTGCGTCAAGTTCAAGCCTTGCCTTTACGTGTATAAGTGTCTGTATTACTGCACCCCACGTTGCCTCTCAGACCGCATCAATCCGATATCTGACGACCCCTATCGTCTGTGGCTGCGATCAACAATGTCTAGCGATGCATTTGTGCCAGAGACAAAGATTTTAAAACTGGTATCTGCCCTTTCAAGACGCTGACCCGCGTGCGTGGAACAGCTTTCCAGCATCTATTCAGGACCCTTAAAGTGTCCACATTTAAAAACAATTCAAATTCTATTCAATGTATAATTCTTAATAGGGGCCTGCTTGTGCTGACAACTATCATTGCAAAGCTCGGTCATGTTTCAAGTTTCGTAATTGCATAATGAGAAATTACATTGCATGATCCGACTGTAGGCCTAGCTCGTTGACATTGTGTTGTTGACTTGACGGAAATCTTATCCCAGCTTCTGTTTGACCCATCACCCTTACTCATTATCATGCAACGGTTAGATATAAACGATGCAATTTGTGAAAAACTGATAGTCGTAACAGCAACAGTTCCCCAACCTTCCCCATCCACATTTTACTAGCAAATTACTGCCTTAAATGCGCACTAGGTTTTGATGCTGACACCTGATCTGATATTACTTCGATGTTTAGTTAACTAGTTAAGTCCAAAATGTCTAGTATTACAATGTTATGCCAGTTGCCGTTATTTTTTATGTACAAGGGTAACCCTGATAGCGGGACCCAGATCCCTTAAGGGTTTCTCTCCCTTTACTTCCATTGGAAACTAATTAATTTATCTGTTTTCTGTTAAAACTTAACACTGAATGATATTATTTCTGTTACTGCATATTATGATATTATGCGAAGTAATAAAACTTATGGTTATGGTTATGGTTATGGTAAATTACAAGAAGACATAGGTATATTTTAAAAGGAAACGCAGAAGCTCTAAAATATGTGACTGTTTTTGTCTTTTTTTAGAGCGAAGATTGGCGTTCCATGTGTAATAGCTATAGGATTGATCATTGTCATTTTCATAGTGTATATTCTACAATTTACTCGCAATACTCCTATGGTAAGATTTCTTAATTCAGTTTCAAATGGTTAGATAATAAAAAAATCTTATGTTAACGCAATCCTACTTGCAGGTATATTTACTGATAGACAAAAAATCTGGTCGATGTAGTTTTTAAGGATAGGGCCTGCATGTAATGGACAAACTTGTGGGACGTGGTGGCTCAGTGGTAAGTTCGGCGCCTTGTGACCGGAGAGTTGCAGGTTCGAATCCCACTCTAGCCGTTGCGTACGGACCTTGAGCAAGTCCTTCACTCGCGATTGCTCGTGGCGCTTCGGCATGAAAACTCCGACACAGTATCAAATGCTGTAGTCGGGAGCGCCTCTGAGAAGTAGTAGACTTGAGGAGGCGCTATAGAAATATCCGAAAAAAAAAACTTATATTTAGCATTAGCAAAGTTATTAGCTTGTATCATTCTCTTTAACTGTGGTACTCATACCAAATCCATAACACCATATGGGATTCGTATAGAGCCCGTGTGGGTCTCATCTGATGCTCACGGAAAAACGGGAAGGGGCACGCATTTAAATTTTTGCCAAACGGATCGGACACGTAATGTTACCCTGACCTTTCCTTAGTTTGCCTCTGACTCTTCTGAACATGCAACAGAGCTTCAGTCATTTTTATTGATTTTCGCCCTAAACATAGAGATCAGAGAAATGGAAATATTTAAAATATTTCAGGCTTATCATCTGGATGCCAGTCGATCAGATTTCAGAGTCAACAACAACAACAACACGACCGCGAACATCAATTCCGTTGTTACCTCGCCTTCACCCAACAGTGAAAGATTCGACTCTCTGACTGTTGTCACTGGTTACTTCAACTTGGGGTCGTTTCAGAAGGGGGTAGGAAAGATCTTCTCGAATGCCCTCTATCGCAGATGGATGACCGTCTTTGCGAGTATTAACAATCCAGTCATTGCATTCTGGGACACGGATAACGATCTGGAGTTTTTCACGAAAGTTCGGAATCGCTTGCCATCAAATCTTACAAAACTAATCAAAGTGAGGAGAAGTGAGCTGTGGGCGTTCAGCTTAGAAGATAGAATTTCCAAGATCTTCAAGCAGCCAGGTTATCCGCAACATCATCCCAACACTGTCAACCCGGCTTACTCTATGGCTATGCACGCCAAGTACGAACTCATGGATATCGCCATTCGAGAAAATCCATTTAAAAGCAAATATTTCTGCTGGCTGGACATAGGCCTCTTCAGAGATCTTACTTCACACACATCAATCTATAATCCTGCAAACCCGTTCACTCCACTCTTTCGCTTAGAGCTTCCCTTCAACTTCTCGGTAGATTCTGTTGCCTACACTCAGGTCTTACCACGAAATACAAACTTTACCCTTCGCCAGATGATATACAATAACGAAGTATGGGTTTGCGGTTGTTACTTCGTGGGCGAGGGAAGCGTCCTTGTGCGCTGGACCGAGGAATATCGGAACGCAACGATGACGATGCTGGAGAAAAATCTGATGAGTACAGATCAACAAGTCATCTACTTCACGTTCAACGCATTGAAACCAACGACTAAGATACAGACGTATATTGGAGATGGACGCTTCGATGAGTGGTTTTATTTAGGATATATTTCACGACATGTTTCATAATTAGCTGCCGTTAGTCATCATATAATTATTAACAAATTTAAAAGGCGCTACTCTAAAGTTAAAAGCGGACCACCAACTTATTAACGAGCGCTGCGCTGTTGCAGAGGGGTTGTCCAAAAATGACAAGGGAAGATCCGAGCCCGGTTGCCAGAGAGACCAGAGAGTGGATGTAGATGGGCTTCTACAGTGGGTTTCTTTGAGGATGAGAAAGCTTGAAAGGCGAAGTATTGGGTGGATTAGGGTAGGCATTCTTGAAGAGGGGAGACTTCAATTTCGAGCGAAGAGCCTGTGGGGTGACGCACAGATGAGCTGAGGCAGAACACAGCGGGTGAGCAGCGGTAATGGTGGGGGAATTACAGAACGATAATTTTATGATATAATTAGGCCTACTGTACCGCTGTCATTGTTAATATTACAAAAGCTGAAATTAACATTACTGCATTCACTGCCAGATGACGGTAGTAACCTTGTCTACATGAAATTAAGGTACAACATATGTTGCGTGAACAATTTGTAGGTGAACTTAGCATGAAGTGATAATTTTCAGGGTGAAAGATGTCCGACGATCCATGAGACATGGCCTAACAGCTATGTCTCAGAGTTTCGTGTGTTTCTGTTCCTATCTTGTCGTATACACGATATTCTGAGACTGAGATGGGATACGTGGCAATTTGCTGTATTTGCCTTTCAAAGTGACGTGAATAAATGTGGAATAGTGATAAGTGGAAAGTTTAAAACACAACATATTACTCAGGTGACATGCTGCCTTGAAAACTGTCTTTAGTTTAATTATTTTCCAATATATTGTTGCATATTTAGGCTATTACAGAAAAAAGTAAGATTCTGTGATTTAAACAAAAACATGCATAAATAAGAAATGTTTCTAGCATATTACAACAGGCCTACAGGCATTTTCTTACATACACGCTATTTTATTAATGTCACAGAAATAACAGTATGCTGTTTTAAAATCTATAAAGAATAATACTGTCAAACAGAGTGCGATTACTTTCATAAAATAGTCCAATGAAATCGCTGTTTTTATAATAATTATATAATACTTTCATATAATGTATTATTACCCAACATTACATTCGGTATAAGCTAGCAAACGTCGCCTTTATTTAGATACGATTTATAAAACAAAGATATAAACAAGATTGCGATTCTCACCGCCTGAAAGATGCTATTTGCTTTTAGAATCGATCTTCGGTTTTATCTTCGGTTAGCTCATGATAAAAATTTACTAAGTTATATTTAATCTATCATCAATGTTTGTCAAATAATTACTTCCGATGTCTGTATTCGTCGAGTAGTTTACCGGATGCGGGCAGCTGCGTACAAGACGAATCCCGATAGGTAAGCGGACTCCTTGAAGCCAGCAATGTCATCCTCGTCGTCAAATATGGACCATCCGAATTTCTGTTGCATTAAACGCCGTGTGCACTGAATTCTTATGTATTTTACGAATTGAAGCGGATTGACGTGAACGACGATCTCCAAACTCACATCTTTTTCTAATCGTTGACGAGTATTCAAATAACCACTTTTTAATGCATTATATAGTGTCAGAAAACCAAGCACTATTTGCATAGGTTTGTCGAAAATTATCGACCATTTGTTAGTGAGTACGATGGGAAGCAATTCATCAGATATGGAAAGCCAAGCAGTGAACCCTTTTGTTACCGTATCAGCTATACGATGCCAGGTTTCACACATTTTCAATGCCTCACTGTAGCTATTCAAAGCTGCGTAGTAAAAATTTGCCAGATACGCCGCGGCTATAAAAGAAGAAGGATTTACAATCTCGTCGTTCAGCTTTTCGATCGCGAGCTGTAAGATAAAACCTAACCGGTTGGTATCGCTAGGTCTGTTGTCCGCATCATTTGATGTATTCCATGTCTGTTGATTGCTGTGCTTATCCGAATCACTGAAGCACTTACTTAGCTCAAATGCAGAAACATGCTTGAAAGGAGTGATTTCAGTTTCATTATCCGGAAGACCTTGGCCATTTTCTTCGTAGCTTTTGTGCGGGTCACAGAATTTTACAATTGGATAATTATTGTTGAATTGCTTTACTTTATTAGTTGTTCTCTCTGGTTGCCATTCAACGCACTCTTCACATAGGTTGTGGTTTCCTGAAGTCGTTCTTAACAACGTGTTAGTAATAGTATGTGCATTGTCGAACAGAAAGATGTCGGCATCCGTATGACCACCAATTTGTATTTCCAAAGCCCTTCTGAAGCAATCTTTGGCCCTCTGTACATCGCTCGCGTTCTGCTCTACATCAAAATCGGATAAAACAAGACATCTGTGGATGGTTATTCCTTCGTAGATGTCTTTTAATCCAATTTCGTGAGTAAACAAATGTGTTTTCTCAATGGAGTTTTGAACCCTATAGGTTTGTTTTGTGACAGTATTCGGATCAACCTCATGTGCATGACTAAATCGTAGTTGTAGTGTAAGGAACAGTTTATTGGGAAAAGTAATTCGCACCTGTTGACTCTTGCTGTCTAAAGTGCTTTTACACAGAGGAACCGTGCTGTCAAAATAGAAATTCATGTCATTTACGGCGGAACTAAAGCCTTGAACTTCCAATGTGAAATCTTGATCGTCTGGCAAGTGGTCTATCATATTGTTGCCTGGAATGAAATAGTTTCGGCATTGCTCATCGATTAACCATTGCATCATGTTGCACAGCAATTCTTCCACCGACGCCCTTATATTATTCTCGTACCAAAACTCGCGAGGTTTTTCCTCGCATGCCCAGAGCATCAGAGTCTTGAAGTAGTAAGTGCTCAGAACGGTTCTTTCCTTTCCACCGCATTTCTTCACAACATCGCTCTTCATTAGTCGGAGTATGTGGTAGATGTACTTCTGAACGTCATTCCAGCTGTGAATCAAGATTAGCTCGGCCTTTGAAAAGGAAAATCGCCATTCATTGTCATTGCCTGGGTTACTCTGGTGAGGCTTTGCAACTAAAAAGCACCCCGTTCTAATAACTCTCTCTATCATATCGGCTGATGGCCAGCCATTTTGTCTATTTCCACTCACTGGCTTCTTCTGGCCAAAATGGGCAGACTATAGCATCTACCCAATCCATCGTCAATTTATCAAAGCTACTCGCACGCTTGCTGTAAGTACGTAGACGTTTAAAGAGGTCTGTCATATCGGTTACCTTAATTAAGTCTGCCTCCCAAGCGGGCCAACGAACGTAGTCTTTTCGCAGCTGCTGTCTGCTATAAGTTTCATATCCCTCAGAACTTTGACTCTTCCCCAATTTCGCAAATCCTTTGTGCGATCCTTCAGACTGGATTCTAAGGATGAGTCCCTGAAATGACGGGCGTGTCGCGGTTAAAGGAATGGCGCAAATATCTTTAGGGTAAGCGATCGTATCGACGTCTGTCATGTTGTCGAGAAAGTATTGTATTGGTAGCTCAAAGAAACTGCCAGTCCACAAATGCTCCTGATTGGATTGACAAAGCACCAGTTGCTGACAGAATTCAAGAAACTCCAACTCGTCTTCCATTTTTTTGTTCAAAATGTCTCTCGTTTCTTAACGATTTATTCGACAGGTGAAAGCCTTCTACACATTCATGTAAAAAAGACAGTGTTTAATTATGATGCATGTAGTTTGATAAATACTGTCAATTTAGACATATTCGACTATTTCGATTACCCTATCCGTCGTTTCTTCTCTGCTTGGTCTGTGGGTCTAACAGTCGTTGGAACTGATACGGTTTCGATATAACTAAATTACACAGTCAAATCTTTTCTGGATCTCCAGCCTCTATTCTGCCTTACCTTACCACACAATTCTTTAGTACTGTACTATTTATATAGCTTCTATTTATACGGGCTCTGTCCACGTACTGATAGAAAGTCTAATATCATTATGGTGTGGAAATGACATTGGGGCAAATAATTGTGGAGTGTAAATCTTGGAGTGTAAAATTTTGATGCATATATACAGCTATAAATGAATTCTTCTACGCATATCTAATACGGTCATACTCACATATCTGTTGCGCGAAATTATCATGTCCATTTCGTTTACCCGGGTCCGTCTGGCCGTAAGACGTTCTATTTCATTTTGTGCACGGAAACATGTCACACTGAATAAATGTTCGATATGGTTGAAGATTATAAACAATATATACTATTTCATGAAGTAGTTACATTCAGAGTCGGGATATTCTTTGCTAACCTTATTTGTGAAAATCGATATTGCAACAGGTGGATAGTCTGACTACCAAGTTTTTGTTTTGCCGAAAAACGATAGGGCCTACATCTGTAATCGATTCGTTCACTTTTGCCAAACGATGAGTGTGGCTCTTCAATATAATATATATTTAATTGTATAATTACACGATGTTTATAAATGAAACTATCTTTTACAAAGCGAAGCATGCCGGCAGAAAGAGAAACATGAGCACAACATGCTTATAATTATTCAGAAACATATAGTCTTCATATAGGCCCTATATGCACTGCAATATACACGGAGCACTTTCAGCTAATTGCAGTACATCCCCATCGTTTGCGCGTTTACTGGTAAATAGCTGCAGGTGCATAAAAGAAAAGGTTTCCCAATGACGCGTGACCGAAACCACGCTTTCTCTTTCTTACGATCCGTATTACGCTCTACTTCTTCCTATAAATACGCTATCAAGGTGCGACCGTACGTACGGAACGTATGTTTTTTCTCTATAGCGTACGTACGGTACGCGTACGTTATTATGCCGTTGGCGTTGGCGAACGTTGACAACTGTTCATGACGAAAATAGAACACATAACATTATGCACAAGAAAAGTCAATAATAGTTGGTGATTGACGGTCGTAAACAATTTTAACCATTACATCAGTCTGTTCAATTATCTCTACTTTTAAACTTTTAAATTCCAAATTGCTGATATTCTGTCTACTGTATAGTAATATTATGAAGATAATTAAGATTTTACGGCACACTTTATAGTATGGTCAGTGCCAGTGGTTATGTTATTGGTAATATCCGTAATAGGCCTACTAATTTCGATACCGTTCGTAAATAATTCGGTCTGCGTACGGGAGACTAATACTGTAGAGCTAAACTGATCATTTTTAACGTATACGCGTACGGTACGCGTGCGTTATAAGACAATAGTTATATTGAGGTTCTTTGTGAATGATCAGATAAACTTGTGGCATTTGTAACGTACGCGTACGTAATTTGTTTTCGATAACGTACGTATGGTACGCGTAAGTTATTCCTGTAAGTAACGTACGGTCGCATGACTTGCAGGGGTGTCGACACCTTTCGAATAATAGGGAAAAGTGAGTAAGGTAAAGTTTAGGCATAAACTCAGTCGCATGGTCGCAGGTATCAGTTTCTCCTTCAGTGTTCACTACTATGGTCCATGCCTTCATTTGCTGCCGCATTGACTATTGCAATTCATTGTTTGCTGGGCTCCCTAAAGCGCGCCTTTCATCTCTGTAGTCTGTTCTGAATGCGGCTGCCTGCAGGCTCATTGCCCGTTTTCCTCGCTTCTCTCACATAACTACCTTTATGACTGATGTACTTCACTGGCTTCCTGTTGCTTCCCGCATCCAATACAAGGTTCTTCTCCTGGTCTCTAGGACTCAACTGGGAAAAGCTCTTAAATACCTCTGTGACCTAATGCGCAAACCTCTATCTGCTCTGTCTTCCCGCCCTCTTCGGTCTGCTGACCGCTTTGATCTGCTTGTCCCTCGCGCAAGGACTTCGATGGCTCAGCATCGTGCTTTTGCCATCCTTGGCCCTTCCCTTTGGAATGACCTGCCCCCCTCTCTCCGTAGCAAGATATTGCTTGGGATCTCGCCTTCTTCTCTCCGCTGCCTAAAGACCTTTCTTTTCCCTCGGGGCTGACACGCTGGGAGCGCCTCTGAATAGTCTATGCTGTGAGAGGCGCTTTATAAATAATCATATAAGATAAGATAAGATAAGACACCTTTCGAATAATAGGGAAAAGTGAGTAAGGTAAAGTTTAGGCATTAACTCAGTCGCATGGTCGCAGGTATTTTTGACCTCTTGTTTTCACGAAATAGTCTCTGAAGTAATGTTGATGAATATGTAATTTTATATAGATTTCTTTGATTAACTAAGTGATTAATTATGTGCAGTTTAATTAAGAACTCGTGGCTAATTAGTTGTTGGAGTGCCAGCAGAACCTATGGCAGTCAGGTTTGCAAATAGGGCAGCCACGGACCACATCCATCAGAGTGTCGGTGCAACCACTTAACGTTATAGCATTCAAGGCACTAAACTTGCCTGCGTTCGGGTCACGACCCTTTCGGCCACCTCGTTTATGTATGTATCAAATATACATTTGTACATCTATTTCGATTTTTTACTAATTGTGTTGTGTACGGACCAGTTTACAAGGTAATAGTAAAATCAAAGAGGCTAAGCAAGCGTACCGGTAACTGTAAACTAAAGGATAGAACTTAAACATTATGCTCAGTGATCTTAAGGTACCTTTGAGCACAAGGTGACCGAGATGTGTATAGCGAAACTATGAAGCACCTTTCTTGATAGATAAATATAAAACTTTATTTAGGCCTACCAGATGTTTTTTGCAAGCTATGCAGAAAACATCACAAACATCTGGGACAAAATTGAAATTCGACTGCACTGCGTCTACAGACAAAACACCTTTGCACATATCCCGGGCAGTCACACTTCTGCTGCCTCTGTCTTCACTCTGACACCGCCAATACCCGTCCAATGCAGTCGTGATTTACTCAGTACTCATCCCTGATAAACGTTAAACGATTGCGACATAACTTAGCAGACTATCATACTCACATATCCTTTACAAGAAATTACTCATGCAGGTTTCATCTGATATCTGCAATATGTTACTGGACAAATGGGTAAAATGGTTGAAGACTACGACAGCATATATTGCATACATCAGTCACAGTCACGGCCTAAATATATTTCTGAATACAGGTCACCTTCGTCGAGACAATTGCTACACGTCTGCAGTGGGTAGGCCTATCATGAGGTTTCTGTTTTTGCAAAAAATGACATGAATAGCCTACCAGAACTCGGCGCTACATTGTAGTTTTACACCAGGCAAAACTTACAGGATATTTCTATTTAAGACTATTTCAGTGTCTGATCTTTTTAGAAAATATTTGACCACATAAAGTGACAAATGGTTTATTGTATTGCATTGTATTGTATCTAGAAATTTACAAAGCGCCTCTCGCAGAATAACTATTCAGAGGCGCTCTCAGCACAGAAGCCCCGGGGAAACAAAAATGCCTTTAGGGAACGTGAGACCGATGAGGAAAAGTCAGTCATTATAGTTTGGCCCTGAGCAGAGGGTAGATCATTCCACATCGAGGGACCACTACAGCAAACGCCCGGTGCTGGGCCAAGGCGGTTTTAACCCTGGGAACAAAACGATCAAGCCGATTTACAGAGCGCAATGAGCGAGAAGGTGCAGATAGTGGTTTTCGCAGATAGTTCAAGAGATATTTCGTGGCTGCTGAGATTTAGAGACAAGGAAGACGATCTTATATCGGATGCGCGCAGCAATAGGGAGCCAGTGAAGGACATCAAGCATGTAAGTAGAGATTTGAGCAAACCGGGGGAGTCGAGCGATGAGCCTGGCGGAAGCATTTAAAACAGATTGAAGGGGGGAAAGACGCTGCTTGGGAGACCCATGAGGAGCGAGTTGCAGTAGTCCAAACGTGAGCAGACAAATGCCTGAACTATGGCGGTAAAGACAAGAGGTGAGACCGAGCGTCTGATGGCCTTGAGACGCCTCAGTTGAAAGAAGCAGGAGCGAGTCATGTTGGAGATATTCTCTGTGAATGTGAGGGAGGAGTCAAGTGTTTAGAATAGCCATTCTTATATCCTATGGCTATATATATATATATATATATATATATATATATATATATATATGTGTGTGTGCCAGTATGAATGTGGGTAGCCTATATATTATATTGACGCATATAACGTTCACAGATATATTCATCTTTAAATAATATGTCAGGAATTGTATAGTATGATATAAACTATAGCCACTCATTCTTGTTTTCACTTTCCGTTCTTTGCTCTGTTCATATCCATATTGCTCTAAATAAGCTGCTCTAGCCTACTATACAAAGCGTCGCCAGTTTTCAAACTGGAGAATGAGAGGACGGATAACTCCTGGCCTGACCTGGGTCTAGGATAAGATGTCGTTTTGGCCCCTAACTTTATCATATTGGAAAGAAGGGAGGCCACAGATGCAGGATTGTCTCGGCCAATCCTGAAAATTGTCGAAACAAGAGTTATTTACAAAATCTCAGCACTCTCTGTCTCTCTGTCTCTGTCTGTCTGTCTGTCTGTCTGTCTGTCTCTCTCTCTCACTCTCTCTCTCTCATCTTCTTTGTCGATCTGCCTTTCCTTGTAGCCGATGAAACTTAATAACAAACTTCAAGAAAACGATTCACTTGTATAGCGTAGTTTTTAGAATTTAGGAATAGAAATTTCATTTGGACTGGTAGGGGAGACTTGGCTCCCTTGATCCTTATGCACCATTGATCCTTCAGTCATTTTGCCTTACTTACTTATTTATTGAAGAAAAGCAGTGAATCATTCTATTATATTTATTGATTTTACCTTCCTTCTGTCTTTTCACGTGGTTAGAGTGAATAATAAGTTTTTTATCATAAAAATAAAATTTTGAAGGTAAAAAGTAAAAAATGTTTTTTAAGTAAGAACCAAATTTCTTTATTACATTTACGAAGTTAGTTGATTTGTTTACTTGTTGAATTTATTTTGAGACACTTAACTCGTACATTAAAAATGGTATGATCCAAGAAGTGGAAACTAAATGGTTTGGCACCCTTGATCCCTGCTTGGTTCGGCACCCTTGATCCCCAGTCGGCACCCTTGATCCCAGGATCAAGGGTGCCAGTCGGCACCCTTGATCCCTAGGATCAAGGGTGCCTACATAAAATGTTGAATATATACCACATGTCAACAAGATGTCTGTTTTGAATATTATGTATGTATAATTGAGAATAATGTTTGTATTGATAAATTTTATTTTTTCATACATACCATCATAATAAAAAGAGAAAGACAAACAGGCCACCAAGGGGTCGAGTTTCTGAATAATATCTCTTTCTTAAATGAAAGTAGCCGTATTGCTAGTTATGGAAGTCAACTGCTGTTCCCAAGGCAAACAAAATACCAAAAGACAAAAAGTGACTGAAAACAGTAATCGAATTAATGCTAATACAAAAAATGAATAAAAATACCAAAAAGAACTCATGCCGGAAAATATCAGACTGACCGCTGTGAGCGACACCGACGATGAACATGAAGAAATTGAAAATTATGAAAATGTTCATGAATTTTATTTTCAAAATATGTATGTCATCTGCACTATCTGAAGATGACTTTGACATGGAACCTAATCACAGTACGGACGATGTAAACATTGGACATAGAGCACATAATATAGTTTGAAAATCAGAGATTATGTTGTACATAAAAACGATGAGTAACACTTTTATGTAGAAAGTTAAGACTGTCAAAATGTGGCAAATGCATTTTCTTTATTATATTAAAAGTAATATTTGCACATTTTTCATTTCAAATAATATAATCATTTCCAACATTTCCTTGCGGTTGCAAACAAACAGATCAAGATGACTATTGGGGATCAAAGGTGCACATGGGTGGGATCAAGGGTGCCAATGGGTTGGCACCTTTGATCCCACCCATGTGCACCTTTGATCCCCAATAGTCATATTGATCTGTTTGTTTGCAACCGCAAGGAAATGTTGGAAATGATTATATTATTTGAAATGAAAAATGTGCAAATATTACACCCATTTGGGTGTCGTGTGTTTTTTGCCCATAGATTTTCATAGTTCATATTTGTGAAAACCACTTTATGCAACTTAGATAGAAAAGAAATATTCTTATCAAATAGAATTGAATAAAACTTCCTAGTGATTTTAATTTTTTTTAAATTTGAAAAAATCAAAAAGAGGATCAAGGGTGCCAAGTCTCCCCTAACTGCTAGCGTTTGACACAATGAATGATATTGTTTCTGAAATGTAGGAAGTCCATTATTCATTTACTACTGAGACACCTGAATCCGAAGATGAAAGCAATTTCGGGTGATGTCTCTCGCAGTGCTAAATCTTTGTTATCATTTTACACACTTTAGATACTCACAATCGCAATACTGTCTACCGCAATACAGGTGTCTACTCGTTTTATCCTTATTTACGGGAATAATAATGCCGTGAACAAACGCGGGCGCACATATCATGACATACCGGTTGGTAATAAAGAGCTTAAACAGCTGCACAAACGCAGTTATCAGGCAGGGGTGGGAATATACCATAATTTTATGTGATATAATATAATATAATATAATATAATATAATATACAGGGCTTTTTTTCAGCCGGAACGCGCCGGTACGGCGTTCCGGCACCTTTTTCAGCTCCTAAAAATTAATTAATTTATTTTAATAATTAAAACAATAATTTAGTTCTTTTAATTTAATTTAAGTGTTTTTGAACTGTTTTCAGTGTTTATTGAGACCCCTCCCAACCCCCAATCCCGTTTTTCTCGTGATTTTAGCCCGCCCATAATTGTTGCGTTCCGGCACCTATTGTTCCGTTCCGGCACCTTTTTTTCTAGAAAAAAAGCACTGATAATATAACATAACATAATATAATATAATATAAACACCAAATAACGCGCACTGATATGCATTCAGAGCCGCCAAGATTTGCCAACATTCAACAGAACTAACCAATAGGAACTGAGAAATTTTGGTCAGTTGGTCAATGTTCGCTAAAGGCTTTAGTCTGTCAAGGAAAGCTTGCGTGGCCTGCGTTGACTGGTTGAACTATTTAGGCGCCAATAATAATCTGCTTAACACGACGAAACTGCCTTTTATGAATAGCTGTGTGGCTCAGTGGCCGATTGGTTAGAGCAGCGGTTCTCAACCTGTGGTCCGCGGACCACTGGTGGTCCTCGGCCATCTGCCTGGTGGTCCGCGAGACCGCGAGCAAGGCCTACACTTTATATTTTTATAAATAAAAACATGGAAACAGACAAATTTTGTCAATTTTTAATTAAAAAAAAAATTCAATCGCTAGAATCGGCTAAATGGCAAATTATGGCACCATGAAACTAATAATACGCGGATTTATGGCAAAAATTTCTTTTGTATTAATTTGTTTGTGTCACAATTTTTAGTGGTGGTCCGCAAAGTGGTCCTTGAGTCTCAAAAGGTTGAGAACCGCTGGGTTAGAGCGCTTCGCTCGCAACGCGGAGAGTACGGGTTCGAACCTCCATTCAGGCGGTCACTGTGCTCAGCGCCATCGATGTTCTGTCGTATGGTTATGTGCACTTCTGAGCTTTAGAAGGAGGGCAATATCAAATACAGTTGCACTGTGTAGCTTATTGCTGTAGGATTTACTTCAGTTCTTCATTCCATGTAAATCACACACTGCCCTACCCTAAACATACAGGGTGGCGCAGAAAAAGTGGCACCGCCTCATGAAAATCTTGTGCGATATATATCAAATTATGTTTTGGGCGGTTTTTTAAACAAAAAATAAAATATCATTACTCACTAACTCAACGTGTGACATCCCTATTTCGGACATTCGAGCGAGATGTAATCGTCAACGCTGGACACTATGACAGGACGGAGCTCCTTCGCACACGGCCAGAAACACGATCAACTTCCTTCTTCGGGAGAATGTCCCCTTCATCGAACCAGACATGTGACCCCCAAATAGCCCGGACATAAACCCTGTAAATTATGCTATTTGGGGTGCTCTTCAACAAAAAGTCTACCTTCGTCGTAAATTTGAAACAATAGATCAATTGAATTGAAACTGACCATTGTTGAAGAGTCGCAAAAACTCTCTCATCGGTTTATAAACAGAAACATTGACCAGTGGCGCAGACGTTTAGAAAAAAAATTGTTGAGAACCGAGGAGGACACATTGAATTTGATTTCTGATTTTGTATAAATTATCATTTGACAACAATTTACTTGTTTTTTTAGAAGAAAAACTTACAAAGAAATTTATTACCTAATATTATACTAGGCGGTCCCACTTTCTTTGCGCCACCCTGTGTATGAGACAATGGCCTAGGAGCGACACATTACAGAGGCCGGCAAAAGCTTGAACATCTGAACAGTAACAGTTAACTTAAAACTGAGAACGAGACCACAATAAATAAATAAAATTGTATGAATTTGATATTAATGACATTATGTAATATTTGCAGAAAGTTGTTCTTGTTAATGTCTTTTGAATTGTCTGACGTTTTTCTTAAATAAATATTAAAAAGTTAATACTTTGGAACATAATTATCAGCAATGGCACAAAACTTGGCCTTAGAGCCAGCAGAATGTTAAGTTCGCTCCTGGTTGGCTCCATGTAAAATTTGTAATAGGTCCCTTAGAAACTCAGGCGGATGTTCAACTGGCTGAGTTACAAGCTTCACGTGGTGTATATGCATGGTGCAGAGTCCCGACCAAGATTCTGAGATATTTCACGGAGAAAACTTTTATTTCATACATGTTTGGTTGTTTTAGAAGCAAATCTAAGCAGTTTGGACTAGAGCAGGCAACTGGGAAAGAACGCAAACGGAGATGTTTTAGTTCTTTTAGTGACTGTTCGCAAACTCAGCTAAAATAATGCGTACACTGACCGTGTAGTGTCGACGGGAAGATGAAACGGTGAGCAAGAGGACTGACCATCCGCACTCATATGCCGAGGCTAAGAAAATGAGTTGCTAACTCTTCAAGCCTCTCGGAGACTCGGACTTAGCTTTAAGGTGCTGCTCTTCTTGTTCTTCTTCTGTCATATGGGTGCAAACCAGGACATAAGTGACATGCTCGGTAACCTCTGTCACTACTAGCGTCCTGCAGCAGCATTCTGTGTGAGGCACTGGGAAAGCTGGACTTGACCGCCATCTCAACGGCTTTTCCCTCTACGTATTTTTCTTTAGAGGTGTGCGACCTATAGCGGTCCTCCTGGATTCAGAGCTCACCCTTGCGCCCCATATAGACCAGGTGAGTCGCAGCTGCTACTACCAGCTGCGACAGCTCAGGGTCATTGCTGGTTCCCTAAGCTTTAGAGCTGCAGTCGGTCTTGTTCAAGCGTTCGTGATGAGCCACCTCGACTGTTGCTCCTCTCTCCTTTTACTGGTCTCCCGCGGGTCCGGATTGAGGTGTTGGTGCGGGTCCACGGAATGACGGCACGACGCATTGGCGGTTTTGCCAGAACTGATCGGCTATCGAATACATGCGAGAAGTACTGCACTTGCTTCCTTTCCCGCAGCTCATCTCGTTCAGGGTCGCGTCTCCAGTGTAGAGGTGCCTCTCGGGTTCGGCGCCTTCTTATCTACGTGAACTCTGCTGCCCTGTGTCCTCCTACGTTGGTCGCCACGCTATGCGCTCCTCTACCCATGGTGACTTGTTGGTCCCATTTGCCCGATCCGCTACCATGCAGCGCCTGTTATTTTCAGTTGTTGGGCCGACAATATGGAACGAGCTTCCTCAGGCAATTCGCCATCCTTCCAACACCGCCTCTTCTCAGTTTCACTCGGTGCTTAAGACTCATTTTCCTCGCTTGGCCTGGGTCGGAAGCGCCTCTTGAACAGTGGCGTAACCAGAGTCAAAATGGAACCCGGGCAGCTGCCCAACTCAACATTAATCATAATTGTGATAATTTTAAGCAGGAATTGGTAGAGGCCATTTTTATTAATTAATTCGAAAGTGACAAGTTATAGCAACTATTATAATGTTATTATAATTATAATAATTCACCGACTATAGCATTCAAAATTTTGCTACCAGATAAAAATATTTACATTTGACATTAGAAAATTCATGCGGGAATTGTAATAAATCTGCAGCCGGTTAAGATAATTCAAACGTGTAAGGCTGTAGGCCAGTGGTGTTCAACCTTTTTGTAGTGACGGAACCCTACACAAAGCACTCATTTGCTCACGGAACCCAGGGCGTTTCAGCTGTCCAATTTTTCAAGAAATTTACGTTATTGTAGCTTGTAATGTTGGGATAATGTTTAGATTTTAGAAAATTAAACTGTTAGGCATAATATAAGTTTTTGGCATCTCTGATGCAGGCTTTTATTAATATAATTATACTCAGAGGCCCTGGAAGTGTTTAGAAGTTGAGTGAGCCAACCACGGCAAGAATGCATACTGCATAGGCCTATATATATATATATATATATATATATATATATATATATATATATATATATATATATATATATATATATATATATATATATATATATATATATATATACATAGGCTACCATCAGACCAGACATCATACCAAGCCGATGCCTCTGTAGGCCTACTGATACAAACTTGGATCTTTGTCAATATTTATTTGTATGCGGGTCTAGCCTACCTGCCTGACAAAGGTCTTCCACGATCAAGCTGCGAAGGTGTCCAACGACGAGTGATGAGCGCAGTTTGGCGAAGAACGATGGTGTTAGCATAGGAAAGCCACTTGTTACAAATGTCTAATGCCATTTTGTAATTTTTCCGAGTAATATCATTTCTCTCTTCTGCAAAAATAGTCCAGTAAAAATTTGCTTCATATGCAGCTGTAATGAAGCAAGATGGTTTCACTAGTTGTTCATTCATAATATTGAAGAGAATATCGAAAATACATGCTACGTGGCTTCGTTGAGATGATTCGTTTCTGCTATAGATTAATTCACGTCGTGTGGAATTGGATTTCACACGTTGACGGCTGTCCTTAGGTTCTTCAATATTATCACTGCTACCTATTGTCTTTGTTAGCAGCTTGGAAATTATGACGTGAAAATTGTCCATAGGCGAGAACTCAACATGCGTAAAGCCATCAACTTTTTTCTCGTATGCCCGTTTGAAACATTCTTTGATTTCTTGCAACCCATTTAATTTCTCCTTCAAATCTTTATTTAATGTAAGACGCCGATGGATTGTGAGGCAATGGAACACGTTTAAAATGTCAGATCGGAATAACTGACTTTTTCCAATTTCATTTCCATGCATGTGCATCTCCCTTCCGGGTCTAGATGGATCAACAATGTACCAAGGACTGACCCTTAACTGCAGAGCATAAAGCAGATTCGATGGAACGCAAGCAGAAAACTCTTTATATCTGTCATCCTTGCAGTCCCCTATAAAAGGAACGGTGTTTGAAATATACTGATCAACTAATTTGACAGAATCAGTAAGAAACTGCACCTCGCTTTCAAAGTCGTGAGTCTCTTGCAAATGATCTAGCATGTTGTTGCCCGGTATGAAGTAGTTTCGACACTGCTTTTCGATGAACCATACAACCATTACGATTAGCAATACCTTAACAGAGGTTTCTCTATTGTCAGGCAACCAGAATTCCTTAGGCTTTTCTTCACATGCCCAAAACATTAGAGTTTTGATGTGATAAGTTGTCAGACAGGTCATCGTCTTTCCACCGCATTTTTTCACAACATCGCTTTTGATCAGACGTAGAATGTGATAAATATACATTTGAACATCGTTCCAAGAATGAATTAAGATGAGTTCCGCCTCAGAAAAAGAGAATCGCCATTCGTTTGCAATAAATTGGCTTCCCTGGTGTGGCTTAGCAACTAAAAAGCATCCATTGTCGACAATTCTGTTAACAGTGTTCTCTAGTGGCCAACCGTTTTGACGATGACGAAGTTTCCACTCATTTGCCTCCTCAGGCCAGTTTGGACACCAAACTGCATCTACTAGATCCCGAGATAGCCCTTGAAACTTCTCTAGACATTTGCTTGTGTAACTGGAATAAGGAAATAAACCAGTTGAAATATCTGATTCGTTTAATAAATCTTGTGTAATAAATGACTTTTCTAATAAAACATGCGAATCTGCAGGTCTATTCTCTGGAACTATCGCATATGTGTAAGGCGCATTATTGTGTTTAAAATGCAGCCTAGTATGACCAAGGTGTGATCCTTCAGACTGAATAATGAGCACAGTTCCTTTGAAGTCTTTTGGTGCTGATGCGTTTTTGCTAATGGCGCAAATGTTTCTACGATATCTGACATTGTCAATGTCGGTTACATTTTCGAAGAAGTAGATCGCAGGAAGTTCATAACAGCTACCAGTGTATAGTTGCACAAGATAATATTTGCGAAACAAGAGCTGTTCACAGAAGTCTGAGAACTCTTTGTCGTGTTCCTCTTTGTTGATCCTGTTATATTCAGCCATCCTTTGTGACCGATGAAGTTAGTGAAAAAAATGTCTTTTTATCTATAAAACAATTCAGTTTTTAAAGTGCTCATTTTTTTCAAATTATTCCTGTTATTGCTGCTTGCACTGCTAACATTAAACGCTTGGCACAATCATGAGATGGTTGTTTATGAAATGAAGGTAGGCGATTGTTGATTTTAAAGCAACATTTCTCAAACACATGAATCCAAAAATGAAAGAAATTTCGGTTCCGTTTTTTGCATTTTCGTTTCAGCATAAAACTAGCCCCGTCTTCCAGTATCTTTAAGGAGTGCTTTGAAATCAGGCAGTAGGGAACATTATGAACCTTAACTCTACAGAAGTGGTAAGTGGTTTAGGCCTAAGCAAAGAGCGAAACATAAGAGGTTTGCGAGTTGGACAAGGTGGAGAATTCGAAATAGTGTAAGTAACGCTTAGTCTTGTCTGGTTCGAGTAATGTAATGTAATATGATATTATATGATATGATGTAACATAATATAAACATTAGGCATAACATAACATTAGGCATAACATAACACAACATGACATAATTTAATATAACAGGACTAGAATAGAGACTAGAATAGAACAGATAGAAACTACTAAATAAGAACAGGTTAGGACTTACTGTCTCAGATGTGTCAGCAGCTTGTGGGTGTACGTGCAAAAACCTTCAGTGTCATGAATGTCAGCCGAGTAAATACAAAGTCGAATGGAACCCTGCAGCAATTTTGAACTGCATAGTGGAAGGTGTGGTTTATTTATGTTCCACAACGGTTGTGCAATCTCTATCTATCCTAGTCACGACACCAAGGTGTGTTGACACACAATGGCGTCACTAAGGGGTGCGGGGGTGCGGACCGCTCCGGGTGGAACCTTCAGAGGAGTCACACCAAAATGACGAAATGATTGTCTAAAAATGCTTTATGCAGAGTTTCATCAGACATTTATTATTTTTAAATTAACAATAACAGATAACAAACATTTTTCATTAGCCCAGCTTACATGTACTGTATCAGTATCAATTTACGTAAAGCCGAAACTCTATGCTAATTTACTCCTTTGAACCTTCTAATGGGGATGACACCATGATTTACCGCACTGGGTGACGCAAACCCTAGTGACGCCACTGTTGTCACAGCCTGTTACATAGGAATACAAAGGTAAATTCTAAACACGACATAGGCTATATTAACGTTCTCAGCAGACTATAATCCTTGTGAGCAGATGATGTAATGGAATATGATGATAGTCACCTATGACATCATCGACCATAAATAACTACTGGATAATTTTAATTTCCTAGCGTCACAGAACAGTCACTTCAGGGTCCATCTAACACCCATGTAATCTTAATCGCCGGCGTAATATCAAATCTGGTCTGCAATAGAAAGATTATTTTATCCGTTTCCGTGCGTGATCAGAAACCGGGAATGAAAGGCGAGGAGACAGCCATAGACCATGTAGACACAATGGGATGGGGCTTAAGTGTTATCGAATTAATGTTCATAGCGTCTGCGTACAAGGACAGCTGCCTCCCTATCTGCCTTCCTCTCTGCCTGCCTCTCTGCCTCCCTCTCTGCCTCCCTCGAGCCATTAAGACGCCTCGATGTGTGATTTCAGAACCTGTGCGTGCAATTTCAGTAGCAAGCTACCAAACTCTTAGAAACAGTAGGCCCTACCTGTCCTTATCCTGCAAAAAAGCTTTGTCCGTTGAAGCAATATCCATCAACTGAGGTACTTGGATCACCCTCTACTCTTGAAACGGTATTTATCTCGACCAACCATACTGTCGATAACTCTACACTTCCTATGAAAGGGTGGAGTCAGATGATTGCACCTGATGCAAACAGAAGGAGTCAGTCAGTGATACAGCCAAGCGTAGAATCTGTACACGGAGGGTCGACCGAGAAAGAATGCTGTCGAGCAGGCTTTGGCCGAAAGTTTCCCAGTTTACTGAAGTCCAACCTGGACTGTGACCTCTCTGATGAGAGCACGTGTGTTAAGGAACGACATATCGTACGTCAGCAGGCCGTGGTCAGAATCTGGGACAACTTCAGCGCAAGTTAACTGGCCTGCATTCATCCAAAGCAAGACACCATCGATGGTATGCTTAGGGAGCGTGACGTGCTGTTCATTCTGTAGGCCTAGCAAAGGTGAGCTGTCTCAGCCGTTCCGCCCAAAGGTATTGTCGTGCTTTAATTTAATAGCATCGTCGAAGTTGGCTGATAGGAGAACTTTACATTACTGTGAGCAATATACATGTATACGGCTATATACAGCATCAGACATAATGGTGTAGATTTTTGATAACCCTAGACCCGCTACAGGCATTCTTTATCCTGCACATGAATAATATAGTCTGCTGTCACACCCAGATGACTATTATACGTTACACGATTTTAAACGATGACTCTGCACTCCCGGATAAGCGTCACATAGGCCCTATAGCGGCTGAGATCTAGCCTGCTGCTGCTATACCGTAAGCTGGACCGTGTGAAGTAACTGAATACGAACTCAAAATATGGCAGGCCTGGTGGATCCATTAAGTTTCACGCGATTCAAAGTCACGTTCTCGCGATGCCACCCCCCCTCCCACAGCCTGATGTGAGCAAACTAGAATCCCTGCGATATGATGTACCGGACCCTGAAGGTGCAGGTCTTCATGATCCGGTAAAAATGGCGGATTGCTGTCATGTCTGAATCACAACCGACTATACCTGGAGATCGTCTATGTAACTGAGAGTTTGTATCAGCTTAAGAGGAAAAGCAAATGTAGAAATTTTTTGAAGAGTCAGCTTTAGCTTAAATCTAATTATATAATTGATATTGTTTTCAGTTTCAAAGACGTTATTGATCACAAAAAACGCCAAATACAGTATTTATTAGAATTACACTTTATAATAATAATTCCCAGAACTAAATAAAAACTAAACAAAGTAGGTAGTATTGATGCATGGGTAAAAAGAACAACACGGTTCTGCTGGAGCAGTCAACTTCATTCCGTATTTAATTACAAATTAAATCATTAATTAGGAACAGCGATTCAAGTTGCTACATCAGATGGCGCCCCTTGTTATGTTTCACGGCAAAGTTAATATATATATATATATATATATATATATATATATATATATATATATATATATATATATATATATATATATATATATATATATCAAAAATCAAAATCAAAAAATCTTTATTGCAACCAGAAAAACCAGAAAATTATGGTGTCACACTGAAAGTGCGTGCTCGAATGTGAATCTGGTGTTCGACAACTATATCCAAATGTCTCATTCCTTATCATGCTCCTGCAATCAATAATGGATTGTTAGATCAGAGGTTTTCAAACTTTTTGGACCAGGGACCCCTATTTTTTCTAGGCATAGCTCGCGGACCCCAGTATTTACAAAGCAAAATTTAGGCCCCTATCACTTAAAATTTAATAAAAAATAACAGGCTGACAGACTATTTCCACATACACGCTTGCTTATTTATGACGCTAAGGACTATTATAATATAAAAAGTTACACGAAATAAATTGTTATTAACTCCCTGCAATAACTATGGAACAGTAATTTTTTAAAAGAAATGAATAACATCGGTTTCGCCAAAAAACCAGTAATGTCAGCGAGAGGGATGTGCCTGCTTTGCTTTGCAAAAACTGTCCATAATTGGTGCTATTTTGGATTGGCCTAAGCACTGTTTTCTTACGTTTCAGAAAGTTATCCATAATACAAACACCAAAATTATAGAGTTAGCATGTAACAGCGAACGTGAACGAAATATGCATATGCTTTGCAAATCTCTGTATTATTATTGTTCATTTAAAGGCTAAAATCAGGCGAATTCCACAAATTTCTAATTCTACAAGTCCAGAGTACACAATCAGGAAATAGACCAGCATATTGCAAATGAAGCCTTCAGTGGAGGAACCACTTGACATTTTTTTTAGCTAACTATAGCTGTGTCCTGTAATTATAATACTTAATGCTACGGACAATAGAGCAAGTGTGTTTTGCAGAAAACCCAAGTCAGTCCAGCGTTACAATGAGAAGAAAATATAGCGTTTATGTAAACACAACTAGGGTCCTAGCTAGAGCTTCAGTGTTTCTTCCATGGAAAAACAACCAGACTCATATTCAGTGTTGATTTTCTAAATGAAAAACACTTGCAGACTTTCAAAGTTTGTTTTGTGAATATAGATCTTAAACCTTTAAAAATGGAATCTAGTTGTAGGCCTACTTCTGATGAAGGCTTCAAATACATCGCGCTTACATTGGGTGCAGAAATGATTAGCAGTCGATTAGCAGAAATTATATATTAAATTTTATTACAACACACGTTTTATTAGGCTAGAAATGTAACGTGACCATAAGCCTACATTTTATTTACGTCACTGTAGGTCCTAGTACGCAAAGAATAACTATCAGCAGCATCACAAAACTGGTGTGATCGAATACCCAATTGGATCCTTGTGGATCATACAGTTACAGGCATATAGGCCTACTATAAGTAGCGTATGAATTTGAAAACATAGGCTGTTAATGCTAAAACCATGCAATGTTTAACATCACATTATTTTCAGAACGCTCTCGCGGACCCCGCCATATCCTTCGCGGACCCCCAGGGCTCCGCGGACCACAGTTTGAAAAACTCTGTGTTAGATGATTATTTATGTGACTTCCTTGCAAAGTCTTATAGTCATCTAAGTGATTTGCAGAAATCCCACATATAGTTCATAGGTTGTGCCTGGTCTGTCTAATATTTAATGATGGGTGTGTGTAAGAGTGTGCGGATGCATGATAGCATGTGTTGTCTGTGCTACACCTTTCTGAATATCTACAACATTTGATCGCACATATCCGTATTAAACGCAGATGTTCTTTCCTTATAACTTCAACTCAACTAGACTACTAGAGTAACCTGTTAACTCAACTAGAACAGAATTTAAATCTCAGACAGTCACACTCAGGCTTGAAGATTGTATTCTTTGCATTCCTTGTTAGTATCACACTTCTTTATTTCTGTTGACAACAACGATTCATACACTGTGTCTCAAAATAAACTGTGCAAAATTGTTTCTGTCAGAACTTCGTCAAATTTCCACCAATTTTAATAATTTTTGGTAGGTAGATGGCAAAATGGCTGAAATTTTATGCTTTACATACATTTTCCACCTCACCTGACTCGTGTTACGCACTACCTTGTTAAACACAGATGTACCAATTTCTTATATAACGCTTACATTTTATTACATGCAACAAACTATCTGACGACTTAATTAGCACGCAGTAAAGTAAAATATGGTCTACTTAGCAGAGTTTATAATTGTTATGACAGATCTGCTTAAAAGTGTTAGAATTGGTGCTCGAAATGTGCCCCGCTTACACGGACCCAAGCGCTTAGACGGTCGTTGATGCTGCTATATCGGCCAGTGGCGTCGACGTCTAAGGGCTTGTGTCTGTGTTTAACAAGGTAGTGCGGTGACATGAGTCAGGTGAGGTGGAAAATTTATGTATAGCCTAAAATTTCAGCTATTTTGCCATATATCTACCAAAAATTATTAAAATTGGTGGAAATTTGACGAAGTTCTGACAGAAACAGTTTTGCACAGTTTATTTTGAGACACGGTGTATATCTTGAACAATGGCTGGCCTAAAACATTTTCTTCATAGATGGGCTAGACTAATATTAAAGCAAAGCATTGTCGGTAGAAACTATTAAATGACTGCGTATAACTGAATACGCATTGAAGCGAGCTGTCAAGAGTAAATTAGATTTGTCGTATGTTAACAGGAAAGCTAAGTTAACTTGAGAACGCATGGCTGAATCGTATTTCCTCAAGTCCAGGGCGTCTTGTTGCGTAAGTTTATAGTTGAACTTTCCTTAAAACTCTGACATAGTAGAGACCATTATATTGACTCTCTGTCTCTGTCTGTCTCTTTCTCTGTCCCTCTCTGTCTGTCTCTCTCTGTCTCTCTCTCGCTGTCTCTCTCCCTCAATCACTCACTCTGCCTGTCTGTCTCTCTGTCTCTATCTCTGTCTCTGTCTTTCTGTCTCTGTCTCTGTCTCTCTGTCTGTCTGTCTCTGTCTCACTATCTCTGTCTTTCTGTCTCTGTCTCTGTCTCTATCTGTCTGTCTGTCTGTCTCTGTCTGTCTGTCTCTGTCTCGCTCTCTATCAAATGGCAATTTGAGCCGAGCGTGACTGCGTCAACGACACCACGCTAAGAAATAATTGTACCCAGGCATTCTTTCACGCTCTGTGAAGACCTATGATCATTTCTGTCAGCTGTAGGCCACGCAGTCTTAGTGACTGTCTCGCTCTATTCAATCTCTCTAAAGCCTATTCACTGTGGCCCAGCAGCGCCGCTCGTCATTGTCATTATCAACTGGAGCACGTCCGACATTATTATTACTTTGAATGGCTGCGCAATGACTCGTAATGTTCATGTCACCTTGTCAGAGTTGCCTCTCTAAGGCATTCATGGGTTTCATCCGAAGTCGGGCTGATGACCCTTTGGAAAGTCCGTTTGAAACTTATAAGTTGTTAAAAGCTTCCGTTGGGCCTCATCGGACCAAACAGTTTTCAGTCACTAATGGTTGTATTTATATTCAGCTGCTCGTTGTATTTACATTTTCACTTCCTTTCTAAGTAATGGGGTGAACGATAGTCTAATGGTTAGCGTGCTGGATTGTCAACCGAGAGGTAGGGGTTCAAACCCCGTAATTGCAATCCAAGGCTTATTCTAACGTGCAGCTGGACACAAAGTGTGTAGTTGGAAAGAAATTTGTGCAGTTAAAATTAAGATGTTGTGCAGTTACATTTTGTAGACCTAATTGTATGTATAAACTAACGAAAGTAGCTAATAATGGAATATTTAAACGAAGCTGTTGGTTCGCCGAGTCCGAAATAAGCCAAAAAACGATTAGTCAAACGAGATTAAACGCAAGCAGTAATTGCAGTTGGCCGCTTGTAACATAAAAAAGTTAAAAACGAAACAGTTACGAATAAGTCGGACCATAGGGCTTCCTTACTTTGTGGATGCAACTTGGCAAGGCATAGACAAGAAAGATCGCAAATGCGTAGAGCATCTCCCAACTTCCCAATAGCTATTCCACACCGAGGCGGGCATGAATTAACTTCAGAGATCAAAATGCTTTTGGTTCTGCAGCAGTGGCGGCGTTATCTTGAGTAAAAGATTCGTCGCATTCTGCCTATGCGCTTCAAGAAACTGTTAATATCTCCACAAAGCAACTTTGTTTTGCTGCTTTGGTGTGTCTTTCGTTCTATGCGATCGTTTTTGCAGCCACACAAGCACGGAAGTAGAAGCAGAAGGAGCAGGAGAACGAGGAGGAGAAGAAAACTGAGAAAGAGAAGTAGAAAATGAAGAAGCAGAATAAGGAAGAGAAGAAGGAGTGACAGAAAAAGAAGATGAAGAAGGAGAAGTAGCAAACCAAATAGCAGGAGGAGGAACAGGAGGAGAAGGAGGAGGGGACGAAAGAGAAGGAGAATTAAAAAGAGAAAAAATTGCTGAAGTAGGAGGATGAGTTTAATGAATAGAAGGAGGAGAATAAGAAACGGAAAAGGCTGAAGTAGGAGGATCAGATTAATGAAAAGAAGCTGGAGAAACGGTGGACGAGTTGCAGATGCTATTGAACGTCCGCGTAATGCTGTCATATGGGTAAGAACAGAGAAGCCGCGCTGTATTGGAAGCCCGCCCGTCGTAATTGTTAACAGACTCAGTTTATAATTTGCCATTGAGCTTCATCTCAGCTTCCTCTATCGGTGCTGAACGGCAAGTGCACACCCTGAGGCAGCAACAATAAACGAGAACAAATCTTTTGTTCTCCATTGGGTTTTCACAGGCGGGAAGGGGGGGGACACTTTTGAACTGATCTGGTCAAAAAAGAGTTTTGAACTGATCCGGTCAAAAAATTTTCTTACCTTTTATTGGTGTTTCTTCAAAATGTGGGGAGGCATATGTATGGTGTGTGTCCCCACTCTCAAAGGTGGGTCTTGTCCCTCTCAACCTCCCCCGGATCGCCGCCCATGCGACTGTGCGTCGACTTACTACAACGCAAGCTTTGATATTCACGGGATTGTGTTTCCTCATTGTATATCATCAGAAACAGATGCACACGCACATGACAGTGATGACACACAAGTTAGCGCACGCATTTTGACATTTATAGCAAAGCGATTGCCTTATTTTACTAGGGTGCAGATTCGTAATCTGATCATAGCGCTGCAGGGCTGAATTTGTCTCAAAGTCACTATTGTTGTGCGCTGAGGCTCAATCTGTTTTTGATCAGACATAAGAGCATGAGTGCCTTCATTATGAAACTGTAGCCGAAAGCGTTTGAATGGGAAAGTTTACCCGATTCTTCTCATAATTCCCTTTCTGTCTTTGCAGCAACTCTACACTTCGCTTCCGAACACTAGCGATCGTTTACAGTTACATTCAACTGTCATTCGTCCATATCTCTTGCTACTGGAGAATAGTTGAACTATGTTTTACTTATTCCTTATAAGGTTTAGGCCAGGATGCCGTTTTATGAATCGCCTTTGAACAGCCTTAATTAATTAAGTCCACTCGAAAGCCATAAAATTGAAATAATAATATGCGCTAAACATTGCCAAAAAGAGGCGAATTCACTGTTTGAAATGTCATATCTTATTAGCTTCAGGAAGCAAACCCCTTGACAAAGGGCTTTGCCCCTGGACGCCACTGGGGCACAGCCCTCTGACCCCCTAATTTGCCCCTCATGTGCAGTTGAGAAAATTCCTTAGAATAAGCCCTGTTGCAATCTACTGTCTTCGTTAACAGTTTCCTAATTATGACGTGAAAACAGTCCACTGGGGAAATACTAAGCTACTTATTGTTTTTGTGCGGGAACGGTGTTGTGATAAATTTTCATGCCGAAGCCGAAGACGGGTTAGCTTTAGCGGAAAATGCTAATCATATGATAATCCGAACACAAAAGAAAGTTTCAGATATTTTACTCCTAAACAAAAACATAACATACATCAGATGCATGAGCATACATATGATGCATGAGCAACAAAAGAGTAACAATGTTTCGCTGGTGGACTCCACTGAATCGTATATTTCATTAATCTTATCGTCTCTTATTAGCCATCTATGATGTCCTTTTCTCTCCTTAGTTAAGTGGTGCCACTGACACGTATTTACTCCAAAAATGACAACTCAATATATACAATACCGTATTAAAACAACGGGTATTATTAGTTACCTTTTGGTAAGGTATTCCTTCGACCAAAACTATGATCCTCAGGGAAGATAAATCAAAATCAGACAGTCGCAATTGGTTCATACGAATATTCATAAATCGTAGAAGTCATCCATTTTCGATACCAATCGAGCAGCCGTGTACAAAACAGTCTTGAAATATCATTTTGCATATCATACGTGAAAGAGACGTCCAACATGAAAAACTCCTTCAAATGAAATTTGCGCTGATAGTTTATATATCCCAGAAAATATGTTACATGTATCCATTTGAATCTGATAGTTTATAATTCGATTGAAACCTACGGCTTGTAATTGCTTTAACAAGCGACAGAAAACCAAGTAAGGTTTGAATATATTTGTCAAAAAATTCTGTCCACGAATTCGAAATTATTATTGGTAACCGATACACACTACAAAAGTAAAACTTGTTTGGTTACATTTAAAAAAGAAAGCCACTTGTTACAAATGAGCAATGCCTTTTTGTCCAGTAAAATTGTCCAGTAAAAATTCGCTTCATATGCAGCTGTATGAAGGCAAGCTGGTTTCGTTATTTTTTAATTCATTACACTAAAGAACATTTCGAAAATCTATGCAACATGGCTTCGTTGTGCTGATTCGGTTCTCCTATAGCAGTGCTTCCCAACCTTTTTTCAAACACGGCACA
This sequence comes from Allolobophora icterica, assembly GCA_963556255.1. NCBI lineage: Eukaryota > Metazoa > Annelida > Clitellata > Crassiclitellata > Lumbricidae > Allolobophora > Allolobophora icterica. The sequence goes on along the minus strand of OY744603.1, from coordinate 24,282,435 downwards.
CTTTCTATAAACCAGTCACGAGACGGCACACTGCATTTATGGTACTTAGTATATATAGACTATATATATATATATATTTGGGTGCTCGGTGGTGTAGTGGTTAGCGCGCCAATCGACTGTCAATCGAGAGGTCGGGGGTTCAAATTCTCGCCAGGGCAAAAATTTGGTTACAGAATTCTGTCCACTTGCACCCCTAGTCAACTCAGCTATGATGAGTACACTGACCGTACACTGTCAGTGGGAGGATGAGACGGCGAGTGAAATAGGCTAACTGGCCACCCGCCGTCATATGACGAGGCTTAGAAAATGAAATCGCTAACACTTCATGCCCATGGCTGCCTCAGGCTAGCCTAAGGTACTGATAATCACGAATTATGTCGACGTCAATACTGATAATCAGGAATTGTCAACCGTTCTTTCAAAAACCAGTATAACCGGGACAAATTAATTAAAAGCAGTCTATAAACCAGAATGAAAAACTATGGCTAATGGGACGGTTGACTTTGCAAAGAGTGTGATCAGACGTTTTAAATTATAATAATTTACTCAGTCATAATATGCGCTATCCCACGCTGATAAATTGGTGGAGTCCAGTACAATTTCTTGCCAGACTGATTTAGCTCTATGTGAGCAGGGGATCTACACCTGTGATGCATTTCATATTTTAACTATATAACTAGTGGGACAAGGGGGGATAGGGCTCAATTGTATCAATACGAGCTTGAACAGCGGTTGACAAGCACACTCGTAAGTCATTTCAGCTGACTGTAAACACCCCCTGTGTTTCGTTTTGATTTGTGTCATTCCTGAAAATGCCTTTTCACACAGGTAAGTAGTGGAGAAGGGCAGCAGTGTGCCGACAGCTTTGGCACCTAACAAGGCGTATTCGTTCTCTACCATAATCCAGAAGTTTCGTTAATTCATTTCTGCGAACTTAGGTAGCAGTGCTCTGTCAGCTGCAATGTCAATCAGCTGTTCCTTTTCCGCAATCTGTAGTTACTGATGAAATGGGTTTCTGACCAAGTCTTTGTCAGAGACATTTAAACTTGGAAAATTATATTGTAACTTGTCTTCCAAATCTGATAAATGCTCAATAACAATGTCATATATATATATATATATATATATATATATATATATATATATATATATATATATATATATATATATATATATATATATATATATATATATATATATATATATATAACACAACTGCACCTGGATCAACTTCAACTGCGCGATGAAACATAGAAATTGAAGTATCTTAGTTCATTGAATAGTTAATAGTAACACACAGTGGTCTATATGCAGACTCACCTACAGGGGCGTCTATCCTCCCCGAAGTCATTGGAGCAACTTCCCCTCCCATCCCTCCTCTTCCCCTTTCTTCCCCTTTCTTCCCCTATCCCCTCCCCAATTATGATGGCACATACACTGACAGATCCCCTCCCTATTTTTTGGATGGAGCATTTGCTCCAAGGTTTCTATGGTGTAGAGTGGGGCATATTTTAACGGATTTGGATTACTGGGACAAAGTTGGTCACGACAATGCATTTTAGAGCATTTGCTGCCAAATAGAGCCTGTTTTAGCCACTTTACCTGGGACAAAACTACTGGGACAAATCTTAAAACTACTGGGACATTTGTCCCACTAGTTATATAGTTAAGATATGCACTGCTCACAGGTGTAGACCCCCTGCTCATATACAGCTAAATCAGTCTGGTAAGAAATTATACTGGACTCCACCAGTTTATCAGCGTGATAGCGCATATTATGACTGGGTAAATAATTATAATTTAAAACGTCTGAATTCCGACATTCGGCCACGGCACACTTCTATCACGCTCGCGGCACACTTGTGTGTCGCGGCACATAGGTTGGGAAGCACTGTCCTATAGCATGATTCACGTCGTTGGGAATCTCTGTGCAGAGGAATGGATTCCGCTTGCTGCTGGTTGCTCTTAAGTGATTCAATGCTACTAAAGCTGTCCATAGTCTTCCTGAATAATTTTGCAATTATTGCGTGAAGATTGTCCATAGGTGAAATATCAACCTGCGAGAAACCATCATTTTGTTTCTCGTTTGCCAGTTAGAAACATTCTTCGATTTCGTGTAAACTATTTAATTTCTCCTCCAAGTCCTTAGCTAATGCAAGACGTCGATGGATTGTGAATTTGTGAGGCATTGGAACAAGTTGAAATTATCAGATTGGGAGAAATGACTTTTTCCTATATCACTGTCTTGTACATGCATCTGCCTTCCATCTTTACACGGATCAAAAATATACCAGACTCTTGCTCTCAATTGCATAGCAAAAAGCACGTCACTTGGAATGGGTATTCGAAACTCTTTACATCGGTCACCGTCGCCGTTCCTTGCTGAATAAACGGTGTTTAAAGCAAACTGACCGACTAACATAAAAGAATCAGTAAGAAACTGCACCTCTTTTTTAAAGTCATATTTTCTGGCAAATGATCTAGCATGATGTTGCCCGGCATGAAGTAGTGTCGACATTGCTTTTCGATCAACCAATCAATCGTCAAAACTAATAGTTTCCTTACAGAGGCTTCCATATTTTCAGGTACCCGTAATTGCCTAGGCTTTTCTTCACATGCCCAAAATATAGAGTTTTGAAGTGATAGGTGCTGAGAAAGGTCATCTTCTTCCCACCACATTTGTTTCCATCATAAATCGCTCTTGATCAGCCGTAGAATATGATACATCTGTACATCACTCCAGGATTATTGAACTGTTTCTTGGCATTGTGACATTCTCAAAAAGAAAAAGTCACAAATGCACTGCGTCGAAACGTATAAATAAAATTTGAGAACATTTAGCTTTAGCTGAATAGCTAATGCTGTAACTTTTCTAACATGATGCCATCAGTTTCAATTCAAGATGCTTAATGATCACAAACAATGATTGAGTGAATCACTCAATCGATCAATTCTCGTTTAAGGTATTCAATATACACTATTATACAGTAACTGTTGTCACAGACGCAACTATAACACTTACCATTAAACAGTCGCAACTGGCTGATACGAACATTCAAATATCGTGCAAATCGAATCATCAGTTAATTTTCTGCTATAGTCGCAGTACTGATACGCGCAGCGGTGTACAGAAACACTCTTGATATATTATTCTGTAAAAGAGTCATTCAAAAAGATATAATCATCCAAATGAAACTTACACTGAAATCTTACATATCCCAAAAAATCTACTGCATGAACGTGAACAAGGACATCGAAATCTATATTTGAATTCGACAATTTGTATTTTGAACCAAATTCACGGCTTGTAACTGCTTTAATGAGAGACAGAAAACCAAGTACGACCTGAATATATTTGTCAAAAATTTGTGACCATCTATTGGAAATTATCATTGGTAGTCCCTGTAAACCCAAGCGCTCTTTAAAAGCCAAAGCATGCTCGATGGTTCTAGGGTAGGAAAGCCAGTTGTTACAAATGTCTAATGCCATTTTGTAACTTTTCTGAGTGATGTCATTTCTCTCTTCTGCGAATATAGTCCAGTAAAAATTTGCTTCGTATGCAGCTGTGTTGGAGCAAGATGGCTTTAGCAGTTGTTCATTCATAGTATTCAAGAGAACATTGAAAATACATGCTTTGTGGCTTCGTTGAAATGATTCGTTTCTGCTATAGATCAATTCAAGTCGTGTGGACATTCCATGCAGGGGAATGGATTTCACATGTTGACGGCTGTCCTTAGGTTCTTCAACATTACCACTGCCATATATCTTCTTCCTCAACAGCTTGGAAATTATTATGTGAAAATTGTCCATAGGTGAAAAATCAACATGCGTGACGCCAACAACTTGTTTCTCGTGTGCCCGTTTGAAACATTCTTTGATTTCGTGCAACCCGTTTAGTTTCTCATCCAAATTTTTAATTAATGTAAGACGCCGATGGATTGTTAGGCAATGGAACACGTTTGAAATGTCAGTTCGGAATAAATGACTTTTTCCAATTTCATTTCCAAGCATATGCATCTCCATTTCGGGCCTAGACGGATCAGCAATGAACCAAGGAATGACCCTTAACTGCAGAGCATAAAGCAGATTCGATGGAATGCAAGCAGAAAACTCTTTATATCTGTCATCCTTGCAATCCCCTATAAAAGGAACGGTGTTTGAAATATATCGATCAACTAATTTGACAGAATCAGTAAGAAACTGCACCTCGCTTTCAAAGTCGTGACTCTCTTGCAAATGATCTAGCATGTTGTTACCCGGCATGAAGTAGTTTCGACACTGCTTTTCGATTAACCATTCAACCATTACGATTAGCAATACCTTTACAGAGGTTTCTATATTGTCAGGCAACCAGAATTCCTTAGGCTTTTCTTCACATGCCCAGAGCATCAAAGTTTTGAAGTGATAAGTTGTCAGACAGGTCATCTTCTTTCCACCGCATTTTCTTACAACATCGCTTTTGATCAGACGCAGAATATGATAGATATACATTTGTACATCACTCCAGGTATGGATTAAAATTAGTTCTGCCTCTGAAAAAGAGAATCGCCATTCATTTGCAATAAAGTCCTGGTGTGGCTTAGCAACTAAGAAGCATCCATTTTTGACAATTCTGTTCACAGTATCCTCTAGTGGCCAACCATTTTGACGTTCACGGAGTTTCCATTCATTTGCCTCCTCAGGCCAGTTTGGACACCAAATCGCATCTACTAGGTCCGCAGATAGTCCCTGAAAATTGGCTACCCATTTACTTGTGTAACTGGAATCAGGAAATAAACCTGTTGAAATATCTGATTTCTGGAATATCACCTGCGATCTGGCAGGCCTCTCCTCTGGGAGCATCGCATATGTGTAAGGCACATTGCTGGTTTTTGAATATAATCTAGCGTATCCACGGTGTGATCCTTCAGACTGAATAATGAGCACAGTTCCTTTGAAATCTTTTGGAGCCATTGTGTCTTTGTTAATAGCGCAGATGTTTCTACGATACCTAACAGTGTCTACGTCGGTAACATTTTCCAAGAAATAGGTCGCAGGAAGTTCAAAACAGCTACCAGTGTATAAGTGCACAAGATAAAATTTGCGAAACAAGAGCTGTTCACAGAAGTCTGAGAACTCTTTGTTCTGTTTCCCTTCGTCGTTCGGGCCATGTGCTGCCATTTTCCAAATCTGACGAAACGTAGAGTTGGAATCTATATAAAATGTAATTTAATTCCATGTTTTCAAATAAAGCTTTTGCAAAATAAAGAGCGTTTGTTTACGAAAATGTTATTAAGAGTGCGGATAAGCGATTGTTAATTTATTCAACAATATTCCTCAGACATACCAACCTGGGATTTTAAGAGGAAATGTCGTTTCAATTTTAGCACAAAAACAGCTTTGCCACCACTGGGCATGCTAATACGGTTCATTTAACTTATTTAACAACAAAATATAAGTTTGAATTAAACTAACAGATTTCGGACACTAAACAGTGATGAAACGGAGCATTATCAGTTCTTTTCTGCGTTGGCTAATCGTGATCGCAATCTCCAAACTTCTAAAGCGCCACTCGAAGGCCAAGCGCAGGGCACCAGCCTATTCACGAGCGCTACATCAAATCAGAGGGGGTTTGGTTTGAGTAGTCCAAAAGAGGTCCGAATCCGGTTTCCAGATGGCCAAACCAAATCAGAGGGAGTTTTCCAGAGTGTAGTCCAAAAGAGGTCCAAGTCCGATTTCCAGAAGACCAAACCAAATCAAAGGGGGTTCCAGAGAGTAGTCCAAAAGACCTCCAAGTCCGATTTCCAGGGTACTAGATTAGGAGAGGCAGAGCAGCTGTCAAGGCGGGTGTCGTTTACGGAGAGAAGAATTGGCAGGCGAAGGATCAGAGGAGTCAGGGAAGGAGTACTTGAAAAGGTGAGACTTCAGTTTTGAGTGGAAAGCCCGGGGGTGATATATAGAGGAACATGAGAATTATGAACTGATTTCAATGGCTTGGGTTTCGTGTGCTATTGTTTGATGCCTTGTACATTAGATTTCGGCGCTACAGAAGTTACTAGTTAATTAATAATTATTTTTGGAGCACGTCCACATGACCATCACTTTGAAAAGAGGATGGTAAGTGGTTGCGCAGTGACCCGTAATGCTGTCATCTTTGTTCGATTGAGAATAATTAGGTTCTACCCATGGCCGAGATAAGTTGCTGAGCTATTGACAAGCTCCCAGCCCTGCATGAAGTTATTATAAGTATTCGTTGGGCATCTTCGGCCTAACAGGTCGAAAATTATGTTCTTTCTCTTCACCCCACTTCTGCATATATCTCTATTAACATACTTTTGCACTTCTTTTTGAGCGTGACTGTCACAGGTTAAGGAGTCACTGACTTGGTAGGATGTATGCTATACTGATGAAGGCCTGTGCTCATCACAACAAATTTCCATATGTTGCATTCGCCAGGGTCAAAAAGCCGCAGTTGGCCAGTGAATCCACGTCAGTTTCACGGCTAACTTTGCTGTAGACCAACACGCTATTGATACCTTATTAATTAATTAGTAACTTCTATAGCGCCCACTATCCACCACTTGTTCCTATGCGACATGTTAAGCCGTTTGCACCATTACAAACGCGAAAATGCTTGGTAGAAGGTACATAGGGTGAATGTCATGGAAGTAGAATGAGGAGTAGAATACTGACTCTTTTTTTATTGAATTCCTAAAGTTAACTACTTACTCTCCAGTACGTAAGACTACTTAAGAGCCAATTATTTCTAAAAATTGGTGCAGCACCTTCCTTGTCGTAGGATCAGTTTTATCCTCAAGGAGCCATCTCTTAGTCCTGAGACATTGTGTTTACTAAGAGTTCAATTTAAATTCTTAACTTTTTTGCCAAAATTGACAATTTTTAAAATGGTCGTCGCATTTCAGCTGACTAGCGATGTGTAACCTCATGCCTTGTGCCCCTCTCCAATCTGTTTGTCATCAATAGTCTGTCATTATTGCTAAAATTCAATACCAAGTGGCGAATTACCTTTATAATTACCATTCTGCAACAGCTTGCATCATTTCCCTCCGTAGCTTCTTCATAATTGGACAAAACTGTTTGTTCTGCTGTATCCTTGGTAAATTTCAGGTCAAGTCACAGACTGATTTTATTTCAGCGTGCTAATTCAGCCTTTCCATATATATAACTGAACTGACCCTTGAAATTGATCGAATTTTGGTTTGCACTGCCATCGTTGATGTCTCGTACTTTATGGTGGCGTTACGGAAATCACAGATTAGATAAGACCATTAAATGGTAACAGTAACTCGAAAAAATTTGCTTTTAAATTTTAAAAGCAAATTTTTTCGAGTTACTGTTAATTAGAAACAGGGACCATACCATGCGCATGTTAGTAATTTCTTCTGGACTGCATACTTCCTGTAAACTTTGTATTTTTTGTTAAAATAAGAGCGATGAAATTGTAGGCCTTTGTTGTTGAGTCATGTACGCTTTGCTGTTATGTTAATGCTAGATCAACATGAAATTACGCAAGTGTGAGGCGACATGCATCGTTAACCTTTGTCTGTCAGAAAGTCTGTCTTTCTTTCTGTGTGTCTGTGTTTCTGTGTGTCTGTGTGTCTGTGTGTCTGTGTGTCTGTGTTTCTGTGTGTCTGTGTGTCTGTCTGTTTGTCTGTCTGTCTGTCTGTCTGTCTCTCTCTCTCTCTCTCACTCTCTCAGAAGGCCGCTTCACTGCCAGTCTTGCTCATGCCATAATTTATTCTCCATTGAAATCATATACATGTATCTCTCTCCTGAAGATGTATCAAACTATGGCCCATTCCCATTCTTCATTTCATTAATAAAAACTTGAAAATAGTAGTTGTTAATCGCATAAGCTGTCAGCTCTCGTCCCACAACGTTTATCTTCTTTCCATAATATAACATAACAAAATTCTTTATTGAAACCAAAATAAAACGTGACAGTACAACAATTGAAAGCAATTCAAGAAGGTCGCAAAGGTAGGCCCAGAAGGGAGGAGTCCCGCTATTAGGGACACCTACTTTCTAATTATTTTGACATGGCGAGAACCAACTTGAGGCTTAAGTTTCTATCAAGAGTTAATAAGTATAAAATTAGGAATTGGAACCAAGGACCGCCACCAACTGGGCAGTGGAGAAACGGAAAGAACTAAGAGAGTCCGGTCATCAACGGGGCGGAGAAGAGATCAGATAGTACAATACTTAAGTAAGAGGCAACGAGATAAGATCAACGGCGAATTAAGCATATATCGACATCGTTCTCGATGAGGTATTGGCGAAGCTGTCTTTTAAAACCTATGAGGGACTCCACCTGCTGGAGCGGGAGAGGAAGGGTACTCCATATCTGTGTTCCTGTGACATTGATGGAGAACCTTCGTGTATTGGAATGAGCAAAAATGAAAATGCACCACTTACCATTTACAATCACGTGATCAGCTCCATGGACAATGGAAAACTCAGAGGATAACGGTGATTTGGTTTCACTTCTGTAGCTTAAGCATTATGACAACCTAATTAACTAGACTAAGCTTATACTAGATCAGATCGGATCAGAGCAAATGAGAAGCGATGATATAAAAATATAAATAGAATAAAATAAATGTAGGCCTTACAGGCTTAATCAGTAACTTCCTTGTGAGCAACGTCGACCAACCAATACAAAATTTAATTCAAACGTGCTGCAATGTTGAAATCAAATAGAACTGGCTAGTTTATGTCCCTCGACTGTTTTCTATTTTTGTCGTGACGCTAAGGGTTATCGTCACGCTATATCGTTGCATATGATGTGAACGGTGCGTGACCGAATCAGGCTTTCCACGATGAATCCTGTTTAGAATAGACCTATTAAAAGTCGAACGATGTTGGAAGGGTAGAAGGAAGGGAAGGTAGGCAAAGATGGCTTTCAAGCAGGATGTAGTGGAAAGTCTCTCTATCAAATTACTTCCAAACTCGGACTGTGACGTCTTAGATGAGCGCACTGCACATGATTAAAGGAGGAACTGAATGATGTAAGTAGGGAGACCGTAAACATTGTCTGATGGAACTTGCAGAGCAATTGTGACTAGGTTGAAGTCATCTTGCACAATGATTTCATCAACACAGCTACCTATTGGTTTTACCCGGGAACGGTGTTGTAATAAATTTTCATGCCGAAGCCCAAGACGAGTTAGCTTTAGGTGAAATGCTAATCATATAATAATCCGAACACAAAAGAAAGTTTCAGATATTTTACTGCTAAACAAAAACATAACATACATCAGACCCATATGATGCATGAGCAACAAAAGAGTAACGACGTTTCGCTGGTGGACTCCACTGAATCGTATATTTCATTAATCTTATCGTCTCTTATTAGCCATCTATGATGTCCTTTTCTATTCTTAATCAAGTGGTGCCACTGACACGTATTTACTCCAAAAATGACAACTCAATAATTATATAGGCTACAATGCCGTATTAAAACAACGGATATTATTAGTTACCGTTGCTAAGGTCTTCTTTTGACCAAAACTATGATCCTCAGAGAAGAAAAATCAAACTCAAACAGTCGCAATTGGTTCATACGAACATTCATAAAAAATAGAAGTCATCTATTTTCGGTACCAATACGAGCAGCAGTGTACAAGAACAGCCTTGAAATATCATTTTGCATATCATACGTGAAAGAGTCGTCCAACATGAAAAAGTCCTTCAAATGAAATTTGCACTGATACCTTATATATCCCAGAAAATCTGTTGCATGAATATGGACAAGAACCTTATAATCCAAATTTGAATCTGACATTTTATTATTCGATTGAAACCTACGGCTTGTAATTGCTTTAACAAGCGACAGAAAACCAAGTAAGATTTGAATGTATTTGTCAAAAATTCCTGACCACGAATTGGAAATTATTATTGGTAATCCCTGCATACCGATGCATACTATAAAAGTTAAACTTTTTTGGTTACTTTTTACAAAAGAAAGCCACTTATTGCAAATGACCAATGCCTTTTTGTAGGTTTCTTGAGCCCGGTCAGTTGTTTCTTCCCCAAAAATTGTCCAGTAAAAGTTCGCTTCATATGCAGCTGTATGAAGGCAAGTTGGCTTCACTATTTTTTCATTCATTACACTGAAGAACATTTCGAAAATCCATGCAACAGGGCTTCGTTGTGCTGATTCGGTTCTCCTATAGCATAATTCACGTCGTTCGGAATTTCTGTGCAGAGGAATGGATTCCGCTTGCTGCTGGTTGCTCTTAAGTGATTCAATGCTACTACAGCTGTCCATATTCTTCCTGCATAATTTTGCAATTATTGCGTGAAGATTATCCATAGGCGAAATATCAACCTGCGTGAAACCATCAATTTGTTTCTCGTTTGCCCGTTTGAAACATTCTTCGATATCGTGTAAACTATTTAATTTCACCTCCAAGTCCTTAGCTAATGCAAGACGACGATGGATTGTGAGGCATTGGAACAAGTTGAACATATCAGATTGGAATAAATGACTTTTTCCTATATCACTCTCTTGTATATACATCTGCCTTCCCTCTTTAGACGGATCAACAATATACGACAGTCTTGCTCTCAGACGCATAGCAAAAAGTACGTTAGTTGGAATGCGTATAGGAAAGTCTTTACATCGGTTACTGTCACCTTGCCTTGGTAAATAAACGGTGTTTAAAGCAAACTTACCTACTCTCATCAAAGAATCAGTAAGAAACTGAACCTCTCTTTCAAAGTCATGATCTTCTGGCAAATGATCTAGCATGTTGTTGCCCGGCATGAAGTAGTTTCGACATTGCTTTTCGATCAACAATTCGATCATCATGCATAGTAGGTTCTCTACAGATGCTTCTATATTTTCAGGCACCCAGTATTTTTTAGGCTTTTCTTCACATGCCCAAAACATTAGCGTTTTGAAGTGATAAGTCGTCAGAAAGGTCATTGTCTTTCCACCGCATTTTCTTACGACATCGCTTTTGATCAGACGCAGAATATGATAGATATACATTTGTACATCACTCCAAGTATGGGTTAAGATTAGTTCCGCTTCGGAAAATGAGAATCGCCATTCATTTGCAATAAAGTCCTGGTGTGGCTTTGCAACTAAAAAGCATCCGTTGTTGACAATTCTGTTCACAGTGTTCTCTAGTGGCCAACCATTTTGACAATGACGAAGTTTCCATTCATTTGCCTCCTCAGGCCAGTTTGGACACCAAATCGCATCTACTAGATCCCGAGACAGTCTCTGAAAATTGGCTAGCCATTTACTTGTGCAACTCGAATCAGGAAATAAATCTGTTGAAATATCTGATTTCTGGAATAACACCTGCGATATAGCAGGCCTCTCCTCTGGGAGCATCGCATATGTGTAAGGCAAATTGCTGCTTTTTGAATATAATCTCACGTACCCATGGTGTGATCCTTCAGACTGAATAATGAGCACAGTTCCTTTGAAGTCTTTTGGAGCCACTGTGTCTTTGTTAATAGCGCAGATGTTCCTACGATATCTGATATTGTCAATGTCGGTAACATTTTCGAAGAAGTAGATCGCAGGAAGTTCATAACAGCTACCAGTGTATAATAGCACAAGATTAAATTTGCGAAACAAGAGCTGTTCACAGAAGTCTGAGAACTCTTTGTTCTGTTTCCCTTCGGCGATCGGGCCATGTGCTGCCATTTTTTTTCAAATCTGACGAAACGTAGAGGTGGACTCTATATAAATTAAATTTCAGTCCATGTTTTCAAATAAAGCTTGAGCATAATATAGAGCGTTTGTTTACAACAATGTTAGCAAGAATGCGGATAAGCGATTGTTACTTTATTCAACAATATTCCTCAGACATACCAACCTGGGGTTAAGAGGAAATTTCGTTTAGCAGGAAAACAACTTTACCACAACTGGGCATCCTACTACTGGTCATTTAACTTATTTAACAACAAAATATATGTTTGAATTAAATTAACAGATTTCTGACACTAAACAGTGATGAAACGGAGCATTATCAGTCCTTTTCTGCGTTTGTTGCTTATCATAAGGCAACTGCTGTAACTATAATAAAGGCAAGGCAGTACTGCTCAGTTTAAAATAATATTTCGCACAGCATGATCTTTGGATTGAAGAATATTATTTTAACATTTTAGTTCAGTAAAAACCATTTAAAATCTTGGCGTCCTAATGCGAGTTTATTAGCCTCTCTGACGATTTTGATATCGTTGATCATGGCCCACTCGTTCACCGCCTCGAGCATCGGCTTGGCCTTTCTAGTCTTGCCATCTTGCTTGCTTCGCATCATACTTGCATGATCCTACTTAATATTTTCGCATTTATCATTCGAATTCTGCGCTAACTGCGCCTGTTTTATTGTCCCACCAGGTATTGCGTCCGCTCTCATTTAGGCCTATGTTGTATGCAGTTCCATAAGATTCAGAAATGGGTCTCTTGCTTAGCAGTTGTATGTTGATTATACCCAACCTTTCTTAAAATTGTATAGTTCAAAATCTAATCGTGATATCCAACCACTTCTGCTTTCTGTAATATTCAGTCCTCGATAGCTAATTTCAAACCTCTGCCGAATCTTCTACATGTAAGATCGAATTCCTATCTCAAATGCATAAGTTTTTAACTCCTCAACTGTGATTGGCTCACTTCAATTAAGTTGGATGGGTTACTTTGGGAACGCGCTCTGTGCGTTGGCAGCTTGATAATAACTATTTGATTCCACGATGTCATTTTCCGACATTGTGTGGGTATATATTCAAATGAATCCACTTTCACAAACAGGAAGTTTCTAGAATCCGATCCTACATACCTTAAACTGTTTTAGTTTCAATGGCAAATACATCGGTTTCCAACCGATTGGATTACTGTACCTCAAATCTCTAGAAATGATTTGTATAAATGAGAAATTGCTCAAATACTTTGGACAAAGCCACAGTAAAGGTCACAAAATATCAACGTGTCATTCACCTCTTGCATTCATTGCATTGGTTTCCTGTTGAGTGAAGTATCAGAGATCAAAATCTGTCTTATATCCACGAGATATTACATTGACATCAATAGATGCTCTTTGCTCATCATTATAATAATTATGAGTAAATATTAAACTCAATCCAATGATACACAATGACGGGTCATTCTTTCAATTCGGTTCAATAGTATGTCCCAAACATGTTTGAATGCGGATACGTAATAATACCATCAGATTAGATCAAAACACTTTACTACGCAAATATAAAAATGTTATTTGACTTAAAATGTCTTAAAACAATCATCAATACCGTCACATACGGCACAGTGAAATAGTTATGTAATCAACGGGGTATAGTCAGTAGCGTTGTCCCTTTCAACATTTGGCGGTAATAAACTTGATCATTCTACTCAAACAGTGTGTAATTTCTGCGTGTTTGCAAAAAAATATTCACATAACACCATGTGCTAACCGTAATTTTATAAGTTAATTTTAATTTCTGTATCGGCTCTTATAACAGTAATATTTCTTTGATAATGAGAGTCCCTAGGAATTTTGTCAACTCTGTTACTTTAAACTTTAATTAACATTTTGGATGGCATCTTGATATGTTTAGTTTTATTTAATTCATCAGATTGAGCACTTCTGTGCGGTTTAAAATTGATGAGAAGATTGGATGGCATTATGTATGTTTTATAGTTCGAAAAAATTTCCGTTTTATTTATTTTTACATCGTATATTTGGAGAATGTCAACTCTGTTACAGAAGTATGAGCTTGATAATGCCTATATTTACGTTTTTTCTGTCAAAAATCGTGCTATACAAGTAATCTAAAGTCTGAAGATTAAAGTCAGTGATAACTGTTAAGAAGAAGCACTATGCTAAACATATTATTTTTCGCGCCAAATGTCATACTCTGTTACCGTCATACCCTGCACCGCGCTGAGATACAGAGTTGACATGTCTGTAACAGAGTTGACCAAGCATAGTTCTGCTGTAGTTTCTAAGCAGATTCCTCATTCCTGGTCATATCTAAGCAGATTCCTCATTCGTGATTGATGTTTGTTATCAACAGCTTGTGAGATGTGGCTACATAGGCGTAAATATGACTCCTCACCCCGGAGTCTCCTCACAATCTCAGAATCAATAACTGTCCTTGGTTAAGCATATCCGAGCCGGCTAGCTGAAGCAAGCTCCCTAGGCCTAAGCATTTAAGAGTCGTTGATTTTGACTTGTAAACGTCGAGTTCCGATTTTGCTGATAGGGAAAAATGGATAAATTTGTTCTAAAACGAAAACGAGTGGATGACATTTTAGAGGATAAAATTGCCATTATAGAGGTAAGCCCATCAGCGTTTCATAATCAGTTACTGACAGGGCAATATGTCCAAAATGGTCTCCATACGAAAAGCGAAAGTGCAAAAGAAGTACTACCATGTTTGTCGGTTACAGGGTTGACGAGTTAACGACAGACATACTAACTTTGACGCGGATCACATCTCTATGAGTAGTCTTTAAGCCTGCATATTTTGCATCAAACCCCAACAGTATCATATGTATCCATATATCATATCAAATTCTCTTGAAAAATACTTCAAAAAATATTTTTCCACAGTCTGTTTTGCACCGATTGCAGGAATGACCCTGACTCCTGCTGCACCTCGCACAAGAACTGTATGGGCGCCTTGGTCCTCACGCGAGCTGGTCCGAAGCTGTTCAATCGGCTACTCCGCTCTTTAAGTTCCCTAAGTTCTTTGTTGTCTCTCGGTCTAAACTGAATACTTTAACTCTGATTCCTGATTGTCCGGTTTCTTGACCAAATGATTTTCGACCATTGGTCTCCGACGGATTAAAATTTTCGAGTACATGCAGTTTCACTTGAAACAGCCATTGATTGATTCATCGTGTTTTGAGGGCGGTAATACAAAAGCTACAGGCTTAGATTAAACATTGGCTATCTTGTGCTAACATTTTAAGCCTTTTTAACCCTGCACTGCGAATGAACAAACGACATTCAAAGACTGTATTTCCGGTTGATGCAAGCTTAATTTTTAAGTAATGACTTCTTCCTAAGAAGCTGCAATATTTTAATAAAGGCGTAATACTAATAGAATTCAACACGAATGAAACATACATTAAAACAACCGCGTTATGTAGGAATACAGTAGTCTACAATGACACGTTTAGGCCTATCAATTCAATTAGCAGGAATATTCCAAAGACACAGCCTGCATGAACTGCATCTAAAACTCGATGTCACTGAGTTTTTACACTGCGCTTTTGTACAGCTTACACAGCGCACACAATTCGTCAAGGTTGCTCGTTTACTAGTAACCCAAATATGCTAATTTAAAACTTATGTGCCTTCTTTGAAATAATTGTGAATCTACATGTATGTATGGCTGCTACTTATTTAAGGTACGACGCATTACTTTACAACAACCGCAGGAAGTGTCCAGTTCCATGCATTCATACATATAGGCCTATGCATGCATGCATACATACATATATAACGCATATATATCTACATACATAAATTCAAACACATGGGCGTCCGCAGGAGTTTTTGTAGGGTGGAACAAAGTTTTAAATTGTTGGCACGGGGCCTAACGAGAGTGCCGAATGCAAAATGCATACATAACCTACGTACAGATGTACACACATAAATACATACATGCATGCATACAAATATACGAACATATATGCATGCGTGAATACATGATATACATAGATGATTTAGTTTTAAATACATTCATATCATGCGAACTTGTGAAACTTATAAATGAGGGAAATGCATACTCTTCATCCACAACTATTACTTTCCTGAGCATGAAAACTTAAACGTTGTAAGTATGAAAATAAATAATTGAGAATTTGTGCATATGTGCAATTGTTTCAGACGTGCCATAAGAAATCCTCAACCTGAACTACGATGACACCACAGCTTCATACCTACAGGATGGAGAAATGATGAACATGACAGATAGCATATGCAGCTTTTAACGCTGCACTTCCGCATATATAGCCTAATGTCAAGGTTCCTTTTGCAGATTTGGAACTGAAATTCATGTTTTTTGGATTGAACATTGCTGGATCTCTCTAAAGAACTACGTTTTCACTTCAAAACGACTGGCAATTGATGCACTCTGTATTTTGATGAAAGCACGAAACATTGTCTCACAACACACAAAGGTTGTAGCACTGTAGCTACAGTGTATCTACAGTGTTGATATTTATTGCAATGTCACATCAGGCAATTCCCCATAGCCTGTTGCAATGCAACAATGTCACCGGTCGCTGACGAACTGCGCTACAACAACCATGAACCACACAAGCGTCGAATTGTGGACTCATACACATCGCATGATCTAATAACTCAGTTGTCACGATTAATTGTCCTTCATGAAACGTCATGCTCAATCGAAGAAACCCGAATAGCTTAAGAAGTCTTCGACTGCGTTTGTCAAAGACAACCATGACCATAACCATTACCACAAGATCGTCTGCTCTAGACGATCATTCTTCATACAAGGGCCAATCGTTAATTCCGATTTCTTCAACTGAGTCTCTGGTCTCCATGTTATTTTAGAACACATCAGACAGTTTTCCCATAACCTAATTGTGATTTCAATACGCTTTACCATCCTGGTATAAATACTGACGCTGGCCATTATACAATTACAGCCAGAAATATATACGTTGTTTTAACCCTAACCTAGCATCGTTGAGACTACACAATAAAACCGACAATGCCATAGATAGCCTAAATGCGAAGGTATCACTATGCGCTGTAGTATGCCTAGTGTACAAAAAGTTCAATCAGTCGCATATTTTAGAAGACGATGATTGTTCATCTACTTTCGGTACTGATACGAGCGGCCGCGTACAAAAACACCCTCGAAATGTCATTCTGCATGCATGGGCGTCCGGAGGGGGCACAAGGGGGCGCATTTGCGCTCCCCTGGATTTTGCAAGTATTTTACAAAAATAAAATCCTTTGATTATTATGATTATTACAATAGTGCCAACACGATTTTCAATGCGAAAAAACACTAAATAATTTAGGTAAAGTCCTTGGTCATTATTTATTTTCAATTTTTTTCCTATGCAAATTTTTCTATACAGAAACGTCATTTTGCCTCACCACCCCATAAAATATAGATGAGAAAGGAACTCTGAGAATTCACTGAAGAGCGTAGGTGTTGTTATCTGATAGCCAGAGCGGTAAATGCCAACGACAAGTAGCCGTTGACACCCAGAAGCGACAAGGATGGAGAGATGTTCAAAGATGCTAGGGTAACGCTTCCCAGCTCATGTTTGGTGGTGAGAAGAATTTTGTGGTGGAATATGCATATCCCATCAGGCGGACGGCTGTCGTTTGGCTGGTCAACTCAGACATTGCTATCAGATGTTGACAGGATGACTGACGGAAAATTGCCGGCCTAATGCCAGCATGTATTTACGACAATTTACGTAGAGTAGTAATGTTTGCGAACTGATAGCTAGGCAGAGTAGCGTCAGTCGTGTTTAGGAAACGTACACATCGATCTACATGTTTATAGATAATTATCAAATCTATCAATCAAATTCTTTTAATGTTCACCAATCTTTGAACAATTACACAGTTTACATGGTAACACGAACTTAAGTTACATTGCGATCAGTGACAAAAGGAAAACCCAACGGAACGAAACCGTTCCGCTGTCAGGGTCGCCTAATTACACAAACTATATCAGACCAATGAAGTGGCATTTAACAATGCAATAAAAAGTTTATTTCTAAAAACATCTGTAGCATAATAATCATGAACGCTAGGTGTTAACTATGCATGTACAGAATTCCTATTTTACTTAACAGTCTAGAAAGTTTAATTTGCCATTTACATAATCATACACCGTTTGCATAATAATCTAGAATGTTTAATAACTTCTTTATTGTAATTGTAATTGTAAGTGTTGATTTATATATTGACTGATAAAAAAAACGAAGCGATCTTAATTCGTATGAAAAAGCATATGATTTCACTTGATTAGCTTTTATAGCGCCCGTTTCTTGCTGCGAATTTTTTTGGTGAAAACCATTTCACATGACACTGAACTTATAAATTTAACGAACTCATGAAAATGTGCAACTGCTGGAAATGCCGAAATAATTATGCTTTAAGAAATTAGACAACTCTTTGGATGTCTATTAAAAATTTTCTCTGAATGACTGCAATATCGATTGTTTTTTATATTCGTTAAACGCAGGCCCGGTTCGTCTTTTAGGCAAACTAGGCAGCCGCCTAAGGCCGCCAATTTTTAGGGGCCGCCAATTTTCCATTTTTCCGCAAAAATCCCAAAAAATAATTTGTGGAAATTCATAAATGAAACGACGTTGGGTCATTTTTAAATTATTATTCGCTAGATGGAAGTATTATAGTGTTGGTGTAATAAATTATGTTCTATTAGGGTAGGGTTCACCGTTTAGTTTTAATCATAAGCTTAGTTTCAATCATAAGTTTTTCTGGAAGTATTCACACAAAGCAAAAATGTTCGTTTCACTTTCATCAGACACTGAGGCAAAATAACCGTACTCTACTAGCTACTATACTTAGTTTATAGTGCTAATTTGTTATTTCATCGCAAAATAAAAAGAGCTAATGACTTCATTTTAATCGCAGGTATAATATTATATTAAGGGGCCACGGGCCGCTCAAATGTAGCTTTGCCTAGGGAGGCCAAAATATCTTGAACCGGGCCTGGTTAAACGTCAACAACATGAAAAAAAGTAGTCCACCTGCTCGAACGTTGGATGTTAGTTCTGAAATGAAACTGGATCAAGCAGCCTCGCCGATTGCATTGTGATTAAGCGACTCTTCTGAGCTGGCTCCTAAGACTAGAATATACGAGCACTGAAGAGTGGCGAAGTTTACGACTAATCTTAGCCTATCTGTAAAATCACAGTCTTGTGTGGGTCATTCCTACAATCGGGTGCAAAACAGACTGTGGAAAAATATTTTGCGTCAAAGTTAGTATGTCTGCCGTTAATTCGTCAACCCTGTAACCGACAAACATGGTAGTATGTGGGTAGGTAGAATTTATTACATATTATCAAGGATGATGTTCCCAGTCTTGTTGTCAAGACCTTAAACCTCAAGACCAAGACTTTGAACCTCGAGACCAAGACCAAGACCAAAAACCTCGAGACCAAGGCCGAGACAAAGACCAAAAAATCACATTCAGTTCAAGAATTATTCTTCTTGAAAAAATTATGAAGTCGGACTACTCAGAATTTTAATGAAAACGTGAGTCTTTTATTTTATTCAAGCAAATTATCTTTAAATGCAGACTACAGAGAATTCCGAATTCGCATTTAGGCCTACAAAAGTCCTTCATGCAAAATATTATTTCAAATGCCTTTTGTATTTTATAAAATCCAATTCGCTCAGAATTTTTTGACCAAGACGTGCCTTGTGGGGCCTCATAAAAATTTCCATCACTGAATTTAGATGAACAAATCGTGAGCCTTTTTAGAAATCCTCCCATGGTTTATCGAGTTAGCGGTCACCGTCTGGCTCAGAAAAAGTCTTGGCAGGGCTTACAGATGCAGCATAACGAAGTTGCTGCCGCCGATGGGTTTTCCTGACCAACAAGACTTACATCCGTCCGTAGGTATTTGTCGTAGGCTATGATGCAATCAGGCTTGCTAAATTTTTTAATTCTCGAGTTTTGCTAAATGACTGTTCATATTGACAGCCGGTCTTGATCTTGGTCTTGCGAGACCAAGACCAAGACTTTGAACCTCAAGACCAAGACCAAGACCAAGACTTTGAACTTCAAGACCAAGACCAAGACTTTTGGTCTCAAGACCAATACCAAGACTTTTTAAAACGAATTCGAGTGCACTCGAGACTAAAACCTTGGTCTCGAGGACAACAAGTCTGGGTGTTCCTAGTAGCAATAAGTGTCCCATGTTAAAATAACATCAACAATGAAACTGAAAAATAGCCAATATATTTATTAAACAATTATCATTACAAATGTTGTGTACTATGCATAGCAAGCATGACATAGATTCAGCAGTAGACCAATAACCACAATTCAGATAGCATTTAAACTTGCAGGAGTACATACACGTTATGCACACCATTTGAGTGTATGACATTTATTCTTAGTAAATCTAGGTCATCCTAAAGCAGTACTTCCCAACCTTTTTTGAAACACGGCACACCTTCTAAAAACCATTCACGAGACGGCACACTGCATTTATGGTACTTATTATATATATATATATATATATATATATATATATGGGTGCTCGGTGGTGTAGTGGCTATCGCGCCAATCGACTGTCAATCGAGAGGTCGGGGGTTCAAATTCTCGCCAGGGCAAAAATTTGGTTACAGAATTCTGTTCCACTTGCACCCCTAGTCAACTCAGCTATGATGAGTACACTGACCGTACACTGTCAGTGGGAGGATGAGACGGCGAGTGAAATAGGCTAACTGGCCACCCGCCGTCATATGACGAGGCTTAGAAAATGAAATCGCTAACACTTCATGCCCATGGCTGCCTCAGGCTAGCCTAAGGTACTGATAATCACGAATTATGTCGACGTCAATACTGATAATCAGGAATTGTCAACCGTTCTTTCAAAAACCAGTATGACCGGGACAAATTAATTTAAAGCAGTCTATAAACCAGAGTGAAAAACTATGGCTAATGGGACGGTTGACTTTGCAAAGAATGTGATCAACTACAGATTGCGGAAAAGGAACAGCTGATTGACATTGCAGCTGACAGAATACTGCTACCTAAGTTCGCAGAAATTAATTAACAAAACTTCTGGATTATGATAGAGAAAGAATACGCCTTGTTAGGTGCCAAAGCTGTCGGCATACCGCTGCCCTTCTCCACTACTTACCTGTGTGAAAAGGCATTTTCAGGAATGACACAAATCAAAACGAAACACTGTTTACAGCCAGCTGAAATGACTTACGAGTGTGCTTGTCAACAGCTGTTCAAGCTCGTATTGATACAATTGAGCCCTATCCCCCTTGTCCCACAAGTTATATAGTTGAAATATGCACTGCATCACAGGTGTAGACCCCTGTTCACATACAGCTAAATCAGTCTGGTAAGAAATTATACTGGACTCCACCAGTTTATCAGCGTGGGATAGCGCATAATTATTATGACTGAGTAAATTATTGTAATTTAAAGCGTCTGATTTCCGACATTCGGCCACGGCACACTTCTATCGCGCTGTGCCGCGGCACATAGGTTGGGAAGCACTGGTTTAAAGTAACAGAGTTGACAAAATTCCTAGGGACTCTCATTATCAAAGAAATATTACTGTTATAAGAGCCGATACAGAAATTAAAATTAACTTATAAAATTACGGTTAGCACATGGTGTTATGTGAATATTTAGCAAACACGCAGAAATTACACACTGTTTGAGTAGAATGATCAAGTTTATGGTACTTATTAATATAATATATATATATATATATATATATCAAAAATCAAAATAAAAAAGTCTTTATTGCAGCCAGAAAAACCAGAAAATTATGGTGTCACACTGAAAGTGCGTGCTCGAATGTGAATCTGGTGTTCGACAACTATATCCAAATGTGTCATTCCTTATCATGCTCCTGCAATCAATAATGGATTGTTAGATGGTTACTTATTTGACTTCCTTGCAAAGTCTTATAGTCATCTAAGTGATTTGCAGAAATCCCACATATAGTTCGTAGGTTGTGCCTGGTCTAATATTTAATGATGGGTGTATGTAAGAGTGTGCGGATGCATGATAGCATGTGTTGTCTGTGCTACACCTTTCTGAATATCTACAACAACATTTGATCGCACATATCCGTATTAAAAGCAGATTTTCTTTCCTTATAACTTCAACTCAACTAGAGTAACCTGTTAACTCAACTAGAACAGAATTTAAGTCTCACACAGTCACACTCAGGCTTGAAGATTGTATTCTTTGCTTATTTCTGTAGGCAACAACGATTTATATATCTTGAACAATGGCAGGCCTAAAACATTCTCTTCGTAGCTGGGCTAGACTAATATTAATGCAGAGCATTGTCGGTAGAAACTATTAATTGACTGCGTATAAATGAATACGCATTGAAGCGAGCTGTCAAGAGTAAATTAGATTTGTCGTATGTTAACAGGAAAGCTAAGTTAACTTGAGAACGCATGGCTGAATCGCATTTCCTCAAGTCCAGGGCCTTTTGTTGCGTAAGTTTATAGTTGAACTTTCCTTAAAACTCTGACATAGTAGACATAGTAGACCATTATATTGACTCTCTTTCTCTGTCTCTCTCTGCCCGTCTCTGTCTATCTCTCTGTCTCTCGCTGTCTCTCTCGCTGTCTCTCTCGCTGTCTCTCTCCCCCTCTATCTCTCACTCTGCCTGTCTGTCTCTCTGTCTGTCTCTGTCTCCCTATCTCTGTCTGTCTGTCTCTGTCTCTGTCTGTCTGTCTGTTTCTGTCTCTCTGTCTGTCTCTGTCTCACTATCTCTGTCTCTGTCTCTCTGGCTCTGTCTCTCTGTCTCTGCCTCTGTCTCTGTCTGTCTGTCTCTGTCTGTCTGTCTGTCTGTCTCTGTCTGTCTCTCTATCAAGTGGGAATTTGAGCCGAGCGTGACTGCGTCAACGACACCACGCTAAGAAATTGTACCCTGGCATTCTTTCACGCTCTATGAAGACCTATGATCATTTCTGTCAGCTGTAGGCCACGCAGTCTTAGTGACTCTCTCGCTCTATTCAATCTCTCTAAAGCCTGTGACCCAACAGCGCCGCTCGTCATTGTCATTATCAACTGGAGCACGTCGGACATTATTATTACTTTGAATGGCTGTGCAATGACTCGTAATGTTCATGTCACCTTGTCAGTGTTGCCTGTCTGAAGCATACATGGGTTTCATCCGAAATCGGAAAGTCCGTTTGAAACTTATACGTTGTTAAAAGCTTCCGTTGGGCCTCATCGGACCAAACAGTTCTCAGTGACTAATGGTTGTATTTACATTTTCACTTCCTTTCTAAGTGATGGGGTGCACGATAGTCCAGTGGCGTCACTAGGGGGGTGCGGGGGGTGCGGGCCGCACCGGGTGACACCCTTAGAGGGGGTGACACCAAAATGACAAAATGACTGCCTATAAACTTTTTCTGGAAAATTTCAGCAGAAATTTATTATTTTAAAATTAAGAATAACAGATAACAAATTTTTTTTCGTAAGCCCAGCTTACATATACTGTATCAGTATCAATTTACCTACACATGAAACTCTGCTAATTTACTCTTTTGAACCGCCTAATGATCTCCGGTCAGTGCCGGACAAAGTTGAGTTGGCGAAAGGCATTGATTTCGATGAAGTGAATTACAAGCCCGCAGCTTTGAAACCCAGGAAGGGAAAGTTCTGATATAGTCGAGATATTCACCAAGTGCTGAAATGCTTGCGTATTTGTTGCTGTGTTTTTTTTAATAATTTCATTTATGAATATGGGTCAACTCCACCAAATTCCTAGACCAAATTTCCATAAATTTATATAATTTATTGCTAGCCTGATAGTAACTTATATTATTACTATATTATAATGTTTCAAGAAATAATCAGCCAAATTTCCAATCATGGGCGTTCGGAGGGGCAAGGGGCAATTGCCCCTGCATTTTGAAAGTTTTCACATTTTCTGTTTTCATAAATGTAAAAACGTCATTTCCACCCATTAAAATTTAGCCCCCTAGAAAAATTTTGTCCCCTAGAAAAATCCCCCCTGTAGAAATATTTCTCGGGGCGCCCATGTTTCAAATTTTTTCCTCATATAAAATTTGTACTCTTTGAACATTATTTTAGAATGAGGACCGTATACGCTGCAGGTGCCCTCATTACCCTCGATAGTTCAAACGTTACATTAATATTTGCTAATTTGATTTTAATGATGTAATTTCTGATCTGATGGTAAATGATTAAAAATAAAATAAAAATACGCATTTGTAATTTTAATTCAGCTAGTTTTTTTGTCACTAATATTACCAATACATTCAGTGATATGCTGGAATTAAGACTTATGAGTAACATTAGAACAAAAAACCACTAAGGATACTGTGGTCTGTTAAGGTAATAAGGGAGGATTCCATGGGGGGGGGGGTGACACCATGACTGGCCGCACCGGGTGACACCAACCCTAGTGACGCCACTGCGATAGTCTAATGGTTAACGTATTGGATTGTCAACCGAGAGGTAGGGGTTCAAACCCCGTAATTGCAATCTACTGTCGTCGTTAACAGTTTCCTAATTATCAGTGTTGGGTATGAGTTAACTCATATGAGTTTAAACTCACGAGTTAATTCACTTGCTGTGATTTATGAGTTTGAGTTAACTCACCTTAAAGAGTGTGAGTTATGAGTTTGAGTTAACTCATATTTTCTGTGAGTTTGAGTTTTAACTGTCAATTATTTTAAACTCAACTCACTCTTCGGCACTCGGCACATATTATGTTGAAACAAGCCTTTTTTTTACATCGTCGGCTTTCCATACTATGGTGAGTGGTGACGGCAGGGAGGGTCGTAAACACTGCTAGCAGACAGTATTTAAGCACTGCATATTTTGTATATTGTGAACAGTTAAGAACAACATGGCTGAAGTACCGTGTATTCTTGATGGAAAATATTTTTCTGTTACAAGTAGGCGTGATGGAAAAATTGTTGCTCGATTAGAACGTGCTAGTATGAAACGTGTGAGTTTATGAGTTAACTCATTTAACAAGTGAGTTTGAGTTAACTCATTTCACTTAGGATGAGTTGAGTTTGAGTTTAAACTCATTTTGAGGTGCGTGAGTTGAGTTTTGATTTAACTCATTTCTTGTGTGAGTTTACCCAACACTGCTAATTATGACGTGAAAACTGTTCACTGGGGAAATATTAAGCTACGCATTGGTTTTGTGCGGGAACGGTGTTGTGAGAAATTTTCATGCCGAAGCCGAGGACGAGTTAGCTTTAGCTGAAATGCTAATCATATAATAATTTGAACACAAAAGAAAGTTTCGGATATTTTACTGCTAAACAAAAACATAACATACATCAGGCCCATATGATGCATGAGCAACAAAAGAATAACAACGTTTCGCTGGTGGACTCCACTGAATCGTATATTTCATTAATGTTATCGTCTCTTATTAGCCATCTATGATGTCCTTTTCTCTTCTTAATCAAGTGGTGCCACTGACACGTATTTACTCCAAAAATGACAACTCAATAATTATATAGGCTACAATGCCGTATTAAAACAACGGATATTATTAGTTACCGTTGCTAAGGTCTTCTTTTGACCAAAACTGCGATCTTCAGAGAAGATAAATCAAAATCAAACAGTCGCAATTGGTTCATACGAACATTCATAACTCCTAGAAGTCATCTGTTTTCGGTGCCAATACCAGCAGCCGTGTACAAGAACAGTCTTGAAATATCATTTTGCATATCATACGTGAAAGAATCGTCCAACATGAAAAACCTCTTCAAATGAAATTTGCACTGATACCTTATATATCCCAGAAAATCTGTTGGGTGAATATGGACAAGAACCTTAAAATCCATATTTGAATCTGACATTTTATGATTCGATTGAAACCTACAGCTTGTAATTGCTTTAACAAGCGACAGAAGACCAAGTAAGGTTTGAATATATTTGTCAAAAATTCCTGACCACGAATTGGAAATTATTATTGGTAATCCCTGCATAGCAGTGCATACCCATGCATGCTAGAAAAGTTAAACTTTCTTGGTTAGTTTCTACAAAAGAAGGCCACTTATTGCAAATGAATAATGCCTTTTTGT
This sequence comes from Allolobophora icterica, assembly GCA_963556255.1. Classification (NCBI taxonomy): domain Eukaryota; kingdom Metazoa; phylum Annelida; class Clitellata; order Crassiclitellata; family Lumbricidae; genus Allolobophora; species Allolobophora icterica. Next base: position 24,256,654 of record OY744603.1, on the reverse strand, counting down.
AGTTTTCTTGAGCCTGGTCAGTTGTTTCTTCTCCAAAAATTGTCCAGTAAAAATTCGCTTCATATGCAGCTGTATGAAGGCAAGTTGGCTTCCTTATTTTTTCATTCATCACACTTAAGAGCATTTCCAAAATCCATGCAACAGGGCTTCGTTGTGCTGATTCGGTTCTCCTATAGCATAATTCACGTCGTTCGGAATTTCTGTGCAGAGGAATGGATTCCGCTTGCTGGTGGTTGCTCTTAAGAGATTCAATGCTACTACAGCTGTCTATAGTCTTCCTGAATAATTTTGCAATTATTGCGTGAAGATTGTCCATAGGCGAAATATCAATCTGCGTGAAACCATCAATTTGCTTCTCGTTTGCCCGTTTGAAACATTCCTCGATTTCGTGTAAACTATTTAATTTCTCCTCCAAGTCCTTAGCTAATGTAAGACGCCGATGGATTGTGAGGCATTGGAACAAGTTGAAATTATCATATTGGAAGAAATGACTTTTTCCTATATCACTGTCCTGTATATACATCTGCCTTCCCTCTTTAGACGGATCAACAATATACGACAGACTTGCTCTCAATTGCATAGCAAAAAGTACGTTAGTTGGAATGCGTTTAGGAAAGTCTTTACATCGGTCATTGTCACCTTGCCTTGTTAAATAAATGGTGTTTAAAGCAAACTGCGGCCTAACATCAAAGAATCAGTAAAAAAACTGCACCTCTTTTTAAAGTCATATTTTTCTGGCAAATGATCTAGCATGATGTTGCCCGGCATGAAGTAGTTTCGACATAGCTTTTCGATCAACCATTCAATCGTCTAAACTAATAGTTTCCTTACAGAGGCTTCCATATTTTCAGGCACCCGGAATTGCCTAGGCTTTTTTTCACATGCCCAAAACGTTGGAGTTTTGAAGTGATAGGTGCTGAGAGAGGTCATCTTCTTCCCACCACATTTGCTTACATCGTAAATCGCTCTTGATCAGCAGTAGAATATGATAGATATACATCTGTACATCATTCCAGAACCATTGAACTGTTTCTTGGCATTGTGACATTCTCACAAAGAAAAAAGTCAGAAATGCACTGCGTCGAAACGTATAAATAAAATTTGAGAACATTTAGCTTTAGATGAAGAGCTCTTGCTATAACTTTTCTAACATGATGATATCAGTTTCAATTTAAGATACTTAATGATCACAAACAATGAATGAGTGAATCAATCAATCAATCAATTTTCGTTGAGGGTATTCATTATACAGTTGTCACAGACGCAACTATAACATTTACCATTAAACAGTCGCCACACGATGATACGAACATTCAGAAATCGCGCAAATCGACTCATCAGTTTATTTTTCTGCTATAGTTGCAGTACTGATACGCGCAGCGGTGTACAGAAACACTCTTGATATATTATTTTGCATATTGTCTGTAAAAGAGTCATTCAAAAAGACATAACCGTCCAAATGAAACTTACACTGATATCTTATATATCCCAAGAAATCTATTGCATGAACTTGAACAAGGACATCGAAATCTATATTTGAATTTGACAATTTGTATTTTGATCCAAATTCACGGCTTGTCACTGCTTTAATAAGAGACAGAAAACCAAGCACGACCTGGATGTATTTGTCAAATATTCGTGACCATCGATTGGAAATTATCATTGGTAGTCCCTGTAAACCGAAGCATTCTTTGAAAGCGAAATCATTCTCGATGGTGCCAGCGTAGGAAAGCCAGTTGTAACAAATGTCTAATGCCATTTTGTAATTTTTCCGAGCAATATCATTTCTCTCTTCTGCGAATATAGTCCAGTAAAAATTTGCTTCATATGCAGCTGTAGTGAAGCAAAATGGCTTCTCTAGCTGTTTATTCATAATATTCAAGAGAATATCGAAAATACATGCCACGTGGCTTCGCTGAGGTGATTCGCTTCTGCTATAGATTAATTCACGACGTGTGGAATTTCTGTGCAGAGGAATGGATTTCACATGTTGACGGCTGTCCTTACGTTCTTCAATATTACCACAGCCATATATCTTCTTCCTTAACAGCTTGAAAATTATGACGTGAAAATTGTCCATTGGTGAAAAATCAACATGTGTGACGCCAACAACTTGCTTCTCGTGTGCCCGTTTGAAACATTCTTTGATTTCGTGCAACCCATTTAATTTCTTCTCCAAATCTTTAGTTAATGTAAGACGCCGATGGGTTGTGAGGCAACGGAACACATTTAAAATGTCAGATCGGAATAACTGACTTTTTCCAATTTCATTTCCATGCATGTACATCTCCCTTTCGGGTCTAGATGGATCAACAATGTACAAAGGACTGACCGTTAACTGCAGAGAATAGAGCATATTCGATGGAATGCAAGCAGAAAACTCTTTATATCTGTCATCCTTGCGATCCCCTATAAAAGGAACGGTGTTTGAAATATACCGATCAACTAAATTGACAGAATCAGTAAGAAACCCTACCTCTGTTTCAAAGTCGTGATTGTCTGGTAAATGATCTAGCATGTTGTTGCCCGGTATGAAGTAGTTTCGACACTGCTTTTCGATCAGCCATTCAACCATCACGCTCAGCAATACCTTTACAGAGGTTTCTATATTTTCAGGTGACCAGAATTCCTTAGGCTTTTCTTCACATACCCAAAACATTAGAGTTTTGATGTGGTAAGTCGTCAGAAAGGTCATTTTCTTTCCACCGCATTTGTTCACAACATCACTCTTGATCAGACGCAGAATGTGATAAATATACATTTGAATTTCATTCCAGGTATAGATTAAGATGAGTTCCGCCTCAGAAAAAGAGAATCGCCATTCGTTTGCAATAAATTGGCTTCCCTGGTGTGGCTTAGCAACTAAAAAGCATCCATTGTCGACAATTCTGTTCACAGTGTTTTCTAGTGGCCAACCATTTTGACGTTGACGGAATATCCACTCATTTGCCTCCGCAGGCCAGTTTGGGCACAAAATCGCCTCTACTAGATCCCAAGATAGTGCCTGAAAATTGGCTATCCATTTACTTGTGTAACTCGAATCAGGAAATAAATCTGTTGAAATATCTGATTTCTGGAATAACACCTTCGATCTGGCAGGCCTCTCCTCTGGGAGCATCGCATATGTGTAAGGCACATTGCTGCTTTTTGAATATAATCTAGCGTATCCACGGTGTGATCCTTCAGACTGAATAATGAGCACAGTTCCTTTGAAGTCTTTTGGAGCCATTGTGTCTTTGTTAATAGCGCAGATGTTTCTACGATACCTGATATTGTCAATGTCCGTAACATTTTCCAAGAAATAGATCGCAGGAAGTTCAAAACAACTACCAGTGCATAAATGCACAAGACAAAATTTGCGAAACAAGAGCTGTTCACAGAAGTCTGAAAACTCTTTGTTCTGTTTCCCTTCACCGTTCGGGCCATGTGCCGCCATTTTTTCAAATCTGACGAAATGTAGAAGTGGAATCTATATAAAATGTAATTTAACTCCATGTTTTCAAATAAAGCTTTTGCAAAATAAAGAGCATTTGTTTACGAAAGTGTTAGCAAGAGTGCGGATAAGCGATTGTTAATTTATTCAGCAATATTCTTGAGACATACCAAACTGGGGTTAGGAGGATTTTTTTTCAATTTTTGCAGGAACACAGCTTTGCCACAACTGGGCATCCTATTACGGATCATTTAACTTATTTAACAACAAAATATATGTTTGAAATCAACTAACAGATTTTTAACACTAAACAGTGAGGAAATGGAGCATTATCAGTCCTTTTCTGCGTTTGTTGCTTATAATAAGACAACTGCTGTAGCTATATTAAAGGCAAGGCAATATTGCTCAGTTATTAAATAGTATTTCGCACAGCGTGATCTTTGTATTGAAGAATATTTTTTAACATTTGAGTTCATCAAAAACGATTTAAAATCTTGGCAACCTAATGCGAGTATATTAGCCTCTCTGACGATATTGATATCGTTGATCATGGCCCACTCCTCCACCGCTTCGAGCATCGGTTTGGCCTTTCTAGTCCTGCCATCTTGCTTGCTTCCCACCATACTTGCATCGTCCTACTTAATATATTCGCATTTATCATTCGACTTCTGCGCTAACTGCGCCTGTTGTTTTGTCCCACAAGGTATTGCGTCCGCTCTCATTTGGACCTATGTTGTATACAGTTCCATAAGATTCAGAAATAAGCCTCTTGCTTACCAGTTGTATGTTGATTATACCCAAATATTTTTAAAATGTTATAGTTCCCAATCTAATCGTGATATCCAACCACTTCTGCTTTCTGTAATATCCAGTCCTCGATAGGCCTAACTAATTTCAAACCCCTGCCGAATCCTTCTACATGTAAGATCGAATTCCTTTCTCACATGCATAAGTCATTAACTCCTCAACTGTGATTGGCTCACTTCAATTAAGTTGGATGGGTTACTTTGTGATCGTCCCTATTCGATTCCACCATGTCATTTTCCGACATTGTTTGGGGATATATTCAAATGAATCCACTTTCACAAACAGGAAGTTTCTAGAATCCGATCCTACATACCTTAAACTGTTTTAGTTTCAATGGCAAATACATCGGTTTCCAACCGATTGGATTACTGTGCCTCAATTCTCGTGGGCATCACTAGAATTGATTTGTATAAATGAGAAATTGCTCAAATACTCTGGATAAAGCCATAGTAAAGACCATAAAATATCAAAGTGTCATTCACCTCTTGCACTCATTGCATTGGTTTCCAGTTGAGCGAAGTATCAAAGATCAAAATCTGTCTTATTTCCACGAGATATTACTGTATTGAAATCAACAGACATATCTCCGCTCTTTACTCATCATTATAATATTATGAGTAAATATTAAACTCGATCCAATGATACACTGACTCGTGCTGCGCCTCGCACAAGAACTGCATTGGGCGCCTTAGTCCTCACTCTAGCTGGTCCGAAGCTATTCAATTCGCTACCCGCTCTTTGCGTTCCCACAGTTCTTTGTTGTCTCTCGGGTCTAAACTGAAGACTTTAACTCTGATTCCTGATTGGCCGGTTTCTTGACCAAATGATTTTCGACCATGAGTCTCCGTCGGATTAAAATTTTCGAGTACAGTTTCACTTGAAACAGCCATTGATTGATTCATTGTGTTATGATGGCGGTTATACAAAAGACATGAGAGTAGGTTAAACATTGGCTATCTTGAGCTGACATTTATAGACTTTGACCCAGCACTGCAATTGAACAAACGACATTCAAAGACTGTAGTTCCGGTTGATGTAAGCTTAATTTGTTAGAAATGACTTCTTCGTAAGACCTACCGTTTTAAACCGCTGCAATATCTAAATAAAGGCGTAATACTAATAGAATTCAATACGAATAAAACATGCATTAAAACACCCGCGTTGTGTAGGAATACAGTACAATGACGCGTTTAGGCCTTTCAATTAGTAGGCCTATTCCAACACACAGCCTGCATGCACTGAATTTAAAACTTTATGTCACTGAGTATTTACACTGCGCTTTTGTAGGTCTACAGATTTTACAGCGCACACATTTCGGCAAGGTTGCTCGTCTACTATTGACCCAAATATGGTTATTTTATTTATGTGCTACGGACCGCCTTCTTTGAAATAATTGTGAATCTACATGTATGTATGGCAGCTACTTAATTAAGGTCCGACGCATTACTTTACAACCGCCGTAGTAAGTGTCTACCGCCATGCATTCATACATATACGCATGCATGCATACATATATACATACATATATACATATAATTCTACATACATAAATTCAAACACATAGACGTCCGCAGGAATTTTTGTACGGTGGAGCTAAGTTTCAAATTGTTGGCACGGGGGTTAACGAGAGTGCCGAAAGCAAAATGCATACGTACGTACAGATGTACATACATAAATACTAGGGCTGTTCAACGATTAAAAATTTTAATCGCGATTAATCTTGCGATTAAATAAAATAATCGCGATTAATCTTGCGATTAATCGCATCAAGAGCATAATGTTTTTGTTTACAGATAGTAAACAGCAGCAGGCCTAAATTTAAAGAAAAACTTGTAATTGTTTGTCCATCTGTTATTAACATATATGTAGAATTACGAAAGTTCATCCACTTTCTGTTTTTCATAAGTCCTGTTTCAGCCAGTTGTTGAGACAAACTAACTTGTTCACATTGTCAGGTGAGAGTGCCGAACGTTTCTTATTAAGAATATTTCCAGCAGCAGAAAACAGTCTTTCGTATGGAACAGTAGTTGTTGGCGACTATAGATATTTCTATGCTAACTTTCAAGTGTCTTAGGTGTAGGTACCTTCGTAGGCTATCTGCCGTTTTAAACTGACCATTCATTATAGATCGTTCGACTTCTTTCTCCCTCTTTTTTTCCGACATTTTATAGAATAGCATGATTAATAACCCACTAGAAGATATAATACGAACGAAGATTAAACTACATGCTCAGAAATTTTCACATAAAAAACAATTTTGGATAACTAGTCTACGCCGCCATTGACCGAAAATTGTTTTGGTTGCCTACGAGTTCGCCCAACACAACTGAGTGAATTAAGCCCAATCTCGGCCAAAGACTTTTGGCTTCGGCAGTACCTCACGCGTTGCATTGTTCGGTAAATTCCTATACAAAACTGTTTTTTGCGATTAAAATTTAATCGCGATTAAACTTTTTAATCGCGTTAATCGTCCTGAAAATTTAACGCGTTAATCGCGTGCGTTAACTGCGATTAATCAACAGCCCTAATAAATACATACATAGGCCTACATTCATACAAATGTACGTACGTACATGCATAAAATACATAGTTGATTTAGTTTTAAATACATTCATATCATGCGAACTTGTGAAACTTAACAATGAGGAAAGTGCATACTCTTCATTCCTTTCCTGAGCATGAAAACTTATTTATATCGTTAAGTATGAAAATTAATTATCGAGAATTTTTGCATATGTGTAATTGTTTCAGACGTGTTATAAGAAAGTCTCAACCTGAACTCAGATTACACCGCAGCTTCGCACCTACAGGATGGAGAAATGAGGAGCATGATAGATAGCATGTGCAGATTAAACGCTGTACTTCCGCATTTAATGTTTGGGTATAAATTGAAGATTATTTGAAATTTAGAAAAGTAAGTAAGTAAGTATATTCTTTATTTAACCGCTTGCAAACGCACTGCGGTTTACAAAACACAAGCATACAAAACGAGGCGCAAGAAACAGAAAAATGAAAAAGGAAAACCAATTGAAATAGGTGGGTTAACCCAATAGATAAGCAAAATGATATTTATTGGCGATGATGACTGAACATTGCTGGATCTGTCTAAAGAACTACGTTTTCACTTCAAAACGACCGCCAATTGATACACTCTGTATTATGATGAAAGCAAGAAACATAAATCTCTCACAGCACACAAAGGCTATGGCTATTTGCAGTGTTGATATTCATTGCAATGTCGCATCAGCCAGTTTTCCGATATCCTATTGCAGTGCAACAATGTCACCGGTTGCGCACGAACTGCGCTACGATAACCACACCAGCGTCGAATTGTGACCCCATACACAATACACATCGCAAGATCTAACAACTCGGTTGTCGTGATTAACCGTACTTCATGAAGCGTTCTCCTCCATCGAAGAAACCCGAATGCCCTAAGAAGTCTTCGACTGCGTTTGTCAATCATTAAGTCCGATTTCTTCAACTGAGTCTCTGGTCTCCATGTTACTTAAGAACACATGAGACTGTTTTCCCATAGCCTAACTGTGATTTTAATATGCTTTAATATCCTGGTCTAAATATTAACGCTGGCCATTATACAATTACAGCCAGAAATGTATACGTAGATTTAACCCTCATCGAACATCGTTGAGAGTACACAATAAAACCGACATTGACACAGATAGCCTAAATGCAAAGGTATCACTATACCCTGTAGTAAGTATGTCTAGAGTACAAACAAGTTCAAACAGTCGTATATCTTAGAAGTCGATGATTGCTCATCTACTTTCGGTACTGATACGAGCGGCCGCGTACAAAAACATTCTAGAAATGTCATTCTGCATGTCATCCGTGAAAGAGTCGTCCAGCAAAAAACGTTTTCTCAAATGAAATCTGCACTGATAACTTATGTACCCCAGAAGATCAAGTGGATAAACGTGAACAAGAACATCTAAATCATTACTTGCATTGAACAGTTTGGAATTTGACCGAAGTCTACGATTTGTTACTCCTTTGACAAGAAGCAAAAATCCAAGTACGATTTGAATGTATTTGTCAAATATTATTGACCATCGATTGGAAACTATTATTGGTAGTTCATGCATACTGAAGAACGTTGTGAAAGATAAACCATTTTTTATGGTCATAGCATAAGAGAGCCACTTATCACAAATGTCCAATGCCTTTTTGTAACTCTCCATGGCAATGGCATTTCTTTCTTCTCCAAAAATTGTCCAGTAAAAATTCGCTTCATATGCGGCTGTATGAAAGCAAGATGGCTTCAGTATTTGTTCATTCATTATATTGAAGAACATTTCCAAAATACATGCAACATGATTTTGCTGTATTGATCCATTTCTTCTATAACATAATTCCCATCGTGTAGAATTTCTTTGCAGATGACTGAATTCTGCTCGCTTACGGCTGACTTTAGGCGATTCAATGTCGTCCCTGTCATCCACAGTCTTTGTCAATATCTTTCTATTTATAGCGTGAAGATTGTCCATAGGCAACAGATCAACATTTATGAAACCACTAATCTTTTTCTCATTTGCTCTTTTGAAACATTCTTCGACTTTGTGCAATCCATTAAATTTATCTGCTATATTCTTAGCTAACATGAGACGCCGATGGTTTATGAGGCATTGGAACAAGTTGAAAATATCAGATCGAAATATATGGTTGTTTTCAATAGCACAGCTGGGCAAAGACCTCTGCCTTCCAGGCCTTGAGACATCAATAAAATTACAATGGGTTACCCTCAAATGCAGAGCTAAAAGCAAGTTGGTTGGAATGCGTACAGGAAACTCTTTATGATCCTCATTCTTGCGATCCTCTGTGATTGGATTGGTACTTGAAATATACTGATCAACTGAAATTACAGAACTGATAAGAAACTGCACCTCATTTTCAAAATTATGACCCTCTGGCAAATGATCTAGCATATTGTTTCCCGGCATGAAGTAGTTTCGACATTGCTTATTTATCAACCATTCAACCATAACAATTAGTAATACCTTTACAGAATATTCTATTTTACCATGCAACCAGAATTCTTTAGGCTTTTCTTCACATGCCCAAAACATTAGAGTTTTGAAGTGATAAGTTGTGAGGAAGGTCATCTTCTTTCCACCGCATTTTCTTACAACATCGCTCTTGATTAGCCGCAGAATGTGATAAATATACATTTGAACATCGTTCCATGTATGGATTAGGATGAGTTCCGCCTCTGAAAATGAGAATCGCCATTCGTTTGAAATGCATTGACTATCTGGGTGCGGCTTAGCAACTAAAAGACATCCATTGTTGACTATTTTGTTCACAGTGTTCTCTAGTGGCCAACCATTTTTCCGTTCACGGAGTTTCCATTCATTTGCCTGATCAGGCCAGTTTGGACACCAAATCGCCTCCACCGAATCACAAGATAGTTCCTGAAAATTTGCAAGCCATTTACTTGTGTAGCTGGAATCATGAAATAAGCCTTTTGCAAAATCTGATTTCTCGTGTAAAACATGGGACATGGCAGGTCTGTGCTCTGGAACCATCGCGTATGTATAAGGCATATTGTTGTTTTTAAAGTATAATCTCACGTACCCAAGGTGTGATCCTTCAGACTGAATAATGAGCACAGTTCCTTTGAAGTCTTTTGGAGCCACTGTATCTTTATTAATAGCGCAGATGTTTCTATGATACCTTATACTGTCAATGTCGGTGATATTTTCGATGAAGTAGATCAGAGGAAGTTCACAACAGCTGCCCGTTAATAAAAAGAACTCGCCACATTTTCGAAATAAGATTTGCGCACAAAAATTTGAGAACTCCTGCTCCTGTTTCGTTTCGTCGGTTAGGCAATATGCTCTCATATTTTTGGAAGCTTTCAGACCGGATTGATTTGATCCACAATAGCAATTTAAATGGTTAATGTTGTTTCATGTCTAGGAACTAGTTTTCCATTGTTATTCCTGTTACTTGTGGGCGCAATAATGTTGCTGGAAGACAAGGCAAAGACGACGATTGCACATTCAATGCACAATTTTCGTGAGACATTCGAACACATCTAGGGTTAAAAATAGTTCATTTTCAATTTTAGCACAACATCACTAGTGCAGCAACCTTAATGTCTTTACTTAGCATTGAAAATACGACAATTTTAAATTAAAAAACTAGGTTGGACCGCCGTACAGACAGGCCCCGTATAATTGATCTTTGATTACTTTTTTGCGAAATAAACTATTAACCTGAAGATCGACCGTCGAGTGATAAGACTGAGAACCAAATATGGAACATGATTTTTTCGTCTGTCACTATCAAACCTATTCAGTCCTACGTTAATGATATGTCCTGCATATTATTAACGCAGCAATAACGTATGAACCAAAGCAGGTCCCTACATTGAAGATGAACGTAACAAGGAGATTCCTGTTGCTTGTACAATAATACACCGGATGCGATGTCAGAAATAGCCACACAAGTCTCTTTGAACATTTATGTCAGGTCTACCATATACCCAACCAGACTGATCGGTGGAGGTAAATCTTCGCTCTCCAATCTCTGTTTTGACTTCAAGGAATAATGGAGGACGGACAGATTATAACAGGTAGCAATTTGACCCAGATATTTTTAAAGCGTGAATTAATCAAGCAAAATGCGTATTTTAGCCAGAATGAATGTTTAGGCATTTTATCTAGGATGACTTTGAATGAAGAACATAAGGTGGCCAATTGGTTTGAGCGTTAGCTTTGTAACGCGGAGAGTACGGGTTCGATCATGCTCTGAGACGGTAACGGTGTAGGGACATAAGAGCAAGTTTTTAGCTCACAATTGCTCAGCGACATCGATTGATGCTTTATCAATAAATATTGGCTTTTAATTATTTCATAATAATAAAAATAATAAGTTATCAGAGACTTCTTCGTCGTGGTAACTTCTCTTTTTATGTAACACTGGTCAACAGCCAAAATGTATCGGTGATGAAATCAGTCAATTATAACTACTTTTGCTATGCTGAAAAAGAATATGACATTAAGAAATGCTGTTTAGCTCTAGTTTTTATGATACAGTAAGTTTTAGTTTTAGTAGAGCACGGTCTGACCACTATAAAAGAAAAGTATGGCCGTCACGGAAGTCTCTGGATCCAGGAACTAAAAGTGTGCAGCACAGCCCACTAGTGGACCCCAAGAAGGTTTTGTTACCACCATTACATATAAAGTTGGGACTTGTAAAGAATTTTGTGAAGGCAATGAACCGAGATGGTGAGGCTTTCAAGTACCTGAAAGAGAAATTCCCAAGACTGAGTGAGGCCAAAATAAAGGAAGGTGTGTTTATTGGTCCACAGATACGTGCACTTCTGAAAGATGAACATTTTCATCAGATCATCCGTGGTTTTGAGAAGAATGCCTGGAAATCATTCGAACTTGTGGTTGAAAATTTCCTGGGAAACAAGAAAGTAGATAACTATAAAGAACTGGTGACGAGGCTTCTCTTAGCCTACCAGAAATTAGGCTGCAACATGTCATTGAAAATTCACTTTCTGCACTCTCATTTGGACTTTTTCCCTGATAACTGTGGTGCAGTTAGCGATGAACATGGTGAACGTTTCCATCAGGACATATCGACGATGAAAAACAGGTATCAGGGAAAATGGAGTCCTGCGATGTTAGCAGACTACTGCTGGACTGTGGTGAGATATGCCCCAGATGTAGAGTACAAGCGACAGGCAAAGAAAAAAAGAACGGTCTAATGCAGAGGAATTATGTTTCACCCAAATAATATTATATACCTTCTGAATACAAAAAACTATTCTACAGGTACTTAGAAGTGTCTTTATAAAATTTTCAATAATGTCAATTTAGGTTTCGAACTTTGCGAAATATAAGAAAAACCATCTTTGCAAATATTTTCAATAGTAGAGCTAATTAATTTTTTTTAACACATTTCTGTAGTCACAGCATTGATACACATAGAAAAAAAGCAAGAAAATCAAAGATACAAAATTTCTTTTAAAAATTGTTGACCAGTGTAATTGGTTATATAGTTTGACTGTCCGTTTGCTAGTTCTTCTCAATAAAGAAAATACTTACTTACTTACTTCCATGAGCAGGGGCGCCGCCAGGCGGAAAAAAATTGGACGCACACCCTTCCCGTCTCCTCCCATCCACACCCGTCCTTGTCTGCCACTCGTTGTCATACACTGAAAATGACTTAGAGTGACTCAAAAAATGCAGTATGACACATGCATGTGATATCATATGACGTTATTTATACATACTGTATTGTAAACTAAAATTACACAGTGAAATTGTCAAAAATATCGATGCGATGCCTAATCCTTGTTTGGATTTGATTTGGTTGGTGGACGCACGTGCGTCCAGTGCGTCACGCTGCCGGTGTCACGAAATAGAGTATCCCCCATACATGCGTATCCCCTTAGCGAAATGGAGTATTCGGTTTAGTTTGCATTTTTGGCGGTTTCTAAGTGTATTCAGTCGTACTGTTTGGATTTATTGCACACATAAAATTTTTGAATTGCGTATCTTTAGTTTGTACGTCGACCTGAAATCAATTTACTTTGTTTTTGGTGATTTTGACTGGAATTTCGTCGAGGCTATCGTGATGCGTATGACGAGGGGGGATAGAATGGTTCATCCCACCGGCTACTCTAAACCGGTTTATTCCATCCGGGGGGATACGCTTTAGGGGGGATAGTCTGTCACGCGACACCGGCGCCCCTTTCCATGAGCGTTTATGTGACGAATTCTTCCCTATGGCATACTCCACCCAAACGTAGTTTTAGCAGTGGTCTGTCACTTCGCTTCATACTTTGAGAAAATGTCTCACAATTGGGTGAATAAAGGAAATATTTTAGGCCCTTCTAATTTTTTAGGAGAAATAGAATTGTTTACCTTGGGTTTCATTTTGTGGAGTAAAGAGTAGTTTGTACCAAAATAAATAAATAGGTAACGATATTTTTTATGTTCAGTATCTCTGACCATGTTAGAAAGCAATCTGGTGACAATCACTTTACATGAAAACTTTCATATTGCTACTATTCTGTAAACAATTGTTAAGCCAGTGATCACAATAATCTTGTCACAGTTTAGCTTTTTAGAGGCATCCTTACAAATAATGACAATTAGCCTACCTCTCGCGTTCCAAAGTTCTGTATTAAATACTGGATTCTCTGAGCACTAACCTCGAATCACCTAAAACAGAATTTCACAGAATTGCACTTAGCCTATGTTATCACTATCATGTCATCTGTATATCTTGATTGTGCTACACACGATTCCTTCTTTTGGTAACACTCGTTTATATATCTAGTTTAACGATGCAATACTTAGACACTGTTTTCCTAGATGATATTACATGTTTTTCGAAACAAACCTGGTCAGCAAAAATCATTCAATGCCAGTGCGCTCGACAGGCAATGAAGCAACCTCTTTAGAAAACCTCAGTTCCTTCAGTTTTACGTTAACATACAAAGGTTTGATCGTTACACAAGTATTAAGATACAAAGTTATGACTGTTTACATTAATGTAGGAAAGCCAAAACCGGAAGTTTTCTCAAAAGGGGAATGCCCGGCACATCTGCAGCGAGCCACGTCAAGGGGATTCTTGCAGACGCATGTACACCGCTGTACAACGCAGTTTATAGCCAAACCTTTCAAAAGATTTCATAGTGTCACTGAGGCCACTATATTGCAGTGCATGTTGCGTAAAGGGGATTCACCTTGTCAGATCACGCTCCGATAGTTTCCAATCTCTCCCGAGGTTGCTCTTTGTGGCCGTGAAGAGTCTTCGTTGTGTTTATCTGCAGGAGCACATGCAACTGACAACCACTTTGGGTGAGTTGTTAACGGTCGTGCAATACTCGTAATGGTCATGACCTCAGTATCGTTCTTTTGAGAATGATTAGGTCCTATCCATAGGCTGCTAATTGTTAATTTTTATGAAAGCCCATGAGCTCCATTATCTTCTTAAGAACATCAAGAACATAAAACGTCTTGAAGCAACTATGCTGTTTCTCTTCAACCCACTTTTGCTTATCTGTATTAATTAAACTAATCTTCTTGTTGAGCGTGCCAGTCTCGTGTTGATCAGTCACCTACTCGGAGTGGGCGCTGAGCTTGTGGTTAATAAATGACGGCCTTGTACTCGTCACATCAAATTCCGGCTGTTGTATTGATCAGGAAGCAATTGCAACTATTGGCCCGCGAACTATTACTAATTTTCCTGTGGATTCACTTTACATTCGTAGCTAAACTCCTTGCTGCAGACCACTCCACTGATTGAGATTTCTTTGCACGACGTACTCCTAAGAGGCCATATGCATCATCCGTGCACAGACGACAGCACTAATGGTCAGTAGCATGTTGAACTAGAATGAAGAAGTAAAACAAGGGCGTAAATGAGGAAGTGGAATGAGAAAAAAGAGTGCCAATGAAACCTCAATCAGTAAGTATAACGAAGAAATAGAATGAAGAAGTAGACGGAGGATTAGATAGAGAAACTAGAATGAAGAATGAGAATTTCGGAAGTAACCTCAATCAGCAAGTAGAATGAATGAGTAAAATTATGCAGTAGAATGAGGAAGCATAATGAAAGAGTAAAATGAGTAAAATGCAAAATAAATTAAATCGGTGTGTAGTATGAAAACATAGACTGCGAAGTAGAATGAAAAAGTAGACTGATAAAGTAGAATGGGGAAGTAGAATGTAAGAAGAAAGTACTAAATGGTCCTTTTTGTTATGACTTTATCTGTGTAATTCTCAAGGAATCACCACTGACTAAACTGATTACTATTGTTGCTTTTCCATGACACACTAAATTGATACATTGCAATAAAACTCTTCCGAGATAAGCGCTCCTTCTTAAGAACAGTGTTCATCACGTAGAAACAAAATCCATTCGATGCTGTGCTTTACACGTAAGATGGCGTCTCGATTAAGTCAGAACAACATACGCGATAAGTATAACAAAAGTTAGCATAAGAAAACGGATTTCAGTTAATGTTATTTATGACGACACCATAGAAGAAAACCGTACAACCGATGAAATTCCACGACTTCTCTACAGCGATTGAAGGAATCGTCTGCTCTGGACCAACAACCAATGGCTACCCGTCCGTCACTTCAAATTTCTTAACTGAGTCTATGATCACGGTGTTAGGTTGGATCACAGCAAGCAGTTTTCTCATAGACTAAACTTAATTTTCTTGTGCCTCACGATACTCGTTTAAACATTGATTCTGGTCATTATACAATCAGACGGATACAGACTTTAATCTAGCATCATAAAATCTATCCAATAAAACCCAGATTTACATTGATAGTTGCACAGATGCAGAGAATTTTAAAATTTCTCATGCTTTTTGTGGTCTACCTAAGCTATAAATAAGTCAGTCACAATCGGTTGCAAGAAACATTCATAAATTGTGGAAGTTCAGTGATCATCTAGACATGTCGGTGCTGATACGAGCGGCCGTGTACAAAAACACCCTCGAAATGTCTATCTGCATGTTGTTTGTGAAACAGTCGTCCAACATTGAATAATCCTTTAAATGAAATTTACACTGATACATTATGTACCCAAGAAGATCAATTGGATAAACGTGAACAAGAACATCTAAATCAGTACTTGCAATGAACAGCTTGGAATTTTACCGAAATCTACGATATGTTACTCCTTTAACAAGAGACAAAAATCCAAGTACGATTTGAATGTATTTGTCAAAAATTATTGACCATCGATTGGAAACTATTATTGGTAGTTCTTGTACATCGAAGAACACCGGGAAAGGTATACGACATTGTACAGTTTTAGCATAGGAGAGCCACTTGTCACAAATCTCCACTGCCTTTCTGTAGCTCTCCACAGCCACGTCATTTCGTTCTTCCGCAAAAATTGTCCAGTAAAAATTCGCTTCATATGCAGCTGTATGAAAGCAAGATGGCTTCAGTACTTGTTCATTCATTATATTGAAGAACATCTCCAGTATAGTCGCAACATGGCTTCGTTGTATTGTATCAGTTCTGCTAATGCATAATTCAAGTTGTGTGGAATTTCTATGCCTAGGAATGTATTCCGTATGGTGACAGATGGTCTTAAGCGATTCAATTCCAACACTGCTATCCGTATTTGTCCTTAACAACTTTGTCAATATATCGTGAAAATTGTCCATAGACGAAATAGCCACATTCGTGAAGCCATCAATTTCTTTCATGTTTGCCCTATAAAAGCGTACTTCGATTTCGTGCAATCCACTTGATTTCTCTCCCAAGTTCTTAGCTAAGAGAAGACGCCGATGGGCAGTAAGACACTAGAACAAGGGGACAATGTCTGAACGGAATAAATTACCCTTTTCGATAGCACTGCTAGGCAAACGCATCTGGCTTCCGGGATTAGATGGATCACCAAAATACAAGAAGCTGGCTCTCAAATGCAAATTATATAGCAAATTAGTTGGAATACGCAAAACACTTTCTTTACAATAGTCACGTTCTAGACCCTCTGTGAAAGGAAAGGTGCTTGAAATATACTGATCAACTAAATTTACACAATCGAGAAGAAACTGCACTTCGCTTTCAAAGTAGTGACAGATTGGCAAATGATCTAGCATGTTGTTGCCCGGCATGAAGTAGTTTCGACACTGCTTTTTTATCAGCCATTCAATCATTACGATTAGTAGTTCCTTTACACAGGATTCTATATTATCAGACGACCAGAATTCTTTCGGCATTTCTTCACAGGCCCAAAACATTAGAGTTTTGAAGTGATAAGTTGTGAGGAAGGTCATCTTCTTTCCACCGCATATTCTCACAACATCGGTCTTAATCTGACGTAGAATGTGATAAATATACAATTGAACATCGTTCCAGGTATGGATTAGGATGAGTTCCGCCTCGGAAAATGAAAATCGCCATTTCGTTTGCAACGCATTGGCTTTCCGGGTGCGGCTTAGCAACTAAAAGGCATCCATTGTTGACTATTTTGTTCACAGTGCTTTCTAACGGCCAACCATATTTCCGTTCACGGAGTTTCCACTCATTTGCCTCCACAGGCCAGTTTGGACACCAAATCGCATCGACTACATCGCGATTTAGCCTCTGAACATTATCTAGCCATTTACCTGTGTAGATGGAATCAGGAAATGAGCATGTTGTTATATCTGTTTTCTCTAATAAAATCCGCTTACTTGCAGGTCTGTGCTCTGGAACCGTCGCGCATGTGTAAGGCATATTGTTTTTAAAATATAATCTCACGTACCCAAGATGTGATCCTTCAGACTGAATAATGAGCACAGTTCCTTTGAAGTCTTTTGGAGTGTTTGCGTCTTTTTTAATTGCGCAGACGTTTCTCTGATATCTGACACTGTCAATATCCGTAATATGTTCCAGGAAGTAGATCATAGGAAGCTCGAAGCAGCTACCCGTGAATAATTCTGACAGGTTAAATTTGCGAAATAACAGTTGTTCACAGAAATCTGAAAATTCTTGCTCTTGTTTGACTTCGCCCATCTGGATATATGCTGACATAACTTGAAACCTGACTGAAACTTTGCTGATTGAATTGGCTCTATCTACAAAAGCAATGAATTGGTAACTATATTGTTTTTAAATTTAAGAATTCGTCATACTTTGTGGACTGCAATCTGTTACTGCTAGACACAGTAATCTTGCTGCATACGACGACAACCCCTGCGGATTACAGGCCATGTGCATTGTCCCGATTCTATTCCGATTGATTGAGAGAGATCGTTCAGGGATAATTGTAACCTGCCTTCGACTCCACCTCTGAGTCACCTCCTGAGCAGTGGTGTAGTCCTAAAAAATGAAGTGGGGGAACGCCTGTGGAAATTGAAGTAGCAACTGTAGCAAAAAGTGCAATGTTGCAAGAATTTTGCATAGTGTGAGCGAAAAAAGTGCGGGAACGGCGTTCCCCCGCGTTCCCGCCCCACTACACCACTGCTCCTGAGTGATCAGTTTGCCTTCCGACCTTCGGGCTCAACAACTGCAGCAGTAATATCAATGCTTCAGCAATTCACTTCCAACCTGCTGTCTGCGGAACATGTCACACTCGTCTCCATTGATTTTTCCATGGCGTTTGACACCGTAAGACAGCACATAAGTTCTGGCCCAGAAATTATCTCCACTCGACCTGCCGGATAACATCTACAATTGGCTGGTCGACTTTCCCGAACACCATATTCAACATTATCTACTTCTCTAAAGTGGGCCCTCCAGCCTTCGTCGTCACCGCCTCAGATCTGCATCAAGTGCATCAGCAGAATAAAATCGTCAAGTTTGCGGATGACACTTGTCATATCGTCCCCGCTCCTATGCGATTCACGTTGACGACGGAGCTTGCTGCTCTGGAGATATGGGCTGCTCAGAATAATTTAAAGCTTAACCCCTCGAAATCGAGGGAGATGGTGTTCACCTGGCAGCCTGGGTGGACGTCCCCCTCCGGTCCTTCCCGGCCTGGAGAGGGTTGACTCCATGGCGGTGCTAGAAGTAACCATCACGAAAGATCTGCGCGTAACCCAGCATGTCGACAAAGTCCTGGGAACCAGCTCTTCCTGTCTCTACGCCCTGAGCGTTCTGAGAGCCCATGGACTGCCTTCAGCCGCCCTTCACGACATGGCTAGAGTGACAACCACAGCGTGCCTACTCTACGCTGCACCGGTCTGGTGGGGCCTGACGACAGCCGGAGACAGATCAAAGCATGAGCGCCTTCATTACAAGATGCAGCTCATGGGCTTTTTGCGGCCTGGCGTGCCTGATGTAGCGGCGCTCGTGGAGGACATAGATGGACGGCTATTGCCAGCAAGCAAGCTTCATGACACGCATGTCCTGCGTAGCCTTTTACTCCCAAAGACCAATCGACCGTATACGGACTGCGCCCTTGGCTCCAAACCTGCGAACTTCCGAGAAAAGATGATAGAAACTTCATTTCCAGAGAGCTGTACAGACCTCCTACAGATAAATCTGACTGATTACTCCACACTAGCGTTATGAAATATATCTTCTCTCTTTCTTTCTTCTTATTCCTTTGTTTGATTTTTTGCATGTATACCTGGCTGCGGTTTGTCAGCAAGAGCTCAATAAGCGAATATATATGGCAAGACAATGAAGACGATTGCTCACTCGTTACACAGTGTTCCTCGCACACTTTGACGCACCTCGGGTTATAAATATTTTATTTTAATTTCTGCCATCATATCATTAGTTCAACAACCCTAATATGGATTATATTACTTTGCAGTTATACGTCAGTTTGTTTGACATGAAACTTTGGATTCAAACGTCCCATACATATAGGAAAGATCGCAGAGGCCTAAATGATCTTCAGTTACTTTTTTTATCAAAAACAACTGGAAAATTGAGGATCGACCACAGAATGCTAGCAAAATAAGCACTACCTATTCTTTTTTGTCTTATAGAGTCCGGAATTGAAATTTCAAGGAGAGGTTAAACCGAGAGATGAAAAGTCTACAATAACATTGCTTTGAGGCTTTCGATTATTTACTAGGACGCTGCTACACATTTTCTTCAAACCGCTTATGCTTAAAAAATTCATATCGGTCAACGAATTCAAACAATTCCGGTTGTTGTAATTTAAATTGCTCTGCAATGACCTGCATATCATAAACTCAGCAATGGCATAGACACACAATGCAGATCTCCATCTCCAAGATGAACGTAAAGAGGAGAACCGGATTTTTTATGCGATGTGAGAAATAACCACAAAAGTCTCTTTGAGCAATGATGTCGGGCGCACCAAATAGCCGGAGAAGACCTGACGGTGGAGGAAAATCTACGCTCTCCGATCAATTTTTGACTTCAAGGTATAATGGAGAACGGATGAAAACAACAGGCATCAACTTGACCCATACATTCATGAGAACGTGAATTCCAAAAACAAAATCCGCATTTTTAGCCAGAATGCTTAATCGTAATCGTAATCGTAATCTCCAAACTTCTAAAGCGCCACTCGAAGACCAAGCGCAGGGCACCAGCCTATTCACGAGCGCTACGTCAGATCAGAGGGGGTTCCAGGGAGTAGTCCAAAAGAGGTCCAAGTGTCCGATTTCCAGAGTACCAGGTCAGGGGGTTTCCAGAGAGTGGTCCAAAAGAGGTCCAAGTCCAAATTCCATGGTACCAGATCAGGCGAGGCAGAGCAGCTGTCGAGGCGGGTGTCGTTTACGGCGAGAAGAATTGGAAGGCGGCGTATCAGATGAGTCAGGGTAGGAGTATTTGAAAAGGTGAGACTTCAGTTTTGAATGGAAAGCCCGGGGGTGATAGATAGACGAACATGAGGATGAGGATGAAGGACGGGTTGCAATAATGATGGAGGCACCGAGAAACTGCGAAATTCAGGAGGGAGATCATTCCAGAGGCGTGGTGCTGTGATGGAAATGGCTCGGTTGGAGAACTTGAGGTGAGTAGTGACTGGGGGTCGAGAAAGACTGAGAATTGAGGATGATCGGGTGGAGCCGGTTGTCTGAATGGTGAAGAGATCACGAAGGTACTTTGGCTGGGAATATTGTAGGGAGTTGTAGGTTAGTGATAGGACTTTGTAGTGGATTCACTTTGGGATTTTTAACCAATGGAGTGATTTGGGGATGGGAGTGATATGATGATGCTTGGGCGTTCTAGTGACAGCTCTGGCTAGTGAGTTTTGGATGAGCTGTAGACGCTTGATTTGAGTGGATTCAAGGTTGAGGAAAAGAGAATTGCAGTAATCAAGCTTCGAATGAACAATGGAGGTAGCAATGGTGGAGGCAGTTTTAAGGTCAAGCATGGGTCGTATGCATCGGAGGTCACGAATGTGCATGAAGCAGGAGCGCGAGAGGTTGGAGATGTGGTTAGAGAAGGAGAGGTGTGGATAAAAAAACACCAAGATTGCGAACAGGGGAGTCAGAGGTGAAGGTGAGAGACGATGAGCTAGTCGAAAGGTTTATGAAAGGATCAGGGATTTTCTTGATTTGATCAGGAAGGCATAGGATGATGATTCTGTTTTGGAATGGTTAAGGCAGAGAAGATTGGATGACATCCACTGTGAAATGAGGTTAACCACGTTGAGTAATTGTGTGATGGCGGTGGAAAAAGAGCCTGGAGAAAAGATATGAAGAGTTGGGTGTCATCTGCATAGAGATGGTGGTCGACAGAGGAGGATTGTATGAGATGACTTAAAGGAGTGGTATAAAGGATGAAAAGTAGAGGACCCAGTACGGAGCCTTGAGGGACACCACAGGAAAGAGGGAGGGGTTGTGAGCAGTGGCTGGAGGCTTTAACAGAGAAGGAACGGGAAGACAGAGTAGTGGAACCAGAGTAGAGCAGTGCCAGAGACGCCAAACCAAGAAGATTGTCGTGGAAGAAGTAGGCTTTGATCAATGGTATCAAATGCAGCGGAGATGTCGAGAAGACAGAGGCAAGAGACTTGCTGATGGCTGACGGCAGAGACCAGTTTATTGTACAGAGAGGCAAGTAAAGTTTCTGTGGAGTGGTGTTTAGCCAGATTGGTGGGGGTTAAGAAGTGAATTCGAAGAGAGGTAGTCATTTAGCCGAGAAAGTACAATTCGTTCAGTTAATTTTGATAGACAGGAAAGATTGGAGATTGGGCGGTAGTTGGATAGATTTTCCTTGTCAAGGTTTGCTTTTTTGAGAAGGGGAGTGACAATAGAATGCTTAAAGGCCATAGGAAAATTGCCGGTAGAGAGTGAGAGATTGATAATTTTGGTGATTACAGGAACCAGGACAGAGGCACAGTCTTTTAGAAGAGAGGTGGGGATAGGATCAAGTTTGCATTGCTTGTTAGGGAGAGAGTTTAAGAGGATAGACACTTCTGCTTCAGAGGCAGGAGAGAGAATTAGGAGCGATGACTGAGAGGTAGGAGGAGTAGGGTTGAGAGGAGGTGAATCAGTGCTGGAGGAGGCAAGGGGGTAAGTTTGTCTAGAAGAGATTGTAATGTAAAGCGAATGGATGAGATTTTGTCAGAAAAAATGAACAGAAGGTATCAGCAACAAAGGAGGAGGGAATGGAGCTAGGCAGTGGGGAGGGAGATTTGCGATGAAGGAGGGTGTTGACAGCTTTCCAGAGATGTCTAGGGTTTGAGGCGCTGGAATGGATAAGTGAGGAATAATATTTCTTTTTAGCAGCAGCAATGAGTTTGTGGTATCTGTTAGTGGCTGATTTAAGGGTATTGAGGGCTTTTGCTCTAGCTGAGGGGTCGAAAGTGTGCTGGTAGATGTGTTCAATGAAGAACATACATGTAGGCCCAGGGGCGGATCTAGACTTTTACTTTACGGGGGGCGATTTCATGGACGTCCAAGGTCAAAGGAATTAAAATTAAAATTACTTATCAAGTTTAGAGCCTGATTAAAGCAAGGGCGTGTAGAGGTAATATTCAAACTGCAGTCCGGCGCTGTACATGCGTAATAATAATCACATGGCATTTATCCTGTAGTACTGTATAGCATATCAAATTTTAAAATTTTAAATATAAAAAAATATTCTTTGGACTCTTAGGGGGGGCGATCGCCCCAATCGCCCCCCTCTGGATCCGCCACTGTGTAGGCCTACAGTAACTCGCAGTGGCCAAAAAGCCCTGTAAATTATTTGCATAGGGTTTCTATGTGGTAGGATTTATGGTAGATAGCTAATGATTGACATCACTCTCATCCGATACACTTTGGTGTTTAATATTTTTGACCACCTTTTAAGAGCAGTCTGGTAACAATCTGTTTACATGAAAACTTTCATATATTTACTATATTTGGAACCTACGTTTAGAATCATGATTATTTTCCATTTCTGATAAAGTTAACACCTGTTTTGACACCCTTGCAAATATCTACAACTAGGCTAACTTTAAACCTACAGATCCGTATCAAATACTGAAGCTTCTTTGCATAAAACTTTGATGTACCTGGAACAGAACACTGAATGAGGCACGGTTATATTCACGCTTTATGAATGTCTTCTCTGCATTTCTTCTTTGTGTCAGACACGATTCCTTTTTTTGGCAACACTCGTTTATATATTCTTTACCTTGTAAGCCTTAAATAGTCTTTCCCTAGCTGAGTTAACTTTTCAAAGCACTACTAGTGTGCAAAAATCATTAAATGGCTGTACACGGCACTCAATGGAGCAACCTGATCAGATAACCTGGATTTAATTAGACACGCCAAAGTGTGATCGTTACTCGAATTCGTGGCTGTTTATATTTACAAAATTATGCAACCCTAAACGGGGAATTTTCTCTGAAACAGGCGTCTGCACTGAGTCGTATTCAGTCAAGTTTAGGGGATTCTTTCTGGCACACTTCCCTATCCTAAGTTGTTTATAGCCAACACTTTCATAGAGCTCAAATGCCGTATTAGGCAGACTATATTGTAAGGCATGTGGCCTAAAGTTGTGATGATTCACACTTTGGACGCGTTTCTCTTTCGGTTACTAGAGGAACATTCAGCTGAGCGTAACCGAGTCAGCGGCGCCTTGCTGTGCAATCACATTTGGGATTTTCACCTTTTAAGGAACCGTTGTTCGTTCAGTTCGTTCCTCTCTGATCATTCTACCAGCTTTCTTTTAAGAGACCGTTCTAAGGGACCATTCTATCAGCTTCCTTTTAAGGAACAGATGTTTCCTTCAGTTCGTTCCTGTTTGATTATTCTACTAGGACCATTCTGGTCCAACGTCGAGCTTTCGCTGTGACAGGTCCCTCTGCCTGGAATGGTCCTCCCCTCCACTATGAACTAAACTCATGACTGGAATCTCCCCGGCATCTACTCGATTGCTCAAGACGTTTCTGTTTTCACGGGGCTCCTGCACCGCTCCGAATAGTTTATGCTGCGAAAGGCACCTTATGGGCCTAAATTACTAGATGCTATATGATACGATTCTCCGATCCTTTTCAATCTCTTTCGAGTCCTTCTTTTCTGGGGCGCATAAACGTGAGCATAACTTTTAGTTGGTAGTAAGTGGTTGTACAGTGACTCGTTATTCTCATGACATCTTGTCAGCTTTTGTTCCCTTGAGAGTAATTAGGCCCCATCCACGGCGGCTGCTGATTGACGATCACGTAGCCTACACTCGCCAGTGGTGGAGGAACTTAATTGAGTATGGCCTGTACTCGTCGTAACAAATTCTTTTATGTTGTACTTGCCACAAGAGAATGCCTCTGTTGGCCTGAGACTTCTACTGATTGACCAGGGAATCCACGCCAATTTCGCAGCTAACTTCCTTTCTACAGATAACTTCTCTATCGGACAGACGTTCGTAAACCATTTGCACCATCCAAACAAAGACAGCAGCAAAAATGGTCGGTAGATTGTAGATGTTAAACGTAGAAAGAAAATGAGGATGTAGATTAAAGAAGTAAAATGAGGAAGTAGATTGGTGAAGTACTATATGAAAGTATAATACTAAAGCGCTTCTCTTCACTTGTTTATTCGCAAACCCAATGACATTCGCATCTTTGCCCCAGTTTTAAGCCAGATCTTAATATCCCATATATAAATATAATTACGTAGGCTACTTAGTGACCATAATCTCTAAAATCCTTGTCCAGATGTTGATAGCCACTTTAAGCATGATGATCTACTCAAGTGTTTTGTTGGAGGGTTAAGCCTTTTGTCGAGTCTACTGTTGATGCCGTATATTCAATACCCTTCACTTGTATGTTTACTGACTTATATGTTTAGATGTATAGTTGATAGCAAATTTAAGGCCATTGGACATCTGAGTTGACACATATATGATTTCACTAGACTGAATTGGTCTTGGGCTTTTCATTTATGTTGTACATCTACCGATCTGTAGACGTTTGTAGGATTTACAGATATAAAGTTAACTATGTACATAACTTCTGTAACACTACTCCTTCCCCTTCCTTCCTGTTGTATATCTACCAATTTTAGAAGTTTGAAGTAGTTACCAATATAAAGTTAGATATTATGTATATGACTTCTGCAGCCTAAATCATTTCCCCTCCTTTCAACTGAAGCGCATGAAATGTCATCGGCTTTCAGTGACTCACACACGATCGGTAAGCTCAGTGAATAAGATAATAACTTAATCAGGTTTTTTAAAAATTTCGATTTCACTTAAGTGCCAATCGAGGCAATAGATATAAGTAAGAGGCTTCCATTGTTAAATGAATCTAGAGTAGATATTACACAATTCATTCTAAATGACTGGACCAAGTATTTTGGCGACAAAAAGAACATCACAAGGGCAATTGTATGCAGAAAAATATTGCAAGTTGTGCGACATTTAAATGGGACCAATATGGGCCCTATACGGGTCACTGGCATAAACTTGTCCAAAATATTGGGGAGGGGATTTAGTCATTTCTACACTTATTGCATTGGGTGTACAGTCCATCTCAATTATTGGGGGCATATGCCCCGGCTGCCCCCCAGAGTGTACGCCAATGCCAGATGGTAATATTGGTCCTATGTGGGCTCCATGTGGGCATGCTGGCCCAGAGGTTGTCATCGCTCTCCTATTTTCTATGATTTATTATTTATTATTATCGTTACTACTTTTGCATATTAATTTTTCTAGGAAAACTTAATCAGAAGAAGTCCTAAATTGAAATACGCTAGCGGAGACGTCCCCACTGGGCGAGACACGTCCACTATGCCCCACAGGAGCGACTTCAAGCATAATAATTTACTCAATTATCACAAATTAAGCCTCAGAGATCCTTAACAAGCGACCCCAACGCAGCAATATATCCTGCACGCGTCAACTGCTTTTCTACATCTATATCGCTTTAAAAAATAAATCTAAGCCAGATATTGAAGACCACCCTAAGCGCACTTAGCTACTGAAGCATCATAATTCAAGTCCCCTACGAAGCGATGCCTTCGCAGCCATATATCCTGTACCACCCATATATTTTTCTACATTCGCATATCTGCAGTAATTCTTAGCCATATTTTAATAGCCACTTTAAAGATGCATGATTGCACGCAGGTGCACGTTGCAAACGTAATCGCAAACTCCAATTTATAATGCGCTACTCTAAAGCAAAGAGCAAGACATCAGCTTATTTACTACCACTGCCTCTCATGCGATGGGTTGTCCAGAGATCGATGTCCATTGCTGGTTCGACTCCGGTTGCGAGAGAGGCCAGAGAGAGGCAGAGCAGCTGTTACCTTCTCAAATGTATCTGACATCTTCAACGTCGTACGCCCAACTGACATCTCTTCATGCACAGCAGCCTCGCGTTCGTTCTCAGCAGACGATCTTTGCCGAAACGTCGTTAGATTTCAATTCATCCAATTAGAATCTTACACATCGTTTGTCATAGTCTCTAAATTGTAATAAGATTCATATTCCTCTGTCTAATATTTTATTCCTTATAATGCTGGTGAGAGATGTGGTATAGTAATTAACACGCCTATCGATTGACTCGTCGTCTCTTACCTTCACCTCTGACTCCCCGTCCGCAATCTTGGTGATACTTTTGATCCACACCTCTCCTCTAACCACATCTCCAACCTCTAGCGTTCCTGCTTCTTGCACATTTGTGACCTCCGACGCACCCGGCCTATGCTCGACCTTAAAACTGCCTCCACCATTGCTCCCTCCATTATTCATTCAAAGCTTGATTACTGCAATACACTAAATTCTTCCTAAACTTTGAATCCACCCGAATCAAGCGTTTGAACCTTTTTCAAAACTAGAACGCCCAAACATCATCATGTAACTCCCATCCTCAAATCACTCTTTTGGCTAAAAATCCCAGAGCAAATCCGCTTCCAAGTCCTCTCACTAACCTACAACTCCCTACAATATTCCAAGCCCAAGTACCTCCGTGATATATTCACCATCCAGGCAACCGGCTCCACCCGATCATCCTCCTATCTCAGTTTTTCTCGACCCCCAGTCACTACTCATCTCAAGTTCTCCAACCGAGCCATATCCAGCACAGCACCACGACTCTGGAATGATCTCCCACTGATGCCGCAGATCGTCAGTTTCTCCATCATTATTGCAACCCGTCCTTCATCCTCCTCTTCATATTCCTCTGTCTATCACCCCCGGGCTTTACACTGAAAACTGGTCTCACCTTTTCAAGTACTCCTACCCTGACATATCGGATCCTCCGCCTTCCAATTATTCTCGCCGTAAACGACAGCTTATCTGCCTCCCCTCTTGATCTGGCCCCCTGGAAACCAGACTCGGACCTCTTTTGGACTACTCTCTGGAACACCCCTCTGGTTTGACGTAGCGCTCGTGAATTGGCTGGTGCCCTGCTCTTGGCCTTCGAGTGGTGCTTTAGTAGTTTGGAGATTACGATTACGATTCGCCACGCGCTATAGAAGGTTCAGTGAGAATCGCTTCGACCTCATCGTAAAGCTTTTCTTCCAGTACACCGTGTAAATCATTCTTCTCGTATGCCGAGACACTTCTGAAGTAAAGCTTTATGTTGATCAGACTTGCAGTCCATCTGCATAGTTCAGTCCTCAATTAGTCTCGTAATTTCTAGTAACCCATTAAAACAATTAATTACTGTTATAGGGCCTATTTCGTTATTTAAGTAGTATTCTTCAAGTTACACTCAAGACTAGAAAATAAAAAAAAATGAGAAGCAGAAAAAGAATGCGAACAAGAGGAAGATAAGACGATGTAAGGAAGGATACTTACCTCCTCTTTCTTCTTCTACTGCTGTGCATTCTTCTTCAAAAGAAAATGGAAACCGAATCTAACTTGCCAGCAACTACAATCTCTCTTATCATAATGTAACTAAACTTACTTCTTAGCCTTCAGCCTCGGATTAGTCCCTCGCTAAACTTACTTCTTTAGCCCCAATTGAAAAGTATACCACTACTAAGAAAATCACAGCAGCTTACTTATTTACTCACTCAAGCTACATCATGAGTTTTCATTTATAACACGCGCAAGGTCAGCAAGCTGAAGCTGAATATGACTGAGCTTTTACCTAATGGCTCTAAGTATGAAGGACCAACTAGGGACGAATATATTGGCTTTCATTGAATAACCGGATGTGATGTGACATCATATTTAGCAGGGATCAGCAGAGAAAATGCTTGGAAAACCTTCTTGGAAAGTTCTTGTTAACTTTCGACATTGGGGAACATTCCTCTATCAGAAAAGCTAGAGCAAATGCACAGGAATTTGTGGTAAGATTGTGTGAAACAAATGACAACGTCAAGACATGAAATGACGCACGATATGTTATGTTCGGGGAAACCAAAAGACTGATTTTCTTCACCATGCTGTGACATAATCAGGCAGCATATTAGACGTGCTCATTACCAAACTGTCATTTGGGAAAAGGCCTATCTTCCACACATTAATGCTCCGACACCAGCCTCATCAGGATGGAGTGTGGATGAAGAAGGTGTTCTCGTACCAGTGCGTTCTACAATTGGTCCGGTGCCCCAGTCGTGTCTAGAGTTTGTCTCCGGTAAATCATGCAAAGTTGATACATGTAACACCAAGCGCTGCTTCTGTCGAAATGTGAACTTGCCATGTACACTTATGTGCAATTGCATTGACTGCAACAATGCTTGAAATAGCTTTAGTCAAGTCATGAAACACGAATATTGTGTACCTAATGTATAAAATGGTCAAACAGCAATCACAGGCTACTAAAAATGTCATGTAAATAATGATGGTTAAACTGCAATAACATCAGTGAATGACATAGAATGTTACTTCCTTTGTATGCTCTGACCAAGAAAATACTACTCCAGACTGACCGCCATTTTGTCCGCCATTTTGTTTTATAACCATTTGAAGATAACTGTCCGCCATTTGTCCGCCATTTTGTCCGCCATTTTGTTTTCTGGCAGTGCTACATACTAGTATTTAGTTCAGTCGCATTCCTTGATCCCGAGAACGTTAACTTAGACTCTAAGATCATGTTTCCATCACATACATGGCTTTACTTATAGCCATTTGAAGATATTTGGCCGCTATTTTGTCCGCCATTTTGTTTCTGGCAGTGCTACATATTTGTCTTTAGCTCCATCGCATTCCTTGACCCAGAAAATGTTAATTTAGACTCTAAGATCATGTTTCCATCCCATACATGACTTTACTTATAGCCATGTGAAGATAGTGGCCGCCATTTTGGCCGCCATCTTGTTTTCCCATGCAACCGCTAAAAATCCAGCTTGCTAACCGCGATTTTCGTTTTCAGCAGGGTCAAATTAGTCTAGAAACGCCGGTTAGCAAATTGTTACATGATTTGCTTCTAAGAGTGATTTCTAGAGCCTTTTTTCAATTCCAAGCCTAGACTAATATATGCATTATAAATTAAAATAAACAAAAATATTTTTCTGCATTCTCTGCAATAACTAAAATTGGTAATTGTACCCAAACATTCAAATAACGTTGCTTAAAGGGCAAAAAAATCTGCGCTAGCCAATATGATGTTAAATTTTATTAAGCCCTGGACATTAAGTCTAGTCCAGTTATTAATGGCCACTTTAAGTGTAGGCTAATGTTTTACGTAAACATCATTATTCAAGTTCCAATGTCCCATCAAAGGCAGCCATATATATTGCACGTTACACATGATTATCTAAATTCGCATCTCTGCAATAAATCTAATCCAGATGTTTATTGCCACTTTAAATGGAAGTCGTCAAGAGTTTACAGGTAGTTTAATCATGTATCGAACGCTGCAATCTGCAGGTACACATGCACTAAGAAGGTATAAAATCTGGCATAGAGGCAAACACATAGACTTCGGAACAAAGTTTTGTCGCTGAAAGAAGAATTGTTAGACCTGCAACGTGCAAGCATCGATAAAAATGTTCAAATTTATGCGCACTTTCCTTCTTTTTGAAATGTTCTTTGCAACATTACAAGGCGCAGACCTGTGCTGTCCTGAAATGCAGAATTCACAGGCGGCTATCAAGTTGGATGTTGAAATGTTGCTAGACTTCATGAAAGAGCTTCGTGCAAAGCTCGGAGAATCGTTCGAGTGGCCACCTTCAAAGATTGGTTTGTAGACTCTCTTCAGCAATATAAATGTTCTAATCTGAAGACTAATTTAGCACAGTTCCGTAACAAACGTGACTATTATAACACCTTAGACCTTAGTCATTCCCGTGCATCTCTGCACATCGGGCGACGCATCTCCTCCACTCCCGTGTGAATTTGTTGCGTCGTATCTGTTGCTCCTTTATCCTGGCTTGGGACAGGCTCAGATCATCCGAAGATAATCTGAGACGGAGTTCGATTATAACACACGTGTCACCGAATAATTTAGAAATTGGACAACATGTGGATACGATGGCGCAGACCTTTCTCATTAACAGATGTTGGTCGACTTATAGCCTTTTTGACTTTGAGTTCGGCATTCCATGACATGCCTGGTGTGTTGAAGTGTGATTGTGCGTCGGTTCGAGGCCCTTGTGCGAGGCGGAGGTGTCTGGGAATGTTTTTATGGCATCTGACAGGAGCTGAATATTTGTTCACAGATACAAAGCGTTGCAATCGCCCAAGGTCTGGCAGAGTAATACTCACCCATTTATCTGGGCTATTTTGACTGAAAGAATGCTTTTATTTCTGGTAATCCTACACGTCTGTATTTCAATGTTCACAACCTTAATAATAAATTGTTGTCCAGTCCAAATATACTAAATGATTGAAATACGTCATAATCTTATGTTATCCATTCCCAGTCTAATTGGAAGAAAATGTTTCGAAGATTTCTTGTTGGTTAAAAGAAACCGTAAACCAATTGGCAACGACCTCATAGCCACGGTTAGCGCGTGTGAAGGTTCAGAAAGGCGCTGTATGAATACTCAGACACATACATACACAC
Source organism: Allolobophora icterica (assembly GCA_963556255.1). Taxonomy (NCBI): domain Eukaryota; kingdom Metazoa; phylum Annelida; class Clitellata; order Crassiclitellata; family Lumbricidae; genus Allolobophora; species Allolobophora icterica. Next base: position 24,225,597 of record OY744603.1, on the reverse strand, counting down.
ACACACACACACACACACATACATACATACATACATACATACATACATACATACATACATACATACATACATACATACATACATACATACATACATACATACATACATACATACATACATACATACATACATACATACATACATACATACATACATACATACATACATACATACATACATACATACATACATACATACATACATACATACATACATACATACATACATACATACATACATACATACATACATACATACATACATACATACATACATACATACATACATACATACATACATACATACATACATACATACATACATACATACATACATACATACATACATACATACATACATACATACATACATACATACATACATACATACATACATACATACATACATACATACATACATACATACATACATACATACATACATACATACATACATACATACATACATACATACATACATACATACATACATACATACATACATACATACATACATACATACATACATACATACATACATACATACATACATACATACATACATACATACATACATACATACATACATACATACATACATACATACATACATACATACATACATACATACATACATACATACATACATACATACATACATACATACATACATACATACATACATACATACATACATACATACATACATACATACATACATAGTTGTAAAAAACGATAGAAGCTAAATAAAAAACGGGAAAAAACGTCGTTTTTTCGAAAAAATAAAAAACGGAAAAAAAACGGGAAAAAACGACAAAAGAAAATAATTTGACTTTCTCGCATCTTGTAGGCCCTACTGCAATTTAAAATTAAAAACCTTGTTTACAGAATTTAATCAGCAAATAACACAACTTCATTAGTAAACACTAAGTAACATCATTCTACAACAATTGTTTTATTTCTATAGGTTTGGTCTAATAAGAAATTGAGAAATTAAAAATATTGAAATTTTTTCAAATTTGAATTGTAAACATAATATGTCCACATAAGTTCATGCTGACTAAACTAACACAATTAAAAACTAAACTTGGTAGGTGTTGATTATATAGGCCTAGTGTAAACTTTCTCGCAGTAAATGCATTTCAATTTAGCCAATGCTGAGTTTTTGTCTTTATCGTGTATCAAAGTAACGTGAATCCATTCCGCAACCTTTTCTTTTGGTATTTGAGATAACTTAGAAATAACTTTATAAAATTTTATTTCTGGTCGGGTGCTCTTCCATAAAGTATTTATTTCTCAAAATGATGACGTAAATAGTGAGGTAAATTAGCTGAATCCTTGAAAGTACGGAGACAACGTGTGGGACATCAGACAAAAAATTAAACAGAAACTGAAAAACATTAACAGACAGTAAATAAATCAATAAATAAAGTTACATAAAAAACGGAAAAAAACGACAAGAAAAATAAAAAACGGAAAAAACGACGTTTTTGGAAAAAAATAAAAACGAGAAAAAACGGTTTTAACATCTATGCACACATCAATCAATCAATCAATCAATCAATCAATAACCTTTATTGGTACTCATGACAACTTTAACAATTGACAAGAAATCGTTAATATCGGCTAAATGGATAGCGTTTATCATTGCTAGACTGATTAATGAACTAAAAGTACAATAATTTGTTGGTGTTAAGCATATATTTTTATATTTAAATATTAGTACGCTCAATTGTTTATCACAAGGTTACTTATGCACATATTATTGTCTTCAATACCAAAGGGTAACCCTAAGGGGATGGAAGTCCCGCTAAACCAGGAATGCTCTACTAGTTAAATTATTAATTGAACCGAAGGCAGCTAAGTGATCCATTATCTGTTACAGTATCTGTTAAGAAATGTAATATTTTGATTTCAGTACTTAGGTCTTAACTACTCTTAACTATGAATTATAACAGAAATAACAAGAAATAAAATGAATCAAAGAGAAGCCTACTAAAGCAGGCTTCAAGGTGTCCTAACTGGGACTCCAATCATTCGCTTGATAATGGCATAGAAATAATTTACAGCAAGAAGTGTGAAAGAAGCAATCGACGACTCTTAAATCCGACCCCACTGCGACCTCACACCTTGACCTAGTGCAATCATGTAAAGTGAGATCAACTCAGAGATTACATGCCGTAAGATAATTACTCATTGATTAAATATGTTTTTAGGCTCTTTTTAAAAATAAACTTACTTTTTGCATTTCTGACTTCCAATGGCAATGAGTTCCAAATCAGTGGACCAGTTGACTTAATGCTGAATTTTCTCAAGTTTGTACGCGTTTTAATGGGTCGGTAGAGAGCGGCAGCTCTAGTGTAGTGTTTGTGCACTGCTGAGTTTAAAGTGAAATATCCTTCAAAGGAATCTGGTAGGAGATTATGACTATAAGAATAAATCATTTCAGCAATTTGGAAGGTCTTGATCTGTTTAAGATGCAGAAGCCTAAGATTTTTAAATAGAGGTTTTGAATGATCATTTCGACTTGCTCCTTCAACCATACGAATTGCTCTTTTCTGCAGTAAGGATAACTTGTGAAGATGAGACTCATAAGTTGAGGCCCATAGCAAGTTACAATAGCCAAGATAGGGAAGGATTAAGGTGTTGTACAGACTCAGTCTGATGTTTTTAGGAAGCATTTTTGCTACTCTCGAAATTATTCCAATGTTTTTCGCAATTTTTAGGGAAACATAGTTAATATGGGTTTTCCAAGTAAGGTGTTGGTCAATGAAGACACCCAGAAACTTAATCGAGTCTACTTTATCGATTGGAAGACTATTAATGGACAAATTACCAGTTATTGGTCTTATTTTTCTATGAGATTTGAAGATTATATAATTAGTTTTTCCTATGTTTAATGTCAATTTATTTGCAACAAACCAATCGTTGACTTTAATAAGCTCCCTGTTAACAGATTCCATAAGGGTTGTCCAAGAAGTACCAGACTGGAAAATATTAGTATCATCAGCAAAGAGTATGAAATAGAGAGACGTAGAGATCTTTGCAAGGTCATTTATATACAATAAGAAAAGAAGAGGCCCCAGGTTAGAACCTTGGGGAACCCCAGAGGTTATAATTCCCGGCATTGAGAGAATCCCATTACGGCTTACTATTTGGGTAAATGATTCTAAGTAGCTGGTAAACCAAGTAAGCAAGATCCCCCTAATTCCAAAGTTTCCAAGCTTATTTAATAGTATGGTATGATCGACAGAATCGAAAGCCTTGGCTACATCAGTGAAGACCCCCACTGCATATTCATTATTATCAATTGCCCTTGAGATTTTGTCCTCCGTGTCGAGGAGTGCCATAAAAGTAGAATGCCCAGTCTGGAATCCATGTTGTGAGGAGTGTATAGTTTTGGTCTTATTGATAAAGGAGCTTAGTCTTTGATGCATTATTTTTTCCAAAAATTTAGCAAAGAATGGTAAGATAGATATTGGACGATAATTTTCACAATTTTCTTTATTGCCCTTCTTAAAAACTGGTATTACTTTAGCCGCTTTTAATTGATCAGGGACCAGACCATTTAATAATGAGGAGTTGATGATTTCCATCAGGGGGTATGCAATTAAGTGCAGATTGGGTAGGGCTATGTATGGATCAATACCATCGAGACCCTTCGTATGGTTTTTTTTATGCTAAGTCCAATATTTAATATTTCCTCTTCCGAAGTCAGTAGTAGTCCCATAGATGATAGATTGGAAGCAGGTAAGTAGTCTTCATAAATGGTATTAGCAGGAGGCAGTTTAATGGCCAAATCTTTCGGGATGTTAATAAAATATTCGTTAAATTTGTCGGCTATTATTTTTGGATCTTCTATAATTGTATTCTGAATTAGCAAGGAATTAATTTTCATATATCCATTATCAAGGTGCAGGGCAGAGCGAATTAATTTCCAAGTAGACTTAAGGTCATCTTGATGTTTTAAAAATTCTTCTGCATAGTAGTGCCGTTCAGCAGCTATTCTTAAAGTTTTGAATTTGTTACGGTATAGAGTGAACTTTTTTTATTGTCGGAGCTAGGATTTTTAAGGTAATTTATGTACAAACGGTTCTTTTTTTCGTGGATTTTAATAGTCCAGAGGTCATCCACAGTTTCCTCAATTTGCTGTTTTTACTTTTAGTTTCAGCCTGAAGAGGAAACGTATCGTTATATGCCTGTTTACACTTACGAAAGAACGATTCATATGCATCATTGACCCTTCCCTGTGCGGAAAACTCGGTTACTAGATCCCATCGCTCCCCCATTAGAGCATCAGCAAATTTGTTTAGTCCACCCGGAGTAATAGATCTATGTTCTTTGTACATGGATTGAGTGGTGGAGTTGGTATCAAAGGAGAACTGGGCTAGGATGGGCAGATGATCCGATAAATCAGAGACGATAATTGAAGCCATAACCAACCTAGACCAGGCAGTAGTAAATACATTGTCTATAAGCGTCTTTGTAGTGGAGGTGATTCGAGTTGGTTTGGTAATAGCGGGGAGGTAATGATGAGCAAGCAGAGTATTATAATAGTGACTTGTCTCTTTGTGATCATTCACTCTCAACAAATCAACATTAAAGTCACCAAGAAGAATTATGTCTTTGGATTTGGGTTTCAAACTTGTTAGAAGTTGATCAAAGCCAGCAATGAAATCTTCAAGGCCCTGTCCAGGAGGTCTATAAATAACACCTATTACAGGAGTGGCATTTTAAAGTTAAGCTTAATGAATAGGCTTTCAAAACTATCTTCCTGCCCCCTCTGCTCTCTGAGCTCTGGAATTTGATAGTTCAGGGAATCCTTGATAAAGAAGCCAACTCCACCACCCCTGCCTCTTTCTCTAGCTTTACCAATAAAGACATATTCTGAATCGTGTCCAATAAATTTTTTTCCAGTCAGGTTTCTGTGAGTGCAATTATATCAGCCTTTGTTTTAATCGCTATTTCAGTAATTTGGTCAATTTTGTGGGTGATACTCCTGCAGTTTATGTGCATCATCGTTAGGAGTGAATTTTTCTTTTCATGATATGTCAAATTTTTCTTGAGAACATCTAGAGCAGCATAGTCACTAGTCCATGAGGTGCATCTACAGCTGTGTAGGCCCTATAACAATTTTGATCAGGATCAATGTTACCATTAGTATCAGAGCCAATAGTTTCAGTTTCAGGTAGGAAGACTTCAAGTTCAAGATCCTGTACAATTTCCATGTTTAGTATCGATTCGTCATCACCACTGGAGTCAGATGAGCCAGTATAATTAGAGTCCTCGTTATCATCAGTCAATCTCACATGTTTAGTTTACTCGCTAGAGACTTCACGTGTGGGGTCTGAATCCCCAGCAGGGCCAGCATATCCCGCATTCCAAGTCTCATCCCGTACCATTGCCGCATGGCTGTCACAACTGGAGTCCCATAGAGGAGTAAACGCCGACAGGTTAGTTTATACGCAATACTCCTAAATATCGAGGTGCTAATTTTAGTTCCGCTTAATACAATCATAGTCTCATGTTACAGAGTGAGCATCTCTCACTTGTTCATTCCTCATACAAGCTAACTTAACTAACTTTAACTATACAAGGAGAAAACAAACTGTGGCAATACCAGGCAGTGTCAGTGCCGAATGTTAACCAACAAGGCATAATAGTAAACAAAGTCAAGAGGCATTCATCCATAATGTAACCAAATGAATACACAGTGAAACCACTTAAATAATACAACTCAAGTAAAGTCAAAGAAACCACTTAAATAATACAACTCAATTAGAGTCAATGAAAGTCAAAGTATTCGTTTATCGAAGACTATATCCTCCGTCGGAAGGAGTAGAGGAACCAATTAACATATATTCAAGTATCCAACATGGAGCTTCTATTCTTGGTCCAAATTGCATGTATTCAAGCAAATGTATAGAATCATTAGCTAGTCACGGTTCATTGATCGGGCTACATGATATTTATCTGGTATTTATTGCAATAGAATTATTATCTTAAAACAGAAAATTGCAGCATCAAGAGCCTCCTACTCTACTTTTTTTTATTAGGCAAGGCATTTTAATGTCAACTATAGTCTTAGACATCTTAGTGATGTGGTATTAGCTTACAGCCTATTTTAAGGGCTGTGGGCAGCATATAGTGATTAATCAATAGCATGGTGTTGATAACAGAGAGATGTGACTCACATCTGCTTTTTCAAGATAGAACGTCCATAAATGGAATGAGCCAATCATAGTTCCATACTGGTTGTAGAGCTTAAGAATACTTCGTAGTTCGGAGGAAATGATAAGTAACCGTTAGGCGATAGTCCGTAGGAGGGTGATTGAGATCCGTGCCTGTCGTGAGCGAGTAGAGCATTCCGTAAGAGAATAAAAATCACTATCTGTGGTCCGAGTGATGCGATGCGAAGGTTTTTCTGATTACCCGAGAGGAGATAGTCCACGAGGGGATGACAGAGGTCTGCCTCAGTCCTTGGGGACATGAGGACATGTTTATCACCGAATTTGTGATCACTTTTCGTGATCCAACGTGAGCAATGTAGAGAGGCCCACAGCCTGAGTAGCCGCCACAGAAACCGAGTCCTTGAGCAATTGCACCGATGTAAGTTTCTGGAGATCCTGCAATGAGTTAATCTTCCTTGGTTTGTGGCTCTGGTCTGCAGTCACCTGTAGGAAGACCATTCCACCTGCAGTCCAAGTTGAATATGCAGACCCTTCTTTAACTACAGCTCTGGCCTTGGCATAAATTAAAGCATTTCTTTGAGAGAGAGATGCTCATTAATGTAGAGCTTTGATTTGCGCAGCTGTGAACGCGACTTGAAAATGAGATTTCGGACTTTCAAGGTGGTGAACATAGCTACAATGGGCCTTTCACTTTCTTTACCCCTTTTGGGGATACGGTACGCGGTGGAGATATCCTCCTCAGAAAGATTTAAACACAGAGTGTTAGTGCATAAGCCAAGGGTGGCCCGGATCGCCTCCTTTTCAGCTTCTTGTCTGATCTTAGACGTTGTATTCAGCTCTTCCACGCCGTGAAACACTAGGTTATTTAACCTAGCTTCAACCTCCAACTGTGACAGACGAGAGCGCAGCTGGCTATTTTCCTCCTCAAGGTGAGTCTGTTTGATAGTCACCTTTTCAATCTGCTCCTTCATTATGTCATTAATCTTTTTGTCCAGGATCGGTTCAATTTTGAGCATGACCCTCGCAATTATGGAGTCAATTTTCTTCTCGATCATGATCTCCAAGGCCGGCCCTAGCGACGTTTCCAGTCTTTCCACCAATAGTTCGGTTATTTTTTGGTCTTTGAGTAGTTCAACTAACTCTTCTACTTTAGCGTTCTTCTTTGACATTTTGGCACGTTCGTGACTTTTGCGCAGAGATTATGGCCTAGTAGAACCAATTGTAACAGTTTCGATTTCAGAATCAACAAGTCGATCCACGAGTTGCTAGAATGAATATGCGCAAGACTTGTCTTTTATTAGAATGTTGTACAGTTCCACGAAGAATGTAGTACAGCTCCACGTGTATCTGCGCAGCCGGTCTCCTGTACAATTAGCTTCCCAGATAGAACGCTGAAAACACGCCCCTAGGTCCGTGCATTATTATTGACTTGCGAATAGTGCTGTGAGTGCCCATCCCATAATCGTCATGATCATTCTCGCACACAAATTCGTTAATTCTTGTAAAGTCTAGTTAAATTCTATCCATTACAGACAGACAGACACACACACACACACATACATCATACATACATACATACATACATACATACATACATACATACATACATACATACATACATACATACATACATACACACACACATCATACATACATACATACATACATACATACATACATACATACATACATACATACATACATACATACATACATACATACATACATACATACATACATACATACATACATACTTCGAAATAAGTAGTGCACTTAAAGCTTCCTCTTCCTCATATTCCTCCGTCCCAGACATTTGTAAATGTAACTTGAGATCTCTAGATTATTTGGAATGAAGCACATTATGAAAGTCAAATTAAGCAATTCAATCTTGCTTGCAACTTTACATGTATTTCTGAATGTGTTTCACTAAGTGTAGTGAAATATGGGCAATCACAGATGATGCTACTTTTTAAAGGGTAGATTTGTGCTTGTTTGTTTGGACATTTGTTTTGATTTTCGACTAAATTATATTACCATACAAGGCTGGACTGTAAAGAGTAGCGACTAAGCTGACTAAACGACGACGCCTATCATAAATGACAGGTGTGAGATGATAGAGACGTGCAGGAGGCACAGTGGATTCACTTGTCGGAGATGACTGATTGACAGGTGGAGGTGAATAATGAGAGGGCGAATAAAAGAAATTAAAAAGAGGAGAAAGTGGCAAGTGGTTGGGGCAGAAATGACTGATTGACAGGTGGAGGTGAATAATGAGAGGACGAATAAAAGAAATTAAATCGGAGAAAGTGTGAGAGAACGAGTTTGCTCAACTGAAGGTATCGCGGCAACATCCAGAGAGACGACGACGATTCAACCGTGAATCTCATAAACGGGTTGACAACGCAATGTCTTTGGCCGAAGCGCATCACGGTCTCTCTTTAAATTAAGTTGTGTTAAAGCTGTTGTAAAAATACGTCGTACAAATTTCATTAATATAAGAAATAATTGAAATACATCTCGTGTACTTCACACAGTATCAATAACAATCACGAGCTAGGGTAGTCCCTGAAGATCAAGCCGCTGAACTTTAGCCAACAAGATTCTGCAAGAAGTTCTCGTCATTGCCAGATACGGTTGTCGACGACGGACGAGAATAGCGATGACGGCCATCGTTCATCTTTTCTTACAGTACAATGAGTTTATAGACGTTTCTTTTGCTAAGCAACTAATTGTGCTGTTTCAGGCTTGTGTCCTCCTGGTTTCACTTACCTGCCTTCGGCTAAAAGTTGTTACAAGGTTGTATATGAAAGTCACGACTGGAATTCGGCTGGTAAGAAATGCCAGGCGTTACATCGAGGATCTCACTTGGCTGCCATTACAAGTGCAGCAGAAAACAGCGCAGTGAAGACATTCCTTGCAGCAGAGCTTTCAAGTATGTGAATGTATTAAAGCAATTCCCAATGTTCAGTCATTTATTGGATGTATGTCAGTAGCTCTGGATGTAGGGCCTGTGTGTGTGTGTGTGTGTGTGTGTGTGTTTGCATGTCTGTATTTATGTGTGTATGTATCTATGCAGGTTTGTATGTATCAAAACACTTATTCTAGCACAAATTGCTATCCAAACCCTCTCAAGACAGTTTGGGGAAGTTTTATCGAACAGAATCACTTACAATAACACTCGTTAGCAGCGGAATATGTTCTAAGAGTTAGGTCGAGGTTATGAAACTTCTTATATTTGTCGGTGTTGTACCGACCAGCGCAACCGACCCCAGGAGCAGAATATTGAATTTCATTCTCTCGATAGAGGGCCAGTGGAACTTGTCCGTAAATTAATCTCCACTATGTGAGAAATTCATCAGATTGACAAGTAGTCGATTGGCGCAGTTGAGTAGGGAGTGAAACTGACGCATTCTGAATTTGGGCACACCTGAAAGGATGAAATTATTATAGCTAAATCGTGTCAGAACAAATGAATGTAGGACTGTCTCTGCGACACAAAAACTTTAATTATTTTCCATTACTATTCTAGTTTATTTGTAGGCCTACTAAAAGTCTTTCTGCTTTCGAACATGACTGGGCCAAAATATATTTGTAATATATTTTGCTTAGATAGAATGATTCCGTGTCAGTGTGCAGAATCTAGTAATATTTCAGCTAATAACTTTAGTGGTTAAATCTGATTATTTGATATAAAAGTAGAATGTATATAGGCTGCTACAAATTTTTATTCCACTTAGGTTATCGTGTTCAAAGTCTACACTGGTGTTAATAACCATAGTATGCTTCGCTAATTTGGAATTTACATCTTGTTAGAAAGCGAAAACCAGTCTTTGTTGTCAAGACCTAAACCCCAAGATTAAGACCAAGGCCAAGACATTGAACCTCAAGACCAAGACCGAGACCAAGACCCCAAAAAATCACGATTCATATCCAAACTTCTATTCCTTACTAAAAAAAATTGTCAAATTGGACTACTCGCTATTTCAATTAAAACACGAGTCTATTATTTTATTCAAGCAAACAACTCTAAGTGCAGACTGCAGATAATACCGATTCTGTATTTACAAAAGTCCTTCATGCGAAATGTTATTCCAAATTCCTGTTGCATTTGATAAGAATCAATTCGCTCAGAATTTTGTGACCAAGACGTGCCCTCATAAAAATTCCGCCATGTAAAACAATACGTTCGACAGGTGCTGAAGTCACTTTTCAAGCAGTGGATGTAAATGTAGAAATTGTGAGTCTGTTTTGAAATCTTCCCATGGTTTATAACCGGAAGTCAAAGCAATTGTCCAGTACAGTAAAACCTCATTCACACCGTGCAAATACTAAAGCATTTCTACTAGTAATTATTTGATAAATTGTTAAAATTCGTACGTTTTGACTGTTCATATTGACAGTCGAATCTTGGTCTTGGTCTTGCAAGACCAAGACCAAGACTGTGAACCCCAAGACCAAGACCAAGACTTTGTACCTCAAGACCAAGGCTTTTGGTCTCAAGACCTAGACCAATACTTTTAAAAGTGAACTCGAGTGCACTCGAAATTAAGACCTGGCGAAAACCGTATATATCGTTATACCAATATTTACTAGAGTTGCACAAATAAATGCAAATACATGTTTTTACCGGAAATGTAGGTAACCCTGCTTGCGGTGAACTTTGGATAAGCGGTCAACGTCTGATCGAAAGCTGCCAGAGTCCTTTCGTATGGAAACCATCAAGCAACGAAAAGCTGCCGGTTGTGTTTACCAGTTGGTCAGCAGATGAACCAAACTGCAGCGGCAACAATGAATTCTGTTTGCATATATATCCCCATCGTAACTTCGACTGGAACGATAATGATTGCAACAGGAAGCTTTGTGCTTTGTGCGAATACAAACCTTAATATTTTAAACAGATTTCACTCTCCCACGAATGTTCGTGTACCTAATGAAAGGAAGTATTACTGGAATCAACTCTTTTCTAGCTATTAAATGGAAAAGTCTGAAAGTAATAACTAAAAACCTTTAGCTTACCCGAGACTCAAGTGGAAGTCTCTTTAAAAATAAAATATTGTTACAACTGATGATTATTTTCTGTTTGAAATAAAATTAAACTAGTCATTAATTTTATGGTCCTTATTCGCCATGATTTTTTATAAAGAAAACCAAGTGGGGCATCCTCTTAATTGGCTAAACCTTGCATAGAAATACATATCGGCCTACTGGAAAGTTCTCTTTTAAAATTAAACTTTTAAGAGTAGCTACCTTTCATTTTATGTAGACTATCAGACGTTAAATGAAATAAGGTAATAAACAGCAAAATGCACAACTATTGTATGATTATTAATAAACGTTTTGATCTAAATTACTCGTTACTATTGTTACTAACGTGTTTACATACCTACGTACATATATGCTAACATACATAATACACACACATGCATACGTACACACAATGTTACACATGCATTTATATAATAATATGTGCATATATGTATTTATGGACGCATGTGGCCGGAAAGAAGAGTAGAAAGAGATAGAAGAAAGACCTTATTGACTTACTGACATACATACGACATACATATAATGCATACAAAACGCTTCATACAATACCCGCATACATACAAACATACGGCCCATTTCAAGACCGTTTCAGTGTAGACCTTAATCAAGGCGTCATTTACATGGATCTAGGGAGTTTAGCGACATTTATAAAATAAATAAATAAATAAATTTATGGCAACAAAGGCCGTTGACGTCGACAGAAATGATTTTGAACAGTTCTCACTGTTTGCATGACATGACACAGCTGCGAATTACCGTCGACGATTGATGCTTGATAATCAGATATTGGTGGCGCTTAATAAATGCATGATGATACTAATGACAGTAACGATAGTGGTAATAATTGCGATAATAGTAGTAATAATAACAATTAATTATGATCACTTAGTTATTCGTTATTTAAGGAACCAATTTTGACATCATCTGTTTCCTTGGAGATCTCGTTTTCCCTTCAATTGTTTAGCACCTAATCTCTGGCTAAATCAGATACCGATGATTATATCAAATTACGCTGGATTAAACAAGTGTATATATGCGTTCGCGGTTGCGGGCCCCAGATGGAGCGGTCTCCTTGCAGTGAGCTTGGAGAGACTTGCATTCCACCTGATCTGTGATGTCGTACTCCCATGACCGTGACGGTCAGTTGGTTGAGCTGAGGACAGGAAATATGTGAAAGAGCTCAATTAACTTTTTCTGTTGTTTCCGCTATTCACACAGAAGCTAAGTTAAACAATGGGGTACCGAATGGGGGGCGGCACTTTTGCAGGGGCGGCGAAATAGGGTTCAAGAAAAATAAAAAGTGAAACTTGGATAAAAATGAAAAAGTAGGAGGTAAAAGCTCGCAAGATAACGTTAATAGCATAATGATCGTAATCGTAATCGTAATCGTAATCTCCAATTTTCTAAAGCGCCACTGTAAAGCTGAGCGCAAAGCACCAGCTTATTCACGAGCGCTGCGACGTATCCGAGGGGTTGTCCAGAAATCGATGTCCGTTGGTGGTCCGAGTCCGGTTGCCTGAAAGACCAGAGAGAGGCAGAGCAACTGTTACGGAGGGTATCGTTGAGGACGAGATAGCTTGGAAGGCAGAGGATCAGATGGATTAGGAAAGGAAATCTTGAAGAGATGAGTTTTCAATTTGGAGTGGAAAGCCTGTGGGGTGATGAGTAGAGGAGCCTGAGATAGATGACGATGAGTGAGTGCCGGTATTGGTGGAGGAACTGAGTAAATTCGGAATTCGGGAGGAAGTTCGTTCCAGAGTTGAGGTGCAGTGTGGGATATAGATCGGTTGGAGAACTTGAGGCGAGTAGTGACTGGAGGACGGGAGAGAGTGAGATGTGAGGATGAACCGGTAGACCGGGGTGGCTGGATAGTGAAGAGTTCGCGAAGGTATTTTGGCTTCTGATAATAATTATGGTAATTATAATATAATATGATATGTATGTACTGTACGTACATATCACAGCGAGTCGGCGACAGTTGCAAGTCATACAATAAAATGTTTTATTATCTAATAAAATAGCTTAGGCCTACAGTTAGTTGGAAATGTATAGCTAAAACGGACAATTACAAAATACGGTGAAAGTGAAAAATCCAGAAAGGCTATAAGCTGTAAAAAAATTAAATTGTATATGCAATACTATCGTCATGCAATATCTTATAGAAAATAGCATATCGAAAATTAAGTGGCCAAGGGCAGCATTTTGGGCCCTCAGCTCCGTACGCCACTGAATGTTATAAGCTCCGCTAAAGAAGAGCTCACTAGGCCTTTCTCGCTTGGGTACGATAAAAGTTATTTGAAAAATAATTAATGTACAGTAGCATACCTTTCGAAACATTCACTCAACCGTCCACCACACAGCAAGACGACATTCGACACAACAGCAACACCTTCTTCAACCGTCGAAGAGTTGACTTAACAAACACCCGCAGCGAAAACAGCAACGCTATCGGTCACACAGGACACGAGACAACGAGTTAGAAATAAGAGGAGGAAACCTCTTTCGGTTCTCCTTGAAAACTCTATGAACTGAGCCTTGACAGAAAGCTTAACTAACAACAGATTGTCATCAGACCAAAACCAAGCGCCAAGCTCAACACACCCTCTAATTTCTAAAGCTTATAATAGCCTCCTATCTTGAACCATTCCTTGCATAAAACTGGTCAAGTAAAACGTCCTTCGCACTCCATCTGCCAACCAACTTTACCAATATATCAATGCAGTGCAGGCAATAGGTAACAAAACCTCGCATCTGAATTAGATGAAACTAAGTTTCCCATGAAATGATCCATGACAAAAATCTATTATTATTTTACATTAAAAGTCGATCTAGTCTTACAAAACAAAAACAATTCTAAAGACTTAAAGAGTCCTAGTTCTAATGCAGGCTGAATCAAGAAATCCGTCAGAATGGTCCAACATCCCAGCCAGTGACGACTGTCCAAGCAAAGCATTCTCCAGCGTAACATCTTCGGGTAGAGTTGTCGATAGACGAGATGAACCGTTGAAGACTGTCATCGTCAAAATTCCCGACAACGAATTCCATTGCCATCTTTCTTGTTGCCAAGTCATGTAGAGAAGCGTTTGGGTCCGGCAAACCCTGACGCCTTTTTCGTTCACTGACATCAACACTCTAGCTAGTACCAGAACCAGTAGGCCTACCACGAAAACGTTCGCTGTAGTTGACGAAATCGTAGATGAACGACAACCCTTACGACGTTGGCAACTCGAAGATGAAACTCGCCAGCTTCCTGCAAATAGTCTCTCATACAAAATTGAGAATCATCCAAAAGTATATTCGCAGTGTCTAAAATATCCGTTATAAATAATCAACCTCTACTTCCTCAAAATATCCTCAGTTATACAAACGCGAACACCGTTCCTACCTCTATTACCTAATACCAACGCAAGTAAATGATTTGTCGCATCATGCAGTACAACAGAATTTCCAATTACAAAATACTTAAGGTATTGAGAAGACAAACAAGTTTATGTTGATACGCTTGCCCAAATACAACACTTGTAGTAGATAAACAAACAATATTCTATTCATCTTGCAATAACGTGCATACAAACAAATTAACACACATGCACACACACACATATCGAACTGCATAGCATATATGAATATCAGGGTTATAACTTTCGGACTTAAAAAAAAACGATTTCCTGTATCATGAATGGATAAACTTTTGCTTAGAAACACTGAAAAAGTGATCAATTCTTCTCAGTTGTGAAAAAAGTCACCCCCAAATGAAAAGTTTGAATCACCGTATATGTAACGTTGCTACTCATAAGTAGTAGCACTGATAATAACTTTATGGAACTGTTCAGAACTTTTGAAGCTATCTGGAACTTCCTAAAACTGTTGAGTACTTCCTAGAAGTATCCAAATATTGGTCTATATAGAAAGGTTTGTGGGCAAACAGCTGAACTTGCCAATTTTAAAAATTTTTTCAGTGGCAATAATATAGGCAATATAGGCCTACAGTATCACACAAGAAAAGTGCAACTAGGCTACCAAAGACACTGCTAAATTGATGGAGGAAATGATTGAAAAGTTACAGATTGGACAGTCGTCCTTACATTTTGATGCCAAGCACATTGAGGAAAATGAATATCAGGTTGTGGTACTGAAGAATGAGAGAACCGAAGTAAAAGTGGATGCACTGCGTCTGAAAGATGGCATGGCCGAAACTATTGCTACAGGAATTGCAAAAGTTCTTGATGAATACAACTTATGGAATGCAATGAAGATGACCATTGCTGATACAACCATTGTTAACACTAGGAAAAAGAATGGAGTTGTTGTCAAATTGCAACGAATGTTCTCAGGCAAGGGTGTCGGCAAACCACAATTTATCAGTTGCCAGCATCACATTCTGGACAGGATTCTCAGGGTGGTCATGGACGAGGAACTTGGTGGTAACACCAGGTCTCCAAACATAGAGTATCTGCTTCTGTCTCAACTGATGAATTAGTATGAGGAACTGAAAGCACAGTTTGTTAATGAAACAGAAGAAATCCTCTACAAAGCAGGCTGGAGAGATGACATGAAATTGTTATACCATCTTACACGGGTGTTCAGATTCTTTGAGGAAGAAGGGTTTTTCCACTAGTTAAGTTTAAGAAAATTCCAAACATCAGCAATGTTAGGTGGAATTCAAGAACATTCTTGCTATCCTTGCATTCATTCTTTTTATCCCTACAACAAGGAAGACTTTAGAAAAGGTGTGCAGATTCGTTTCATATGACTGGGCAGACTAATGGTTTACTAAACAGATGTACAATAAAAATGACTTCAAGAACTTGTCAGAAATATTGAAGCCTTACAAAAAAGCATTGAGGGTATTGGCGAATCACTGCTTCACCGCTTCTGGCTCCAGATACCAAGAAGTAATCAGTGCACAGAACGCGCAATCACAATGATGCGGGAACGTCATGAAAGACAAACTGTAACATCGATTTATTCCAAGCAATAAGCAATGATGTACATTGTAAAGCTGTATATTGTACAATGTACAAAACATTGCACAAGTATGTATGTACAAAATATTGTTTGAACTATTGTTTGAAATATTGTTGGATCTGTTGGGTATTCCATGGTTGTGTAAATGATTGCATGAAGTCTTACTCTTACTCTTACTTCGTCCACCACACGACAGTCTGTTGAAGTGATCAGGTGAAAAGACCCCGCATGTTGGAAAATTGTCTCAGGGGAGCGGTCGCTCCCCCTGCTCCACCTCTACATGTAACTACGAAAAAACTCGCTTAATGTTCCAACACAGCAACCGTCCCAGACGAGGCTTGAAACTGTACACTCCGCGTTACAAGCCGAACACTCTAACCATTTGGCCACCGTACCCGGTGTATATTGTTCTAGTAATATTGCACACAGAACTCTTATCTTATCTTATCTGAACATTTATAAAGCGCTTCTCTCAGCAGGGCTATCCAGAAACGCTCTCAACGTGACAGGCCCGTAAACAAGTTAGTCTGTAGGCAGCGAAGTGTAGGTGTGATTCCTTCTAGAATCCTACTACGGACTGCAGGGGGAATGGTCATTCCATAGTGATGGACCCCCTACAGCGAAAACCCGATGCTGGGCCAGAGAAGTTCAGATCGAGGGACAAAAAGATCAGATCGGACGGCGGAACGAAGAGGACGAGATGAGCGGGTAGAGAGTGGTTTGCACATCAGATCACAGAGATATCTAGGCGCTAGACTCTGCTAGGACTTAGTTACTAAGAGCAAGACCTTAAATCTGACCCTAGACGCCACAGGAAGCCAATGAAGATCATTGATCATGTATGTGGAAATATGCGAGTTACTAGGATACGTGCAATAAGTCTGACGGCAACGTTCAAGACCGACTGCACTGAGGGCAGACGCGTCTTTGGAAGCCCGATTAGCAACGAGTTACAATAGTCGATGCGTGTACAGGAAAGGCATGCACCATAGTCGTAAAGACAATTGTGGATACTGACCTCCTAATGACTCTAAGACGCCTCAGGAGCGGGTAAGCAGTGTTAGGTGCTCAGTAGACGTCAAAGCACTATCAAACGTGACACCCAGATCACGAACACTGGAGGATAATGTAACGTTTGGAAATAGTGAGGACAGCAGCTGGGGTCAAGTTTTAACAGTTGTTGTTTGGTTCCAAACCAAATCTGTTGGGTCTTTGAGGGATTGAGCCTGTCTATCTGCCATCATCCAGAGGTGGAGATCCTGTGATAACGATTCCACCCACCTACCATAGGGATCTGCTCAGATGGTGAGTCTGTACTAAAGCTGAAGCAAATCTTGAAATATAAAAAGACTGGTACAGATCAACAACACAGATTAACATGTATTAGGCCAAGAACAGTTGGAACATATGACCCCAGTAATAGTTGTTAGTAACTTTGTGTAATATATCCATTGCAGTCACGATAGCTTCATAACAAAGAAAATGTAACTAACAATATGTGATCTCCATATATTTTTTATTCAGACAGATTGTGGAGCCTCTACCTCGCGTCAATGCCGTTTCTTGTAAAATGTATTAAAATGTCAATAATTATTATAGTATGAAAGTAGTTGTGAAAGTAGTTAACTAGTGTAGTTATAACTGCTGCAAAAATAGTGTGACTAATTTCTAACTACTAATTACTAAAAGTAATTCTAACTACTTATTAACTACTTAAAAGTAGTTATAACTAGTAGTTGGCAAATACATTAGTAAAAAGTGCCCATCACTGTCGATTGATGCTAATCAATCCTTAACGAATAACAAATGAAAATAAATATAAAGTTCAGGTTTCCTGATTGCCAGAGGTAGGTACAGTTACAAAGCACGAAGGAGTCTTAGAGAGAGACGCCAGACCAGCGCTGAGCGCAGCTGAGCCATGAGGTCTGTGATGACTAATTTTTGCAACGCTGACGAAAATCTCTTCGTCGTCGAGGTTTTTGCATATGCTCTATCTCACTGCAATCAACTTCGTCCTATCTCTGTCTCGGCGACCCATCCACCGCGAAACTCTGCGCCCACCCCTAGGAGTTCACGGTTTTGTTTTACATCAGTGGTTCTCAACCGGTGTGTCGCGACACACTAGTGTGTCGCGCATCGACCGGCAGTGTGTCGCGTAAACCTGGTGTGTCGCTGGTGTGTCGCGATAAAATTGGTGTGTCGCGAATTCTCACAGCCTACGCCAGTCATTTCTACATTACACTTACTTACTTGAAGCTTAGCGGACGTAGGCTGTGAGAATTCCTAACAATCCATTTATAATATCTATTCTATTATATCGTAATCTAAGGTTATCTTATACACCATAGACCCCTACACGTTTGCGATGGCGCCGATGTTAACTTTTAGCCATTATTGCAACATTTGGAAAGGATAAATTGATCAGTATAAAGCGAACATGTTACGAATCTTCTACTGGTCATGCGAAATCAAATTTTGGTAGCAATGAGACGGGTTCTAGCACCAACAATAGTGAATACGCAAACAATGACGCTGCCACTGCTAGTTTTAGTAAACCAATCAAGAAAAACATGAGAAAGAAGAAATCTAGAAAGTTATGTACAAGCAATCCTCAAGAACTCAGTTGTGGGCTAAGACATACAAAGGGGAACATTACAATACACTGGAGAGGTGGGCGTCCGGAGGAGGGCAAGGGGGCATTTGCCACCGAATTTTGCAAATATGTTACAAAAATAAAATCTTTTTATTACTATGATTATTATAACAGCCCAACACGATTTTAAATGCAAAAACCTCTTAATTATTTAGGTAAGTCCTTGATAGTTATTTATTTTTAAAGTTGTCACGTGTTCTATGTTCATGAATATGGAAACACGTCACTTTACTCCTCCTACAAAATTTTGTGCCATGTAAAACATTTTGCCCCCTGTAAAAATTCCTGCGGACGCCCATGCTGGCGAGCAAAGCAATCAAAGAGTTGGTTTCATTTCATAGTTCCTACTTATCTGAGCAAGGTTTTTCTCGGATGATCAACATAAAGAAAAAAAAGGAATAAAGTGGTCAGAAGATCTCTCTCAGCCTGCTTACGTGATGCACTTACAAAAACTGTGGATCCTCCATTTGCAAATAATCCACAGAAAATCCAGGACCAAAATCTCAGTAACTGCATGCTACTAAGTTAACGTAGAAACTGGAAAGGATTCAACATGAACATTTTCATTCTTTAAAATGTTAAAAATTTAAAATGTTAAACTAGTTTAACTTTAACATTTTTAACAATGTTCACATACGATTGCGTGGTGTGTCGCCAAATTTGGTGGCAAGTTTAGGTGTGTCGCGTGCCAAAAAAGGTTGAGAACCACTGTTTTACATGAACTTTGAACTTCGGACGCTTGAGCTAGTATTTAGACTAACTTGATCAGCAGCATTCGCAGATTTTGCAAATAAACTTAGAAATTATTAATTAGTTTGGTTAATTTCTTTCGATTCGTGCTATAATTTCAGGCATTCATACATACATACAATCATACATACATTCATACATACAGAAGAAAATACAGACAGACAGAATAAACATACGCACGTACATACATCCCTTTGGTGCTCAGTTAGCTAAGCGTAGCCGTGTCCAACAATATAACGCCACACACTTCTGTGCTAAGCCTTCCTCAAAGCTGTACTAAGGCCAAAATTTTACTCTGAGAGATGCTTTACTTAAAGTAATTACATTGGTCGAAAATGTAGTTTGCTCCAATCTCACAGAGGATTGTACATTGGGGTTTTTTCATCTGAAGCGCAAGCAATATGCCAGAAGTATTCGTTTCATACGACAGTAGAGTCAATTATATCACTGTTCTAGTCCCGATCAAGAGATTACGATACTAAAATAGTAGGCCTAAGCACTTCATAGCCAAGATTTCTTCTTAGGGTTATCTGGAAAACGAGGTCTTCTTGAACATATCTTCATTCCTGAGATCACTCACTGGCGCCCATATATTTCATGGTGATGGATATAAATTGCATTGTATTTGGAAATTTCTAAAGCGCCTCTTGACAATAGAAGTCATTCAGATAAACTCTCAGCATGGGAGCTAGCCTATGTGGGTCTTTCGGTGATGAATTAACTCATCAAACTTATGAGATATCCAACATGGAAGCATAAATCAATCAATACTCGTTTTGTCAGAGTAAAGAACAGAAAGATATGTTATCGGACCGAATAGGCCTCTCCTCTAGTTTCAATCTATCGCAATGGCAAAGGGACTTCGAGCAAAAGAAACATATGAATTTATGACCCGTCTGTAACTAAATCACAGCAGCTTGTTCATTTACTCACATCATGACTTTTCATTTATAACGCGCGCAATTATTCCTACGACCTAATTTACTAACTGAACAAATATTTAGAGGTAAGTCTTTGACGATGGACTTTGCATAATGGAAGAAATCTGTGAATTATAATACGTGTTAGGCAAAGGACCAATGTTGCAGCTTGTTAACAAACCCTAAAAATTAAGTGAGACATGTCACCATCTGTCAAACAGCTCAACACCACTGCTGCACAATTTTTTATATCGCATTTTCACAATTTTCCTGGTTTCTTTTGTCATTGTTTTTTAAAGGAAATGTTATTAAAAGTGTATATGCCTACTTTAAGTGAGTTCTTGTGCATTTGTGGCTCCCTCGTCCTCACATACCTCATCCATGGAATTTGAAGATTTCGACTTGAGGTTGCTGTATATTTAGAACAGGAAGTAAATTGCATAATGACACAAGTGAAGTAAGCAAATGACAACTGACAACATTTGTTGTTTCTTCTGCATAAGCAAATGACTGACTGTTTCAGGCAAATGCCCACGTGGTTTCACTTATCTGCCTTCGACTGGAAGTTGCTACAAGGCTGTCTTTGAAAGTCACGACTGGACCTCAGCTGCTCAGAAATGTCAGACTTTCCGCTGTGGATCTCACTTGGCTATCATCACAAGTGGAGCAGAAAACAATGCACTGAAGAAATTCCTTGCATCAGAGCTTTCAAGTACGTACATGTACATGGTTGAACATGCTTGCTGAATATTCAGGCATTTTCTCTGCATGTGTGTATGGGTGCCATATGTCAAGTCACATTCTCTATTGCGTTTAAGTAACTTACATTCAAATAATCAGAAAACCCGATGAGCTCAAGTTGCTCTAAGGCAGCGGGCACTCCACTAGCAAACAGGGCATAACGATTGAAGACGCGGTTAGCTAGAGACTGGAACATCAAACTCGCTGATGTTTGTCGGTGCCAACCAAAGACGCCCACCCCATCAGCAGAACGTTGAAGCCTTATTCGCTTCTCGACCGAGAGCCAGTGGAGCGTTTACCTCATAGTTATCATCTCCCATATATGAGAGAAATTCAGTAGATCGCGAGTAGTCGGGGGTGTAGTTAAGAACGCCCTGAAGCCGACTCATTCCGAATTTCGACAGGCTTGCTTGGATGGAATTACAATAGAAGTGCGTCAGAATAAATTGATGTACGAGTTTCTCTGCGATACTGAACTAGAATTATTTTCCAATATTGGTAAAGTTCAACGGTACGATATTCGAATATCCGTATTCAAATAATTGTGACTGGGCCAACATACTTGCAACGAATTTTGCTTCGAATTAGGATGTTTCTGTCAAAAGCTTCAGTGTACAATTTCATAAGTTTATGCAAAAGTAGAATTTTTAGTATTTCATTGGCTGCTACAAACATTGTCACTATCTAGGTTATCATACCCCAAGCCCAAACAAGCATCATTATCTACCAGTTGATTGATTCCTTGGAAATTCAGTTTAATTTAAATTCTGCATCCTCTGTTCCATGAAATGAGATGACAGCGCATTTTCAATCAATGACGTAAAGTTTGCACTAAATTCAGCAACACAAAAAATGCGAATACGTGTTTTTTATAGAAAATAAACGTAGGCCTAACACCGCTTGCATAGCGAGTGACTGGACTGACCTTGGAATTCTGTTTTGGACAAGTGGTCAACGTTAGATTGAGAACAGCTGCCAGAGTCCTTTCGTATGGAAACCATAAAGTGACATACAGCTCCCATTCGAATTCACCGACTGGGTAGCAGGTGAACCAAACTGCCACCGGAAAGGAGAAGTGTGCACTGTGCATGCATCTTTTGACCAATAAGAACTTCGGTTGGAACGATATACAGTGCCACGAGAAGATTTGTCCATTGTGCGAGTACAACCCTTATTAGTTTAAAACCGTTTATTTTCACGGTAATTGATATTAATTTGCAGTGTGTGTCTCTTGTTGATCAATTGACTCCATAAAACTGGTCTCAGATATTCAACCACGAGGCGTAAATCAATCAATAGCCTTTTGTGAAAATAAAGAACAGAAAAATATGTTATCGCACTGGCAAAAGGGCTTCGAGCAAAAGAAATGTATGAATTTATGACCCGTCTGTAGTTAAATATGGCCAATCAACGACGATGCTATTGGATTTGAGTAGTTTAGTGTAGATTTAGTCATTTGTTTGTTTGTTTGAACATTTATAGTTATAAACTACAAAACTTGTTTAATGCTGATGGCTAATTGTAAAGAGCAAGGAGGTAGGTTATTAGGCGACCACTCCTGTCGCAAAATCAGACAGAGAGGGGAGACGTGAAGGACAGCCATTGGTCCTCTGATTGGAGAGCGGATCAGGCAGAGATGGATGATTGACAGCTAGAGGTGAAAGAGGTTAAGAGGAGACGAAGGGAGAATCTGGCATTCACTAACTGATGGTTATCAGAGAGCCGACGATAAAGTGCATCTCGTAAATCAATTCATCCAGCGCTGCAGTGGCCGAAGGGAATCACAGTCTCTTTAAGTTATATTAGGCTGTGGCTGTTGAAAATAAATTGCGTAGATTTAATTAATACACAAAATATCTAAAAATATTCTCACGATAACAACGACCACCCAGGCGCAAGAGAAGGTCTAAGTCCTCTGGAGATTAAGCCGCATAACTTAAGCACCGCTCGCCATCAAGATCCAGGAAGAATCGCTACGACCTCATCGAAAAGCTTTTCTTTCTTCCTGTACACCGTGTAAATCATTCTTCTCGTAAGCTGAGACTATCTGAAGTTAAGATAAATGTCGATCACGATTGCAGTCCAATTGAACAGGACTGACATCAATTAGTTTTGTAATTTCTAACTACCCATTAAAACAATTAATAACTTTTATAGGGCCTAATTCATTATTGAAGTAACATTCTTCAAGTTACACTCAAGATTAGAAGAAGAAGTAGGATGAGAAGCAGACAAAGAATGAGAACAAGAAGAAGATAAGAAGATATGAGGAAGTACTTACTCCCCTTTTCTTCTTCTACTTCTTCGCATTCTTCTTCTACGCACCAACAACTACTACAATCTCTCTAATCATGTTACTAAACTTATTTATTTATCGCCAATTTTAAAATATGCCACTACTAAGAAAATCACAGCAACTTACTTATTTATTCACACCATGACTTTTCATTTATAACACGCGCAGGGTCAGCAAGCTGAATCTGAATATGATTGAGCTTTTACCTAATGTCCATAAACAGCAATAGCCGTCCCAGGTGAGACTCATAACTTCATGTTACAACTAACTTACAAGAAAAGAACTGATTTGACTACCGTATCTAATAGACAAGTAATTTTTCACACTGGACACTAATGTCACAGCTTTGCATGATGTGGACGCCATTACTTTTAAAATCACTCTTAGATCCGGTATTTGAACTAGGAAAGCTTAGTCCAGTGTCATGCCAAAGGTACCTGCTGGAGGAAGCTTACAAAATAGGAAGTTTAGTTAGAACTTTTACGCAGTTTGCTACATAATTAGTCATAACTAAACAATTTTAGGAGAAAGCTTTACTAGTGTAATTCAAGTGCACTGAATTCATTTAAGTTGCAAATGTTAAGAGCTATAATATATTCTACACAGCAAAATTGTGTCATGTCGTGCGATCTCCATCACAAATATATGGACTAGATTTCGTGTCCTAAAGAAGGCATTGCAGCCATATATCATCCTGTACGTGGTTAGAGCGCTCACCTTCTAACATGTCGATTACGGGTTCAAGCCTATTCTGAGAAGGTTGTCGTGTAGGAATTTGTACAAGTCCTTCACTCAAAATTGCCGAGATCTATCGATTGACGCTTGGTCAATCGATAGATAGGCGCACCTAATAAATGCATAATGCATTAAACTAAAAAAATACGTGCCGCTTATTTTCTGAATTCTCTGCAATAATTGTAATTTGTAATTGTAATCGAACATTTATATAGCGCCGCAAGCGCAAAACAAATCTGCGCTAGCCTATCATAATGTTTATTTTATTATCCCCTAGATATTAGATCTAGTTCTGATGTTAATGGCCACTTTAAGTGTTATTTTTACGGCATCATTCAAGTTCCATTGTCCCATCAAAGGCGGCCATATATCCTGTTCATGCGATATAATTTTCTAAATTCGCATCTCTGCAATCAATCTGATACCTATGTTGATAGCCACTTTAAATGTAAGTCTTCATAAATTTAACCGTCACTTAATCATATACCGAACCCTGCTATCTGCAGGTACACATGCACTTAGGAATTATAAAACCTGGTGTAGAGTCTAACACATAGTCTTCTGAACAAAGTTTCGTAGCTGAAAGAAGAATTGTCAGACTTGCAACGTGCACGCATCGATAAACATGTTCAAATTTATGCGCACTTTCCTTCTTTTTGAAATGTTCTTTGCAACATTACAAGGCGCAGACTTGTGCTGTCCTGAAATGCAGAATTCGCTGGCGGCTGTCAATTTAAATGTTGAAATTTTGCTAGGCTTCATGAAAGATCTTCGCGAAAGACTGGGAGAATCGTATGAGTGGCCAACTTATCAGAATGGTTTGTAGACTGTTTCTAGTAATATAAAATGTTCTAATGTGAAGATTTGCTTAGCATCGTTCCTTAACGAACGTGACAATTATTATTACTCACGTGTCACCTAATGATCACTTCAAAATTAAGCCGAGTATTGTAGTAAAATATTTGTGGCGCTCATATTTGAGAATTGTCAACTACTTAAATGTAGTGTTTTGTAACCTGACCAATATCACAGAGCGCTGCTTGGCTTCTGGCATCCTCTTGTATCTGACTGCATCTAGCGTCTGGGTCCATCTGAATGTCGCCGATGGGTAAGAGCCGCATCATCGCTCAGATTGTTCAACTTCGCCATTGGACAACATGATGATTCAACGACGCAGACCTTTCTCAAACAACAGATGCTGGTCTACTTATAGTCTTTACGATTTTTTAGTAGGGCATGCCATGACATGCCTGGTGTGTTAAAGTATATAATTATGTCGGATCGAGGCCTTAGGGGCCATCCGCATATAACGTACGCAAAAATCCTGGAAAATTAGACCCCTCCCCTCCCTGTACGCAAGCGTACTTTCTTCCACCCCCACCTGCGTACTTACGCTTGAAGCACCCCCCCCCGACCAGGTGCAGAATGTGTCAGTTCGACAGCTCCAGGCACCGGTTGTCTGCACTTTAGGCCAGATTGAAGGATGAGTAATCTATGGACTGGCGGCTGAGCTGTGTGATAGTTTAATAATAGCGTTCAGAGGTAAGGACGTGAGGTGGCATACAAGTGACACCTCTCCCACAGTCCTACTTCCCCTGGTAGTACCTAATAGCTGAAAAGACTGAACTTTGGCTCACTTGAAGGCCAATCAATTTGAGGTCCAGTATAGACAAATTATAGGTTTTACCACCCCCCCCGTTTCCGTACGCAAGCGTAATTGTAATCGTAATGGAACTGTTTTAAACTGGATTACATGCCGTCTTGCAACTGTTAATCTAAGACTATAATGTTCATAATCAAATCACTGTTCACTGTTTTTGTATGCTTATGAATACCTCTGTTTAATCACTTAGTTAAGCTTATCACTGTGTATCTCAATCGAACCTCTATCTTCAACGTAATTAACTTACAAAATTGGGTGTCCCTATTAGCGGGATTTCCATCCCTTCTGGGCCTTCCATTTGTCAACGTTTTCTTGTAACATAATGTTGAACTGATGTATGTTATATCGTTGCAATAAAAATTGATTGATTGATTGATTGTAATCGTAATCTCCAAACTTCTAAAGCGCCACTCGAAGGCCAAGCGCAGGGCACCAGCCTATTCACGAGCGCTACGTCAAATCAGAGGGGTTTTCCAGAGAGTAGTCCTGAAGAGGTCCGAGTCCAGTTTCCAGAAGGCCAAACCAAATCAGAGGGGTTCCAGAGATTAGTCCAAAAGAGGTCCAAATCCGATTTCCAGAACGCCAAACGAAATCAGAGGGGGTTTCCAGAGAGTAGTCCAAAAGAGGTCCAAGTCCGATTTCCATGGTACCAGATCAGGAGAGGCAGAGCACCTGTCAATACATGCATTTGTGTTTCCCCCTCCATGCGTACGTAATATATGGATGGCCCCTTAGTGGGCCTCGGAGGTGTCTATGAATGTTTCTAAGGCATCTGCCAGAAGCTGAACATTTGTTCACAGGTAGAAACCGTGGCAATCGCCCATGGTCTGACAGAGTAATATTTACCGATTAATCTGGGCTATTTTGAGTGAAAGGATGCTTTTAATTCTGATAAGCCTATACCTCTTTATTTTAATGTTCACACCCTTCATAACCTAAATGATTTAAATGCATCATACTTCTAATGTTATCCATTCCAATTTCACTGGAAGAAATGTTTTGAAGATTTATTGTCTGTAAAGACAAACCGTAAACCAATTGGCAACGACCTGATAGCCATATCCATGTTTAGCGACTGTGAAGGTTCAGATTGCTCTTTTCTAAGTATAGTGTAATATGGGCTATTTTATTTAAAGATTGATTTAATTATTTAGCTAGTTTGTTTGAACACTTGTTTTAACTTTTTAATAAATTATATTAACATACACGGCTGGACTGTGAAGAGTAACGACTAAGCTGATTAAACGACCACGCCTGTCAGAAATAACAGGCATGAGATGACAGAGACGAGCAGGAGGTACAGTGGACTGATTTGTCGGAGAGTGGTTGGAGCAGAGATGGCTGATTGACAGGTGGAGGTGCAAGATGAGAGGACGAATAAAAGAGATTAAAAGAGGAGATAGTGAGAAGATGATTTGCTAAACTGAAGGTATCGCGGCAACATCCAGACGGACTGACTACGCATTGTCTTTGGCTGAATCGAATCACACGCTTTGTTTAGGTTAAGTTGCGTTAAGGCTGTTGTAAAAAGTCATACAGATTTTGTTAATATAAGAAACAAATTAAATGCGTCTCGTGTATTTCGCACAATTTCGAGAACAACCAGAAGCTAAAGAAGGCCCAAGTATCTGAACTTTAGTAGCACCGCAGCCACCGCTTGCCTACAAGATGCTGGAAGAAGTTCTCGCCGTTGCCAGATATGGTTGTCGACGACGGACGAGATTAGTGATGATTCATTAATAATCTTTTCTTACAGTACAGTGAGTTTATGATTGCTTCATTTGTTAAGCAACTAATTGTGGTGTTTCAGCCTTGTGTCCTCCTGGTTTCACTTACCTGCCTTCGGCTAAAAGCTGTTACAAAGTTGTGTATGAAAGTCACGATTGGGGTTCGGCTGGTAAGAAATGCCAGGCGTTACATCGAGGATCTCACTTGGCTGTCGTTACAAGTGCAGAAGAAAACAGCGCACTGAAGACATTCCTGGCATCAGAGCTTTCAAGTATGTAAAAGCATGAAAACGATTGCTCAGTATTCAGTCAGTTTCTTGGTATGTAGGCCCTATATATGTATGTATGTATGTATGTGTGTATGTATGTATGTATGTATGCATGCATGCATGTCTGTATGTATGTATGAAGACACTTATTCTAACACAGATGGCTGTCCAATTCTTCTCAGTTTGGAAAAAAGTTTTATTGAACAGAGTTAAATACAACATCCCGCGTTTGTAGTGAAAACTGTTCCAAGAGGAAAGTCGAGGTCACAAAAATTTCCGATGTTTGTCGGTGCTGTGCCGACCAAAGGCAACAGAAGCGGAATATTGAAATTCATTATTTTAATAGAGGACAAGTGGAACGTGTCCGTCAATTAGACTCCGATATGCGACAAATTCATCAGAATTATAAATAGTTGAGAACATAGGCGTAGACTCTGGGGAGAGCCGGGGCACGTGCCCCCCAATAATTGAGGAGCCGGGGCAATGCCCCCCAAAAACCGAGAGGAGAATTTCTTCAAATATTAAAATATTATGTTTCAATATAGACAAATTTCTTCAGAAACAGAAACTGAAATAGGCCTACTATCAGAAATTCACAATGAAAAGAAAGATTTATATTTATCTTCACTATCTTCAATATGAAACAAATTTACATGTAAACAAAAAGCCCCATTTCATACGCATTAACGTAACACCGGAAGCCTCTGCTGACTGTCCAGACCAGAGGTGAAAAAGTTTTTTCGGTTTTTGAAGCCTCTGCTGACTGTCCAGACAAGAGGTGAAAAAGTTTTTTCGGTTTTCGATTTAAACAAAAACAAAAGAAAACCACAAAATTTGGGTTTTTTGTTTAAAAAAATTAATTTCTTATTTTTTTAGAAGTTATTTTAATTACATTGATTTAATTATTTTTAATTTTCGGAAATCGCAACTGAATTAAACTGAGTTTGAGCTCTTGTTCGTGCCATTATTCATGATTTTTATGATCCGAAATCCGAAAATCTTAAAAACAACCAAAACAACAAAAACCATAAAAACAAAAAAGACGAGAAAAAAACAACAAAAAACAACTTTTCATCTTGAAAAAGCCTGGTTTTTTTGGCACCTCTGGTCTAGACCCCATATGCCCCCCAATATTTTGGACAAGTTTACGCCAGTGGTTGAGGAGGGAGCAAGGCTGACGTATTCTGAATTTGAAGAGGCCTGAAAGGTTGAAATTACTATAATATGCTGAAACGTGTCAGAATAACGGGGCCAAACTTAAATTATTTTTCATTATTATTCTAGTTTATTTGTAGGCCCACTCTAGGTCTTTCTGCGTTGGAGCATGACTGTGCGAAATATTTTTTGAATAAATGTTGCTTATAATTGTGTGTGATTGTGCAGAAGCAAATAATATTTCAGTTAAGAGCTTTAGTGGTTAAATATAATTTTTTGATATAAAAGATGTCTATAGGCTGCTACAAAAATTGTAATTCCACTTAGGTGACTGTGTCCGAAACCTACACGGGTGTCGATGTCTATAGGATGCTCGGCTGTTTAGGAATGTACTTTAAACTTATATCTGCATCATGTAATAAAACGAAAGCCGTGTAGGCCTATTTCGCTAATCCAATATTTAGTAGAGTTTGCAACTTTGCACTAATAACTGCAAATACATTTTACAGAAAATGTAGGTAACACAGCTTGCATAACGAAAGAATGGACTCAGGCTGGAGATCTGTTTTGGACAAGCGGTCAACGTCTGATCGAAAACAGCTGCAAGAGTCCTTTCGTATGGAAACCATCAAGTAACGAAAAGCTGCCACTTGTGTTTACCAGTTGGTTAGCAGGTGAACCAAACTGCAACGGCAACGAGGAATTTTGCTTGAACTTTTGGCCCCTACATAACTTCGACTGGAACGATATGCCGTGCAATTGGAAGATTTGCCCATTGTGCGAGTACAGACCTTAACATTTTAAACAGATTTCTGTCTCCCGTGACTTCATGTGGACCTAATGAAAAGAAGTATTACTGGTAGTATAGCTATTAAATGAGAAAATTTCTGAACTTATTAACTATATGACCGTTAGCTCACCTGAGACTTTTAAGTGGAAGTCTCTTAAAAAAATAATGCTGCTTATTTTCTGTTTGAAATAAAACACTTGTCCAGGAAACTTTTTCGGAAAACGAAGTGGTTAAGCCTAGTATGAAGTATATATACTTGAAAGTTCTCTTTAAAAATTTGACCTTTCATTTTATACGTTTAATGAAAAAAGTGAATAAATAGCAAATGCACAATTATTGTAACATTATTTTTGAACTGTTTGATCCAAATTACTCATTACTCTGTTACTGATGTTCATATAATTCAAATTAAGATTTGGATTACAAATTAGTTTGGATTTAGTTCGGAGCAAGTATATTTTTGCTCCGGTCAGAATAACGCTGCCCGTATGCTTTGACAACCAACATAAGGAATTGTTTCAGTTCTTCATGGTTGGTCTGAAGTTATTTGTATTCATTCATTATAGTACTTACTACAGTTCTCATTCAGCGAACAGTCTCTTGATTCGACTTGTAATCATCATTTTGCTGTCCACTTTTCATTATCCTTGCCCAAGAAGTTGGCCGGTATTGCAGTAAAGTATATGAGGCTCTGAATTGCTTTGACTTACGGCTGAACTGTAAAAGGGCATAAAACCGCAATAATTTCTTTATCTTCCTTCTTTGTCAGCTTGAATTGCTGACTGAACATTCAGACCTTAAGAGAATAGATGGTCATTGGTCATCCTTCAAGCTCGATGTTGACCCGCTGGTGCTTTAAATGACACTTCCTTAGCCAATACTCCACCCACAAAGATGGCAGTGAGTTTCAGTAGTTCTCAATAGTCGTCACGTGATGGAAATTGCTGCATCTAAGATGTGGCAAATGCGACGATGTCACTTGCAAGAGCTTGTAACAGTTTTGCTCATTACATTATTCGATGCTGCTTATCTAGTATACCTGGACATGTCAATATAATACCAGCGAGATTGGAGACTGATGTCTGGACATGTGGAAGGTCCCAGAGCTTGTACAACAACAGCTTCTGAAAATATTTCCAGGATTGTGATGACGACAAATCCACCACAACAGATCCCTTCTATTTTATTTTCTAGAAGGATGCATGCTCCATTTCGGTGACCGCTGTTAACTGATGTTGTGTCAAAGCATATCCCCTTAATTGTTTCACAAATGTTCCAGGCCATGGCTTATGCTTCCCCTGTCATTGCTGACAGTTTTAGGATACCAAGGAGCTGGGCAACTCCTTCAACGGAAGAAATAATGGGAGATGATAAACTATAGGCCTCGGGCCCATTATCGCTGCCCATGTCTTCCAGTAATTTTCCATCACAGTTAATTACTAAGAAGCTGGCGTGTAAATTCGTTCTTGAGATTTCAGCAATCTTCTTCGCCATTTTATTCTCGTCGAATTGATGAGAATTTGACATTAAACTCTGCATAATCATGAGAAATCGCTGCACTACAGAAGTTAATACTAACTCCGCATTTCTGTCACTCATTTTGGCCATAATTGGTTTAGTCTTTGAAGAGGCCTTTAATTTTCTTTACAGCATGCTGCCTGGTATTCTTTGGAATACACGCCTTTGCCATTACTTCGATAAAATCACGAGCTGTTCAATGACAAGCATCTGTCACCTTTTGCTTGGTTATATTTTGTAATGGCAAAACAGTGCCACGACAATCCGCTTGTATCAATTAGTTTCAACTGTCCAAGGCATAAAAACTGCAGTGGTATCCATAAACTTCTTTTAAAAAACCAGTTAATTATTAAAGAGACTGGCGTGTAAATTCGCCAGTCAGTGCAGACTGCTAAATTAAGCATTTACGTTTAGTCACCTTCTTCACCAAAGTAGTCATGCTAAAACAAATGTTGTATCATTAGGATTAAAAGCCATCATCTCGGAAATAGAAAGAAAACTTTCAGAACCGTTTGCACCGTCTAAAATATTATTACCTTGAGCTGAAAATACAGAATTTACTCAATAATAGGAACGAAACTTGAGGGTGCTGCACGAAGAAAGTAAAAGTTGAAAAACAAGGACCACCCTAAGGGAGTATGAGAACATTTCGCTCATTTCCAAAATATGTATTCAACCTGTAGTCATGGCAATATTAAATTTACAGCCTACACCCCGAGAAAATTATGCTTTAATCTACTTGTAGCTTTTGCTGGGCTATAGTCAAACCAGACGAGTTTCTACATGTTTTCCCCTGCTGAAACTTTGTAAATAAGCAACGTTTGTCTATGAAACTTAGTCAAAATATCTTGACCTAAATAATCCGGGTCACTGATTGACCTGCCAGAAGCCATATCGACATAAAAACTTAAAGCCACTGGTAAAAGCTCACGTTTTCATTCATTCCAATCAAGCGGTGATGCTCTATTGTTAAAAAAGACATAAATTCTTTAGCAATACCTTAAGGCAACTATGGCTCCACCCTACAGCCGCGCTTGTTTTACCCTACTTTGTGGTTCGTAGCTGGCCACAAGTTGCTACGAGTGTGGGAATTTTAGCAATAAGTCTGGGGTTGAACATTTTATCTGTATTTTTCAAACTGATGTCAACGAAATTTGAAAGCAGCTGATTTCAACGCTAGCGGTTTTGCAAGTCAGACTCGAATCAAAATCAATTCCTTTGTTGGGAAAATAAAAAATGCATACATGATACACCATGGGATGTATTATCTTTGTCAGAGACTCAGAGTCAGATAATGCTAAACATACTAGCACAACTGAGGGGGTTGAAATCGACCCTCTGGTGTGTGCAATGAAGACTTAACTGTGGAGGTCCTAAGAAAGACTAAGGGGTTGAACCCCCAACCACCGACAATTCCCACTCTGGTTGCTACCAGTAACACAATGGAGACTGAGCTGACGTCTTTTCAGAGAGAATCTTAAATGCAACAAGTATTGGTGTAATTATTGGGACACAAACCCACATCCTCCTACTGCAAGTCGCTATTTTAATGCCTGACCATATGTTGCGTTGTGGGCCATGCTCGTATACTACCCATTTAAAACATTCCAATACGAACTTTATGAATGGCCATGTGATAACTATTCATACTTCACAGATAGATACATGTATACATACAGTAAATAGAAACATATATAGATACAAGCATTGGTAATCATAATCACCTCGCCAGTGGGTGGCCAGTCTTCAGAGGCATGCAGGCCCACTGTATGAGCGCAGGGAGTACTGTTGGCAGAATTAAGTGCATACTGGCGCCGTGCAAAGGTATGTCATGTAGGAAGGTTTTCGATAGGGTTATATGAATGGTACCCCTTAAGGCAGCGGAGCAGAGAGAGATCACGATGCGGAACATTGGTCACACGGCTACCAGCTTAGACCGGTGTCCTGTCCCGTTTGTCAACGGGGTCCTAGCGTGTATCACTATTGGCTGAACAAACATCGACATTGACAACGTGTTCTCTCTGTCTGTCTGTCTGTCTGTCTGTCTCTCTCTCTCGATCCAGCGGTCATTCAACATCCAGCCGTTACTTATGTATACACAAACACATGCATACTTGCATAAGTACATGAATCCAATACATGAGTACACGCATACATAATGCATTCATACATGCATGAACATACATACACGTAGATGCATACATACATACATGATTAATTTAGTACACACGCGCATATAATATATGGGTCATTATCCGAAAAGTGCAGAATTGATGTCCCACGCTGGTTTTTTGAGTTTTTTCGATAATTTCTTCACATTTTTTTTGCCTATCCTTCAAAGAATGAGCAGATTAACATTTCCCATCATTGTTTTAGCTGCTAGATTTTGGAAATTTAGAAATAAATTACTAAATGTATACAAAATATCATTACCATCCAATGTCCGAGACGGTGTACAATGCTTTAAATTCAGCTTTTACACAAATTTATTCCATTACAACCTGTAACAAAGGTATATTATTTTGATTAATTAGTAGCTAGCATATGCAATAATTAAACATTTAGACTCATTTTCGTAACATTTATTTCTTTTTGGGCCTATTTATACTTGTCCATAGAAGTAAGCATCATAGCCATCCCAATTTTTGGGAAGCCTATAACTTTTACAGAATGTGCTTACTTACTAAAACAAAAACATCAGGAACAAGATATTGTCAACTGTTAATGGAATCACACAGATTTGAGTTGAAATTCATAATGTTTTATTTTTAATTTAAGTTTGTTGTTCCAAATTCCAAAAAAAGTACATTTCTGTTTCATTACCATCTCGTGTTGCATTTCATGGTTTAGGTAGACTATAACATTGATAAGTTATTTTATTTACCGCTTTTGTTGAACTGATTCAAATTACTTATCTGATAGAGTAATTCAAGTGAAAATATTTGACGGCTGTCATAAATTTCATCATTTTGTCATTACCATCCAGCGGTTGTTTTTCATCATTACCATCCAAATACATCAGATTTCTGCTATTTTCTCATGACAGTCGCATCTTACCACGGATGGTAATGACGCATTGCTAAGAGTGAATTACATGTATTTTATTTGAATTATTTGATATAAAAATAAATTGCATGTAATTAGAATTTACTAGCAACTCTCAAAATGTTGTTCAACTTGTATCTAATGCATGTAACATACAGTTATAGCTAATGCTGCACAGATTTTTTTCTGAAGCTAAAAATAATATTTCTTTTTTTGAATAATTTCGAAAATGTCTTAATTTCTTGACACCAGACTAATGTTTTATGTGAAGGAAAGGCCTGTTGTATTCCTACTTAATGCTGGCATCATCTACTTTTAGGAAATTGCCATTTTATAAGCACCAGAGGAATATTTCAGGTCTTTGTGATTAAATATGATTACACAAAAAGGTCGGAATGTAATGAAAAAAGAGGCATTTTGACTTTATAAATTCTGAAAAAAAATTAACTTATGATTACAAATATAGTGGATTTCTTTCAAATTAGTTAAATGTAACTATGTACGTGACTAAAAAAAACACTTACAACCAATTTTTGGGAAAAAATTTTTTTTGTTTTTCGGAGACGAAATTTGTAACATTTCGGATAATGACCCATATATGAATGCTTGTATATTATACAAGCATTCATACATAAATGTACACATGCACACACAACAAATATACATGCATACATACATACTTGTGCATTGTGCCTACATACATAAACACACATACGCAGAAACGTACATGCGAACATGTATGAATACAAACATTTCTAAATACATGCATTCATGCGTACTCTTGATCACCTGTGAAAGAGGCCTGTTGTTATAAAATTATCGATCGCGAGCTCAAACATTGTTTATAAAGAATCACAACAAAAACTACAAAAATACCTTTCCTGAGACCAGCCTTCATAGCAATATCGATAGAATAAAACAGCCGCGGGTGAGAAATTCTTTACTTAAGTCATGTAAAACAAATATAATAAAAGTGAAAAATATTCTACATAGTCGAGGTATATGTAAGAAATCCCACAGAAACAAACGAAACAATAGTCTTTAAAATATTATAATATAGAAATAAGTTCAAACACATTCGTACATCAGCACAGTATAGGGCCTACAATATACCGACCGAATTATTAGGTGTGAAAACGTTGTTAGAAAGAAATTCGTTTCAATCGAATCCGTATTTGTCCAGTAAAACCCACTTCTTAACAGTGCATATTTTAAGGAATTTAGACTACTGGGACAAAATTTTGGAACTCGTCTCTCAAAAACTTTGATGGCCTTTTTCTCAGAATTCATTTCCAGAAAAAGTTGATGACCTTTTTTTATGAATTCATCTCCCGAAAAGTCATCTCCCGAAAAAATTTTATGACCTTTCTTGGAAATTCATCTCCCGAAAAAGTTGATGACCTTTTTCTAGAGAAATTCATCTCCCGAAAACAGTTGATGACCTTTTTCGGAATTTCATGATTTTACTACTGGGGCAAATCTTAAAACTGTTCCAACATTTTGTCCCACTACTTATACTTTAACCATACATTGCCTATCCTTACACAAATCCTAGCACATCCTCATTGATGGCATTCAAGTACATGATAAACACCTGATATCAAATGAATTCAACAAACATTTTACTTAGATAGGACTAAAGCTAGCTGCTGGCATTCGTGGAACTCGGTCTTCATTCAACGATTTCTTAAAATAGCCTTTTTAATATACAATAGATGTGTTTCATAGAAGTGTTTCAGAATTGCATACGTCTTCGCTAGATCTTGTTCACCCCTACTGATACTAAGAAACGTCCTATTTTGGCGAAAGGAGCTGCTATATGGAACTCGCTGCTTTATGCTTTTAACCAACCATCAACTTTCCGTAGATAACAAGCACATTTTAAGATAGCATTTAACGAAGTGAAGTAGGGCCTAATGATCGCCACTGTACTATGAGCCTAAGTAGAAATTATCACTTGACATGATGACATGACCTTCTGAGAAACCAACCATCGATGCCCTCACCTCCACCATTAGTTTCTGTCATGGGTTGATATTGGTTTATTTGCGATGGGCAACTCCGTTTAGCGGGCCACATATGATTCCTTCTGATCTCCAACTCTGACACTAAGCAATGTAAACCAACTTGTCTGCATCATATGACAATTTCCTTGGTGATTATTAAAAATGTCCAATTCAATTCAATTAAATACACATAAACATGCATGTACATAAATACATGATGCACACATACATACATACATATGCCCACGTGCACGTGCACACACACACACACACACACACACACACACACACACACACACACACACACACACACACACACACACACACACACACACACACACACACACACACACACACACACACACACACACACACACACATACCATCTGTATTATACGCACAGTACTCGAGAACTGTGTGTATTCTCCAGACAGCTCATGCGTTAATAACGTACCAAAAACATGTTAATGCACACCTGTGTAAAGGTTTCTAGGTGTACCTCTGTGAGCAGTTTGTAGTTGTTTGTCGCAAGATCACAATATTATGGAAATATACAGCCTTCAGCTTAGCGCGTTGTTTCTGATTTAAATTCTTTCAAATAAACCATTAATTTATAATGCAAAACATGAAAACACAACAACAAATGCTTCGTGTGTGTTATTTTTTACCATGACAGGTTTTCAATCTATTCACAGTCTCCGAACTTAGTCAACCGCATCGATTATGATTCTTTAATGCATTTTGTACGCTGTTGTTTTCAAATATTGGAATTGTAAGGTAACATTCACCATTGAAAGATAGTGACTTGAAGAAAATAGGCGTATAATCATGGGCCCACTACGATGAATGTTTATTAACCAGTGTCAAGGTTAATGTCCATCAAGCTAAGAATTTCTTATCGTGGTCGTAAAATCGCACAATCACGGGAAGCTCTTCAGAAGCACTTCCGACCTGATAAAAATACACCGATGATCAAACGGAAAAGCATTGAATGAAATTAGGGGTCAGCCGGGTAGACATTTTCCACCGAGTACCGAATCCGAGTATTTGGATGTACTATTTGCCGGATCTGGGTACGAACCGAGTACCATTTATTCCGTATGCGAAGCTTCACACTTTCATGTAAATTTCTGGACTTGTAATAACTGACTAATACATTTTGAAATTTAAAAATAAATAATCAACGATATGGACTAGACTTCCGTTGTGGACTTCCGGTGTTGGTGTTTTTTGTACTTTTCTTCTTCAAAATGAATATGCTATATGTAGCTCAAAGCTGATATTATGAACCTACAAATTCCGGCATGTGAGGCAGACAAGAAACTATTTGTGTGTACAGTATTTGCCGAGGCGAATACTTCCGAATAGTGCTGAAAAACGGGATATTCGGCCGAGGCAGATGTCCGAGGCGATTTCCGGTTGACCCCTAAACAAAATATATGCGAAGATAGAAAAAACGCAGATAATACCAGAAGCAGATGAACGATTACGTAGGCTACACTTACGAAATCAGACTCTAACCCCTATTTGCCATCGAATGTTCTGCCTGCAGTTGTCCTCAGTCCCAACTGAATATTACTATGCCCTGCGATGCTGGAATTACTTAAGATGCTGGCAATTAAATCAATATCTGCAGTGCATAGGCAACTATCACACCATAAGTCAATACAATTCAATCTATAACACAATAGATTGAATGCGTAAAAATAAGGCAATCGTTACATCTTAACCCCTAGAAATACGATCAATTGCATGAGAAAGCATGATGTGTCCAGGTCTTTCTGTGGGAAGACAAATTTAAGATAATATCTCGAATCTCGATTCGTTAATTAAAGAGCAGGTTTTCGAGATCGAATTTTCGTCGATATGTTAATCCTGGAGTACACTGAATAACGAACCTCTCCGACAGAATTTACATGTGAGTTTTCCTGAGTACAATCCTTGGAAATCCAATTATTGCCATTTGCTGCAACTTAAAGGTTTCCTAATAGTAATAATTACAAAGGCATAGTTCGAAGCATGCAAGACCAGTATGGCAGCAATTCGTGCGCGCTGTAAACTCGCTAGCATACGGTAATCAGCTATTTCTATTTTAGTTTCCTGCGACAACCGATGCCATTAGGCCGCTAAAAGTTTTATTTAAAGAATTAACCCTTATAGGGTAACCGTTTTTTGGTTACAGTTTACGGTAACCGGGGGGTAAAAAATTACCCCCAATTTATTTTCGTCAAATATAGGGAAATGTTTAACAAAGTTTGGTCGTGTTCAATTTATCTGATAGACAAGGACAATAGACAACATTATTGAATGTAATGAGTTAGAAATCTTGAATTAAAATGACGACTCGTTCCAATATGGCTGTCTAAAGCGAAAGTAGTAATAAGTTGTGAGTCAATGCTACCATGCTACCAGTTTCAGATACTAATCACTGAAGCCAAATGCTGTGTCGTAGTGTTGATTGAAATAACTAACTGCAAGCAATAACAAGCGGCTGTGCAGTGCTGTAATAGTCAGTAACTAATGACGTTTACAAAATTTCACTTGACAAAACTGACAAAATAGAAACATTCAGTGACAAGTACACCCGTAATAGTTTCACTACAGTTTCAGTGGGCATCTTATGCATTCGTATGATTTACGTTTTTGTCCATGCTTTCCGCATACAAAGTGATTACATTTGGTACAGGGGTGTTCGACTTTGTGATCAATCTGTCGAGGGCAACTCTGGCATCGACCTCTTTTCTTAGTAGCGGTTGGAACTGGATCAACCGCTGGCTCAACTCCAATTGCTAACAGTGCTCGAGACTGATGGCTGATGACATATGTCCGCCGTTACGGAACGGTGCGTGATAAGCGGTCTGATTAGCTCATGACCAACTTCCAGCAGGAACACACGGCGCTTGTCCAAACGTAGGGCCTACTGAAGTTGCAGAACGTAATACAACAAACTACACTGAAGAAAACTGTGACATGAAAAACCTTTAGAAATTCTCACCTATTTCTTTCGATAGTTTTATGTAAAAGTACGTAAACTACAATAATATAATCCAACAGGAAATGGAAATCACACAGCAAAGAATGACTAATTCATATGCAAAAATACAACAACCACATATCTCCAACAATTCAGTTCTATCAACTACTATGTTTACAAATACTTAGTGCAGAAATGATTTATCCAGTACCGGAATATAAAACCTTATTCTTCATAGTAGTCTGCCGCTAAGTGGCAGCGCAATGTGGCACAGCTGAAAACGACATTGTGAAGAAAAAACATATCTAGGAAAAGTCACAAAAGCAAAAGTTTTGTTTGTTTTATTCAAAAGAAGTGTACGAAAAAAAGTAGACTGGGGGTTATTTTTTACCCCCCGGTTACCGTATAAGGGTTAAATACATTAATTTGATATCCTCACATATTCAGAAAGGAACAATTTTGTCTAGATAATAAATGTAAAGCTTATAGTTTGAGGTAAACCTGCCTACATGTGGACATAGAGTAGAGGTAATACGAAGAAGTATTCACAAACAGAAAGTATTCGTGCAACAGTTGATGACATCTTTTGACAATTGTTGTTGGCAATATTGAAACTGGTGCATTGTTCAACGTTCACAGACGTTCACGTCTGCTGTATGCCGCTCCGGCATGGTGGGGATATGCTGGACAACAAGAAAAAGGAAGGCTTCAGGCAGTTGTAAATAGGCTAATACGAAAGAGGTACCTCCCTGGTGATTGCCCAAAGAACGAAGAGATGTGCCGTGTGGCCGATACCCGTCTGTTTTTGGCGGTCTCGAAGAACCGGGACATGTCCTTCATGGGTTGCTCCCCCCAGTTAAGCCAGCAGTTTACAGCCTGCGCCCCAGACATGGCGTCTGGGGCGGGTGCTACCGGGTGCTACCAAAAGCAAACAATCAAATGAGGAAAACATTTGTAGTCAGAATGTTATTCAATTATTAATTTATCCTGATGTATGTATGCTGATGCTTGTTCACCAGAGTGCTGTTTGGCAGCTGGTTATATTAAAGAATATGCTTACTTACTTTTTTACTTACGTAATGAGAAATTTGTTTTCCAGGTTCCACGTCCAACCCTCTTGACAGTCACCTTCTTCAACGATAAACAGCTCAACAATTTTCAATTGTTATCTCAAGTAGCTTACTACACCCCGTATAGAGATTATTGCTAGCAATAGTAAGTTAACTTAGAGGTAAATTGTTTAACAGGATTGATTTTGTAAGCTACATTCTTGTTTCAGTGTTTACGTTAGAATGCAATCTGCATTTTATAAGGCGAGTAAGCATATACTCGCATTGAAGAAAATATTTAGAAGATGAATTATTACTGTATTCAATATTATACAAGTATATACAAATACAACCGTTTTGATATTGCCTTCCTAAGTTCAGAAGTGCACAGATGAAGAAAGCGATAGAGCATCGATGACACTTAACATCTGTTCGTGAAGGACTTGCTCAAGGTCTATACAGAGTAAACGCTTGGGGACTCTCGTACCCGTGCTCTACGCGTATTCTCGGCGTCACAAGACGAGTGCTCTAACCAGTTGGCTAGTTATCATCCTGATTGAACACTTGGACCAAGATAAGTAGCACACCGATTTAGTCCAGAATCATCAGAAACTCAAACGACCCAAGACATCAAAGCACTCTTTCAGATGAGCTGCCGCAATAGTGTCAAGAAGATATCTTTGGCTAGATTAGTTACAGATTAGTTTTTGAACCTCTGCATTGGTTGAAAGAAGGTACAGTTAAAGGATATAGGACTTTACCCTTTATTACTCAATTAAGAGTAATAATAGGAATAATAATAATAATAATAATAATAATAATAACAACAATAATAATAATAATGGAAGTAGTAGAACTAACAGTAGTATTAGTTGCAGTAGTAGTTGCAGTAGTAGTAGTAGTAGTAGTAGTGGATGTGGTAGTAGTAGTAGTAGTAGTAGTAGTAGTAGTAGTAGTAGTAGTAGTAGTAGTAGTAGTAGTAGTAGTAGTAGTAATAGTAGTAGTAGTAGTAGTAGCAGTAGTAGTAGTAGTTGCTGTTGTTGTTATCGTTGTATCTATTAAACTGAAGCAAAGGAAACCTCTGAACAAACTATTATTATTAAATTATTATAATATGAGTAAATTTGATTCTGTTGGAAAGAACTCGGATTTTGTATTCCTGCAACTACAACCCCTTAAATCATGCTGTGACTAAATTGCTAATAGTTAGTGCCTATCGTAAAGTATGTCGGGGAAAATCACACAGCTAACTAATTCAAATCTGCATTCATGGTCGTCTTTGCCTGGAGCGCCGCAATTTAGGGACGCCATTTAGTCTACTACCCGTAAATGATGTGCGTGACACATGTTTCTCTTCATTTGCATTTCTGTTGTTTCTATCCAGGTGTTCATAGCCAGTCAAACGTAATTCCCGACCTGGTCGTCAAAATTCTAACCACTAGTTATACATAATATATCGACCGATGATTTCTGCATGCGAGCCCGCAGATATGCATGCACTTCAGGGCATCCCACCGTATCAGAAAGTATAAAACCCGCTGGTATAGAGACAGACACGTAGACTTCAGAACTAAGTTTTGTCGCCGAAAGAAGATTTCAAAGACCTGCATCGTGTGCGTTTTGGTAAAATGTTGAAACTTACACGCGCATTCCTTCTCTGTGAAATATTGGTTGCAATTTTACAAGGCGCAGATCTGTGCGGTTACGACAATCCAGGATCACTGGAAGATGTCAAGTCAGGTATTAAAGATCTCCGTACAAACCTCGAGCAAGAGTCTAAGTGGTCACCATCTCAAAATGGCTTCATGTTTCTAGCAAAAATGTTCCAGAAGCGAACGAGTAAATCGTGAAACGCGTCATCAAATGATGACTTCAGAATTAAGCCTAATATTTTAGTAATATATATATATGGCTCCCATATGTGAAAAAATACCGGCTATTTAAATGTCACACTTTTCAAGCAGATCTTTGTATCGAAACCAATATCCTAGATCATTGGCTTTTGAGTCCTGGTGTAACCGTTGGCGTCCAGCTTCTGCGCGCCTTGTTAAGAAACTGCATCAGTGACATCGCGAACGGGTTAAATGGACTGAGAAAAATTGAGCAATCGACTGTAACTCAATTTTTTCAGAAGCAGGATTTCTCTGTTGCTTGACTTCACCAATGATAGACAAGTCAAACCGCAGCCGTCCTTATTGCAGACGTTGCTGAGCCGATAACGAGATTCATGATCCCGACTTCGTCCTTTATTTAAATCTCTCATTGACGTGGCAGAACGCAGAGTTAATATATAATTAGCCTAAATCTGAGATTCCAGAACCAAAATGAGGAAAGTGTATCAGACGGGTTGTGCCAAGTGTCGCTGAAAGCAGGAATATCCACTTGGTGATCCAACATTTTGAAGACAACAATTAATATTAAGATTACAATTAATATTAAAGTTGATCGTTTAAAGACGACAAGAATGTGGGATTTAGCTAATTGTCATCAGAAAGATGCATGTTTAAGATAGAAAATAAGCGAAATGTAATTCAGATAAGTTAAAATTGCAGATAGGGAGAAATGGGGTAATGTAAAGAAACAAAACGGGTCATAAACAAGCATGTAGATATTCTAGACATGATCGGTTGGATAAGGTACAAGAGACTGACACCAGTGGAATTGTAAAACAATTTTATACTAGTAGCTATTGTTCAGTTATGTTCAATGATGTTCCGTTAAGACACGAGAAGATGCTGAGCAGTGAGCAAGTGTTCAGTCAGCTGTTGAACGGATTGTTCAGTTAAGTAGAATAAACTGTTCGGTTGATTGTTGAACGTGTTATTCAGTTCATTGCTGATTAAGCGCTTTTTTAAGTCCGTTGCCAATTATGTTTTTGGTCGAGTTGCGAGTAGCTGTTCCAGGAGCCTGCCAAACGAGATAGTTATTGGTCATTTAAGTCCGATCGACCAACCGACTAAATGGCTGACGAATTGACTGTCTCTATTACTCACTTACGTGCCTACGTACCTGAACCCTAAATTTTAAATTCACTTCCAGAAATCATATAGAAACATTGTAAGAGCTTCAAAGTTTTTAATTTAAATATATCCTAGGCTTACATCTATTGTTATCAATTCCTGAACTAATCGTAAAACACTTTTAAACAACTCGCAATTATTTCAATTTTTAGAAGTTCCCGTGTTTTAGGTGCTGATTTTTTAAAATGAAAATGAATTCTTATTGTGTTTGAAACATAGAATCACTGCTCCTGAAAGCAAATGTTATTAAAAGTGTAATCCTGTATTCTTTAAAATAAGATGCGTCATCCTCACATTAGTCCGTCCTGAACTTAAGAGATTCCACTTGGAGCCGACTGGGTATTTGGAATGAAATACTTTTCCCAAAGAGACATTAGACAAGCTTATAAAACTTGGAACTTATAAAACACTTCTGAAGTTTTTTTAAAGAGCTTAAATAGCTTGTTGAAAGGGATTTGGGCTTCTGTAGAGTGGTGGCTGAAGTTTTTCAAAGAGCTCAAATAGCTTGTTGAAAGGGACTTGGGTTTCTGCAGAGTGGTGGCAGAGGCGGATATCTATAGTTCTAGTATTATGTTCAATCTATTAATGTGTTAAATAGTTATGCTAACGCATAAAATATATTTTATCATGTTTTGGATTATCGGTCTACTTTAAAATACGTTGTCGAGCCCTCGTCGTTCTCGTATTCCAGAACTTCGAGACTCCAATTGGATTCGGCCGGACATCAGAAATGAAATACGTTGCCAAAGAAAAATTAGACAATTTTAATCTAAATTGGAAATTCTAATATGAATTTTATAACTAAATTTACAGGTGTTTCTTGCTATACAGTCTTGAAAATGTTTTTTGTCAGTT
Source organism: Allolobophora icterica (assembly GCA_963556255.1). Taxonomy (NCBI): domain Eukaryota; kingdom Metazoa; phylum Annelida; class Clitellata; order Crassiclitellata; family Lumbricidae; genus Allolobophora; species Allolobophora icterica. The sequence goes on along the minus strand of OY744603.1, from coordinate 24,181,227 downwards.
ACCTGCCCTTCTGGTTTCACTTATTTACATTCGGCTGGAAGTTGCTACAAGGCTGTTTTTGAAGGTCACAATTGGACTTCGGCTGCTCAGAAATGTCAGGAGTTACGTCCTGGTTCTCATTTGGCAGCCATTACAACTGCAGCAAAAGACAATGCAATCAAGACATTCCTTAAAACAGAGCTTTCAAGTACGTACGAATGTGAACCTGCCTGCTCAATATGCAGTCTTTTAAAAATGCATTCGAGTTCAATAATTACAGGCCAACAATAAACAGACTTGTGCGTATTCTAACATGACTAGGTCAACATACTTTAATAATTATTTTGCTTCAAATCGATTATTCTTGTATAGGAATGCAGAAGCCAAGAATATGTCTGTTAAGAGTTTTCTTGGTAGAGTGTCATTATTTTAAATACAAGTATAATTATTATAGTATATAGGCTACTAGCAATTTCGCTTCCATTTAGGTTATCGCGGCCTGAGTCTACACGCCGTACACGGTATAAGTGTCTACATTGCGATTGATTATTTGGGATTTCGCTTTGAAATTTATATCTGCATCCTGTATAAATAATTATAGTAATGTATTTCTTTCAAAGAAAAAACTAGACGAGTTAATTTTCGCAAAGCAATGAATGCAACTTCATGTTTTAAAAGAAAATGCAGATTTCACTGCTTGCCAACCGAACAACCGCACTGACCGAACACTGCTTGGCAATCTGTTTTGGACAAGCGGTCAACGCCTGATCGAAAACAACTGCAAGAGTTCTTTCGTATGGAAGTTATCAAGTGACGAAAAGCTGAAGTTTGAGTTCACCAACTGGCTGGCAAACGAACCAAACTGCCGCGAGAATGAAGAATTCTGCCTCGATATTTGGCCCATGAAGAACTTCACTTGGAACGATACACCGTGCAGTTTGAAGATTTGTCCATTGTGCGAGTACAAACCTTAACATTCACGAGCAAATTCCTGCGGACGTTTAATTGAGCTTAATCGAGAGAATATATACTAAAGATAACTTATTTCAAACTTTAAAATTGAAGCATCTTTGAACTTATTAACTACTGACTAACCTCACAATTATATAAATCTACCGAAGTCATACTAAAGGTAACTTACCCGAAATGTTTAAATGGAAAAGTCTTCAGACTTATTAACTTAGTAAATTTAAGTCTATCGGAGATTTTAAGTGAGTCTTTAAAATATTGTTTAAACTGATACATGGTTTGGCTTAAATAAACTAAAGCTTGGAAGCTGGACATTGTGTGTCATTGTGTAGTCATGGCAATAGTAATTATTATGGGTTAAGTTGCTTGTCATATACTGATGCTATAAATGTAATCACGCTTAGTAATAATACCCGTTGCTAGTCTGACGACAGTCCGAGAGTGTTAGTAGCCGTTGCTAGTCTGACGTCCGAGAGTGTTAGTTTGACTGCTGGTCGCCAGTAATATGATAATTAATTATTCTAGAAATAATAAGGGTTCTCATAGCTCAATAGACTAATTCCTTTACTTGCACATAAACTATGCTATCTTGTATTAACCACCAACTGCCATTTTGTAACCAGGTGACTGCGGCTGCGTGTGTTTCGTGGTAGGCCTACGCCCGAAAAACTCTAAGTCAGATGAACATGAACACGAACTAGCAATTTTATTTCTTTTCTCACGACCAGCATTTGATCTTTTACAACCATACATTGTATAGACTTAGCCTTAATCTAGCATCATAGAACCTATGGAATAAAACCAAAAGTTACATTGACAAATACGAAGGTGACGAGAATCCTTACATTTATCTTGTCTTCCGTCACCAAAAGATATCACCTCGGCCCATCGTCTGCCTAATGTGTAAATAAGTTCAAGCAGTCACAATCGGAAGTTAAATGATCACCTAGTGTCGGTACTGATACGAGCGGCCGTGTACAAAAACACCCTCGAAATGTTATTCTGCATTTCATCCGTGAAAGAGTCGTCCAGTAGAAAAAACCTCTTCAAATGAACTTGACACTGATACCTAATGTACCCCAGAAAGTCAATTGGATTAACGTGAACAAGAACACTGAGATCATTACTTACAGTAAACGGTTTATAATATGAATTATATCTACGGTTTGTTATTCCTTTGATAAGAGACAGAAACCCGAGAACGATTTGAATGTAATTGTCAAAAATCACGGCCCATCGATTAGAAATTATTACTGGTAGTTCCTCCACACCCAAGAACACTGTGAAAGACAAACCATTCTGTACAGTTTCAGAGTAGGAGAGCCACTTGCTACAAATGCCCAATGACTTTTTGTAACTCTCCAAAGCAAAGGCATTACTTTCTTCTCCAAAAATTGTCCAGTAAAAATTTGCTTCATATGCGGCTGTATGAAAACAAGATGGCTTCAGGTTCTGTTCATTCATTATATTGAAGAACATTTCCAAAATACATTTATAATAATTTAGTTGTGTTGATTCATTTCTTCTATAACATAATTCCCATCGTGTAGAATTTGTGTACAGATGACTGAATTCTGCTTTCTCAGGATTGACTATTGGTGACTCAGTGCTGTCAGCGCCATCTACAGTCTTCGGTAACACCATGCTAAATATAGCGTGAACATTGTCCATAAGCGATATCTCCAAATTCGTGAAGCCATCAACTTGTTTCTTGTTTGCCCTACTGAAGCATTCTTCGACTGCAGGCAACCTTTTTAATTTCTCTTCTAAGTCCTTAGCTAAGAGAAGATGCCGATGGGCCATAAGGCACTGAAACAAGAGGACAGTATCCGATCGGAATAAATGACTCTTCTCCATAGCACTGCTAGGAATGCACCTCTGCCTTCCAGGCCTATGGAGATCAACAACATTGCAGAGGCTTGTTCTCAGTTGCGCCGCAAAAAGCAAGTTAGTTGGGATGCGAAGAGAAAGCTCCCCACAACGGTCATCCCTGTGATTCCTTGTGATAGGAACGGCACTTGACATTATATGATCAACCAAACTTACAGAATCGGTAAGGAACTGAATTTCGTTTTCAAAATCGTGACTCACTGGAAAATGACCTAACATATTGTTACCTGGCATGAAGTAGTTTCGACACTGCTTTTTTATCAACCATTCAATCATAGTAATTAGTAATTCCTTTACAGATGATTCTGTATTGTCAGGCATCCAGAATTCCTTGGGCTTTTCTTCACATGCCCAAAACATAACAGTTTTGAAGTGATAAGTCGTAAGAAAGGTCACCTTCTCTCCTCCGCATTTTCTCACAACAGTGCTCTTAATCAGACGTAGAAGGTGATAAATATACATCTGTGTATCACTCCAAGAATGGATTAAGATTAGTTCCGCCTCGGAAAATGAGAATCGCCATTCTTTTCCAATAAATTGGCTTTCTCGATGAGGCTTAGCAACTAAGAGACATCCGCTGTTGACAATTCTGGTCACAGTGCTATGTAATGGCCAGTCAGTTGGTCGTTCACGGGTTATCCATTCATGTGCTTCCTCAGGCCAGTTTGGACACCAAATGGCATCTACAACATCCCGGGATAGTCTCTTAAATTTGACTAACCATTTGCTTATGTAACTGGAATCAGGATATAAATCTGTTGCAAAGTCTGATTTATCTAATAAAACCTGCGACCTCGCTGGTCTCTCCTCTGGAACCATCGCATATGTGTAAGGCGCAAGGTTGTCTTTAAAATATAGCCTAGCATATCCATGATATGCTGTTTCAGACTGAATAATCAGTACAGTTCCTTTGAAATCTTTTGGAGCCATTGCGTTTTTGTTAATAGCGCAGATATTTTTACGATACTTGATGATGTCAATATCCGTAACATTTTCCATGAAGTAGATTAGAGGAAGTTCGAAACAGCTGCCAGTAAATAATTGTAGCATATTAAATTTGCGAAATAAGAGTTTTTCACAAAAGTCTGAAAAATCTTTATCTTGTTTGACTTCGTCGATCTGGGTGTCTCCTGCCATATTTTGAAAACTGATGAAGCTGATGAAGCTATACAGACTGATCTATAAAAGCAATTAATTCGTCAATGTATTGTTTTTAAATCTAAAATTTGTTCATACATTGTTAATTGCTACCCGTTCCTGCTGGGCAGCCAAATGCTGTTGTAAGGCAAAACAAGTAAGGCGACACATAATATATTATGGTGAGTTGCTAGTTATGATTCTTGCTAAAGAAGGAATACAAGCCCGAAGTTCTATAAAAATAGGATTTAATCTAGTGAAAATGCGATATATACCGTACCGATGAAAGTAGAACACCTCAAACGATACGTTCGCCACAAACAGTCATCAGCGTAGGCTCGACAGCAAACGACAGGCACACAGTCGACGTCAAAAGACGTACAGACGCCACGAAGTTCAACGAAATAACTAACTCCACAAGGAGTAGAACTGCTACATAACTTTACAAGAATGATCTGGCAGCATTCAATTTTATATTAAAAACTTTTATATTCCTACTCTAATTCGAACCTGCACAGTAAGCACTTTAATAAGAATTTTCGCCCATCAGAATATCTACAGCTACCTTTCATTCCACAGTTCCGTATTAGTTAGCCTACTGGATTTTCCTTCTATAAAACTTCTAGTTACCTACAGCAGAACAGAATTAGAATCTCGTGCAATTGGACTCAAGCTTAATGGTTATGTTCTCCATACCTATTGATTTTCTTACACACGCTTTCTTCGTTTCTCAACGCTCGCATAGATATCCTTTACTGTGTAATCTTTGCTCAAATCTCTTCTTCTAGCCGAATTAACGTGATAATATATATATATATATATATATATATATATATATATATATATATATATATATATATATATATATATATTATCAACCACAGCTAACTAGCGAATGTCACTGAATAGCTTTGCACGACTCGCAGTGGAGCAACCAGTTTTGATAATCACAGTGGGATTTTTTTGTAAGCACACCAACGTCTGAGTGTTTGGTACGAATTTATCATATTACACTCTTAACGCTGAAGTGTCTCTGAACATCCGCACTTGATCGTATTTAGCTAAGTAGAGAGCTGCTCGCTGGCGCACTTACGATACTGACAAGGATATTCATTGTAGGCCTACATTATCTCCCGGAGCGCGTGCTGATGACAAAGATTTTTGGTTAACGGTAAGCGGTTGTTTGGTGACCCGTAGTGCTCATGTCATCTTGTCAGCTATGATTTATGGAGCATAATTAGGTTACAACCAAGGTCGAGATAGGCTGCTGATCCATTAATAGATTTCCAGGATTTAATTAATGACGGGCTGTAGGTCATATCGAATATCCACGTGTTATGATGCCAAGATGATAATGCAGTAATTGGTTCGAAACCACGTGAATTCAGGTAGTTTCGGTAGTGAACCAACGTTACTTTCATGGTGAAAACCACTCTACTACCCGCCACCCATTCCTAAGCGTCATGCTGAGTCATTGCACCAGCGATGCAAAGATGGCAGGTAAATTGTTATTAGAGCGTAGAAGTAGAATTTAAAAGTAAACTGCGGAAGTGCATTACCATTGGTTTCTAAATTGAACTGCAAAAGAAGTTAACTAAACTAAAGACTCTTTAGTGCCTATTCGAGAGCCAATACAGTCTTTCTTTTTCGTGTGTTTTATCAGGACATTTAATATAACGCATTTTGTTTAGGGCCCACCAACTTGTTTCTTGAGCATGAACTGTGCGCTTTTAAAGGTGACGGTAGGCGTCATACACAGGTCTAATACTGTTCAGCAAACAGTTTGAGGTCTTTTAACGAGTGTAGGACATTAACCCCCCCGGACAAAAGCCCCCCCGGACAAAAGCCCCCCCGGACAAAAGCCCCCCCGGACAGAAACCCCCCCGGGGTAGGACAGAAACCCCCCCGGCTAGGAAATAATAACCTATATTTCACACATATATATCAAACATACATATATACATACACGCATAAAATACATATATACATACAAACATATATACATACATGCATAATATACATATATACATATATACCTACATATATACATGCATATATACATACATAAATACATACATACATCAGTTAAGTTCCTTTCATTCGTTAACATGACGCTAACAAGGGTGCGGGAGACGGCTTGTAACTGCTTGGCGCTGTGCCTGACCCGCTTTTTGGGGAGCGGACCTCGCGAATCCTGACATTAACAAGCCTTAAGTTAAGAACTAGGCGACTAACAAGTCTTATTTTACACCTGAATGACACTAACAAGTCTTTAGTCTATACGTTTACATCATTAACAAGCTGACACGAGGGCAACAGGGCTATTAAAGTTTCTCAATTAAATGTAGATATAGGCTTATAACACAGAGGGGGGGTTTCTGTCCGGGGGGGCTTTTGTCCTAGCTAAAATCGGGGGGGTTTCTGTCCGGGGGGGCTTTTGTCCGGGGGGGTTTTTGTCCGGGGGGGCTTTTGTCCGGGGGGGTTAATGTCCGTTCCCCCTTTTAACACCGCACAGGCCTGCAATTCGCTCAGGTTACCGGTCAATCATGCACACATAATTATGCCTGTTTTATTAATGCGTTATAAATACCGCTTTAAAATCAGATTTTGCCGCCTGAAGACCACTATAATTATTTACGGAATAGGTCTATGTTTCGACATGTTGTTCGTCCATTACCACTCCAGATCATAATAAATTAAGGACGTTGACTATTAAATATTAAACTCCATCTAACAATAACTATTATAAGGAACAAGCTAGCCAGAAAATTAAACTACGAAACTAGCCAGCCTAAACAGGAAGTAATAAAATTTAAGACATCATAGAGATCGATTCAGACAGCTCCAGGAGACTATAAAATGTTATAACATACAGTCTTGCACAGGGCTGTAGTGGTAACATTTGAGGTGAGTATACGCTACCGGTGACCAGCGGCGTAAAAAATGTGAAGACCTTTTTTTAGGAATTCGTCTAAGAAAAATTTCAGACTTTTCACAAATTCCCTAAAAATTTTCTGACTTTTTACGATTTCGTCTCTGAAAAAGTTGATGACCTTTTTTTTTAGTCATTCGCACTAAAAACCTCTAAAAACCTGTCAAAACCTCTCTTTTTCCTCCAAATTTCATTACTCAGGTCTTTACAGAGGTAAGTATACGCTGTATACCCGCGTGTATACCCTCGTCTAGAGCGCTGAGCATACGCTCTCAAATTTCGCTAGAGGTAAGTATACGCTGTATACCCGCGTATACCCTCGACTACAGCCCTGGTCTTGCATACTAGGGACTTGTATGTGTCCCCTGTATGGTTTCCTGAATGCTTCGTTCCACTGAACGTTTCATGTTCTTGCGCTTTAATATCAGAGCTAAAGAAAATGGAATGTTGTTATCTATTTCTATATGCTTAACAGTTATGCTAATGCAAGACCTACATAAAATTATATGTGTCAACTTGTCCTTCAAAGTGCGCTACGACTAGCTGTCGATTCTCTACGTCGTAGTGAATCCTATCTGGTCTTGTTATCTTTGCTATGCTTCTGCTGAGTAGTACATCGCACGAGTTGAGTTTCGAGTCGATCAGACTCAATCGGTCATTTTCGCAGTCGCTCACAAAAACCCGATCGTCTGAATCTAACGCCAGATGGCGAGGCCAATTGAGAAGCAGTCTCTTATCCGTCGGATTGAAACGACGAACAACCATTCCATCTCTCGACACTTCGGAAATCGTCCACGTCCAACTGTTCAACCACATGTGGCTGACGATGAGGTTGCCGAATGACGACTCCACTGCATGAAGAGGAAATTCGACATCGGTTGGTAACGATACATGACAGATAGAAGTGGCTTCCGGTCCGAAGATGTCCAGACCTGATGGATTCCCCCATTTCACTGTAATCACGTGGCCGTCACGTGTTACAGACAGTGTGAAAGGGCTGCTCGTATTGTCCAGCCACAACTTCGGTTTCTGTCCATCTGACTCTCCGACCATTTTGTCGTTCAAGTCTACCTTCCAAATGCATTTGCAGAGACTATCGCTCATATAAAGACAGTCGTTCTTGTCACTTGCACCCAGATCGCAAGGTTTTCTAATCCCATCTAAATGGATTTCGCTCTGAAGTTGGAAAGGACTCATGTCGTCGTACACGCGAATGGACTTTGACCATTGGCAGAGGACGTAGATTTTCCTCCTCAGTTTTGTAACTCCATAAATCCAGTCATCAGCGACAGCGATTCTCTTCTGTAGCCTGCAGACTGAAACAGAACCCAGCACAAGTTTAATTGAAAAACAAACTGGGCAGGCAATAATTAAAACCAAAAATTATTCCTGATCGAACTGGTTATTTACCTTACCACAAAGACGAAAATATTGTCAAGACTTTATTTCAAATTTAGGGAACCAAATTGGTTTCGATACCAATTGGCAAAGAAAGCTTAGAAGAAAATCGGTGCCATCAAGTACGGACCGACTTAATGAAGGATCTTACTAAATAAAATCACGAGAAAGAGTCGGATTGAGCTGAATTCACCTCTGAAGATCTCGATTGCCATATAATTTAAAACTACACATAAAGGCAATGCAACACAGCACAAATTATATTATACGCTAAAATGTAATGCTGTTGGAGATCTGAACTGCAATGTAGGGCCTACTCTAAGTGTCTTAGATGCTTAGCCTCTTAACTGAAATGACTCTAAATCACTCCGATTGTGTCATACAGTCATTTGATTTTTTCCACTGGTCGGTGAGTTTTGGACTAAACAGTTTGCCATAATTGGGTTAAACCGATGCTTTAGCCCAGAAAAACCAATTACTTTAAACACTTCCTACCTCACTCTTACCCATCTCGCAGTAATTACAATAACTCGTCTTAAGTTAACTTACCGATCCATATACAACACTGCAGTTCGACTCTGGAACAATCTACCTGATTAATTTCGCAAATTCTCCAGAGGTTCCTCTGCCAACTTAGACGATCAAACACTTCTATCTATCACTTCTCATGCTTTCCATTCAAATTAAAGTGTCCCATTTTCAATAAATCTTTTCCTGAGCCATCCACTCTGTAACCTGTGACTTCTTTTCATCCTAAACCCAATCATCTGTAATAGCTCCTCGGCCTCTTTTCTCTTACGTTTTGGCAACAGGATTTTGTTCTCAACTTGTTATCTTTGGGTAGCCCATCTGACTTGACGTAGTGCTCGTAAATAAGCTGTTGCCCTGCGCTGAGCTTTTTAGCATTTTCATAGAATGCCAATATAATTGTAACTGCTACTTCGTAATCTAAATTAAGAGCACATTTGAAATAATATTAAATTGTTTTCGATTCTGATTACCTGGTCGTTCTAAGAGGCGTCTTAACGTGGTCTTAAACCAATTAGTATTAATGCGGTCGTGCCATGTAGATCGAACGCCTCGCAGCTGGGAAGCAACGTCCCTTGTGTGTTCTTGTCTCGTGAAAGGCAGTCCATTTGTATCCGATGCCGCGATCAGAATCGTTTTCATTAGGATGAGATCCAGAACACCAACTGGCAAATCATTTACCTGAACAAAACAGCGTAGTCTCTAGTTTTGCGATTATTTCATGCCTTAAATAATGTTCTTTAAATAATATGTAATCTGCACTGGAGAATTATTTTACCATATATCTATACCAAACACTAATCAATGCAACATCTCAATATACACAAATTACACAGTTTTAGTCTTAGAATACGTGAACTTCTTAGAGGTTTTAAAGACTAGACAACCTTAACTAAATTCAGTCAATGACTGGTGTGCACTTTTAGTTTGTTTCTCGGCTTTATAGTAACTTTTAGGTTATACAAACATCTTTTAAAGTTGCTTTTTCCTTCAGAGTGCTATAATTCCGCATGCTGACACTGTAAGCGGCAGAAGTACTATTATCAGCAGTTAATAGTCGTTACTTACAGTTCTGTTTGTATTGACTTTGTGCTTTTTTTTCTTCTGACTTTTGCGTAACTTATGCGTCTTACTCTTCTTCGTTTTCCTGTCTTTGCTAAGAGTTCTTGCAAGGCGGTGGTTGGTAACGTTCTCTATTGTAATGAAAACAAATGAAATGCATAAACTTTTAAAACAGATGAATGGTCTCTACTGGTCTCAAAAAGGAAATGTATCAACATTCAAATCCAATTACTTGACGATTTCCTTCCAAAGGAGTGTCAAATTGCCATTTAGTTGCAATTGAAAGTCTATGTTGCCTTTATGGCTAATTTCCTTGATCTCAGACGTGATCACGGCCCTGCTGGATTCTCTGCACTATTAGGGTCACATCTATTATTAGCGGGACTTTCTAATACACTCTCAACATTAGCCTGAGATTTCGAGTATTTCACCGAGATTTTGACTATATTAGCCAATTGTTTCATTCTACAATGAATATAGTTGTGTGGTTTATTGTTGTAAATGTCCCATCTTCATCGCTGCCCTATAATATAACGTCACAATTTAAAAATGAAGATGAGCACACAGTTTTAGAAAATTCCAGTTCAGACCTCTTTGCTCTTGACTAGAGCTACTGTAACAACAATAATTATAATATATTATAGCCGGAATGAATGGAAGTAAAATCAGAAACTAAAGTGCATGTACCATCATCTGTAGTTTCCAGCTGTGTGATGAGATGAAACAATTCCTGATCAGTTGTTTCGACGGCGTTTAGAAACTCCTTCAACTGTTTTCGTCTCGTGACATATTCCAGAATCTTCGAATTTCTTTCTCGAACCGTTCTTTTGCCTTTAATCTTGTCGGCTTCTTGTTCAGACAGGATCTTTTCCTCTAGCAATCTTTCCAGAATCCCTGAGTCTGGATTCATTTTCTCTAGTAACGTTTCTCTCCATTTCCTAAGCGGATCTGTAAGCACCGCTTTCTGCCTCGGCTGACTCAGACCGTAGATGCGTCGGAAGAAACCTGTCATCTCAGTTTTGATTTTTTTTTCACAATATGCTACTAAATTGGAATTATTCCAGATTATGGTTTTTGTTGAAATGATTCAGGTTTTGTTGAACTGTTGAACTCTTTATTCTGATTTAACTCTGTGTGGGTGCATAAAGTTAGCCTGTTGAAATAGCCATGGCATTCAGCGTGCTTTTGTTGCGTCAATATCTACATCAAATTTATAACATAATGGATACATAATGACAATGATCATTATTATTAGTTAGCAACTTTTGTAGCGCCGATCTCCAACGAATGGCGCATAAGGCATCAACCGAAGGTGCTTTAAAACAAGTCTTAATCAGGTAAATAGCCAGAAGGTCAGTCCACTATTACAAAATAACAGCCTTTTGTGGATAGGAGAGGCAAGTTTCAAGCTGTGATCGAACTGTTAAATAAGAGACTGAGCAGTACGAAGAATTGCAAGAGAAGGAGCTATATATTTAATCAAGATGTTGTTAGATTGCTTTATCACGCTGTCATTCAACGGCGATCGACATTGGAAAAATCAGTTTATCTCTCGTATGACTATGATAAGATGTCAACTTCTAAGGTGTCGCCAGCTTAAGTATACAGCATGAACTGTCGATGCACAGCACATCTATCCACTGTAAGAAGGGTGCTTTTCAAAGGACAGTAACGGTTAAGGGTCTTTGTAACGTGGTCAGAGTGAATTCATCCATTCATTCGAGTATTCATGTAGCACCTCTTCAAGGGGGGGGGGCTACTCAGAGGTGAAGAGTATTTGCTTTTAAGAGATAACGCCGGTGTCTAATGCACAGGGCATCACACGATGGCGCACCAAAACCAAGCCGTAATCTGGTCAATTTCCTCCTGCTAATTAGCTCACGCAAACATTGAAGTACAGTGGCTTCATCATTTTATCGCCGTTCTCATAATAGCCTATTGAGTGTCATTATGATTTGATAAAGCATTAACGGACCAAGAATGTATGTGTGTGCGTTTGGGTGCGCGTTCTTGTGTGTGTGCTCGTGTTTGCGCGCACGCGTGTGTGTGTGTGTGTGTTTGTGTGTGCTTGCATACATACACGTATGTATGTATGAATGTGTGCATGTATTTATGTACATGTACATGTACGTGATGTACATACATAAACATATATGCATGGCTGCATGTATGTATGTATGCACACATGCTATATGCATGCAAGGAGGTATGGATGCATGGATGCATTTATGTGTTATATAGTAAGCAAGTAAGTAAGCAGGTATGTACGTATCTGGACACTTACTGTAACGCCTTCAAAGTTTCCCATGAAAGCCCTGCCTATGTTTCTGGTTGCAAATAATGCTAAGGCAGTATTTACTGAGGGCCCTACATTCATACAGCTCAATAAAAGAATCGAATCTACGTAAAAAGTATCTGGTATGAAGAAAAATATATGGTATTAAACATTGAAGTAGAAGATAGATGTAGCAACAAATGGCGTGTTGTAATTGCATAACGACCTGCACATTGAAATAGACATATTTAGGTCATGACAGCAACTCGCAAGCCTGCACGCTACTCATTCTTTACCTCAACCTTTCAAGCGGTGGATAGCAGAGAAACGCAAAGGAAATGCCGATGAATTCAAATCTGAATTTAAAAGAACCAAGATACCAGTATGATATGGGAATCTAAGGTAACTGGTAATTTTGACATAGGAAAGCAAGGACTCGGTCTCCCTCAGTGTCGACTCCCTAATATTAAGGGCGTCAGCGCAACGTTTGAGAAATAGGTAGGCTATATTCAACTGAACCGTTGTTATGCATCAGAGTACCTTGCTTAAGAAAGAGAAAAATTCCTAAATAACAGAATGACATAATAGGATTCATAGCTAAGGGAAATACTTTATGATTATGGAAATTTCTCTGGGAATAGCCAAGTGAAACCGTAGTCACTTCAAGTAAAGCCACAGTTAAACAAAAAATCACCAAAATTAATACAACCTTTGACCCTTTTTCACGACTCAGAAAACGGTATGTAAAGGCCTATTATTTGTAAACACTGTGCAAACAATGTGTCAATTTTCTGCTTAGCCTACTCCAACATTACACTCTTGTAGAAGTTTATAGTTCTAGCAGTACGCACAACATCTTGAAATGCAAGTAAATCGTCAGTCTTGATGGGACTCAAAGCGTACAGTCAAGTATGGATCATCACTCGTATTTACAATATTGAAGTCATCGAATTTCCTACACTGTGTGTGGGAAATTCGATGACCTCAATTGTAAATAACCCGTTTTACCGATTAAACAAAATAACGCAGTTGCCTTTCCAACACTTACCGCTTTTAATTAAAAGATAACTAACCACTTAACCCTATTCTGAGACAGCGCTGAGCGAAATAAATTTACCATGCACATCAACGAAGAAATGTATCCATACATTGCGTTCGTTACGATATGCCTGTAATGATTACAGCAAACTATTCAACAACATTCACTTTTACCGAAGAGTTAGTCAATGCATTAAGGCGTCTTACTGTCTGACTGAGACCATTGCGTGAGAATACAGACTATGATAGTTCGGTGACAATACGGACTATGAAAGGCTTTTGGTAGCGATTAGAGCGTGACAGTGCAGAATACTCTTTCGTGGCTGTACAGGAACGTGCGCATAGGACGATAGTAGTTGGTGTACAACAACTTGACCGCACTTGATCTATGTAGCTCTTCAATACACCGTAGGCTAACTGTGCTATGAGGAAGAAACATATGACGAGTCAGGTAATACAGAACATACTTGAGGCAAGGGTTTTCCCAACTTCCTTTAGGGTGACTAAGCATGCATTTTGCCCTATAAAATCTGTTTACATAGAATTGGATTCAAGTCGAGAGATTCGCTGAATGATCGTGTCTTTGTCCCCTCAGTTTACGAATCTATTAAGCCTATGACATTTGTGCCGCATATTTAGCAACCTCTCAAAGGCCGTACCGCGTTGATTATATTTTAGTAGCGTTAAGAATTTAGGGTTTTAAATTGTATCTAACATGACTAAGCCTATATGACAGACTTAGAAAGACATGTAATTTGTACAGAAAACATACATTCGGTTGACGAGATTCTTGCTAACTAATTAATAGAAATAGGGCCTACAGATATAGAATTAACTATGAACTCACCTGCACAATTGAAGTAAATGTCGTATGCCTATCTTGCTATTTGAGATTCCGCGATGTCATACTTCAGAACAGCTGACCTTTTATCAGTTTTCCATGACGCATACACTTTACACACTTGTTTTGCATGACACAATCACATATACTTTACACATTTGCTGCCAGAGATGACTTAAAGTGGCCTTTACTGAACAGCCTTGTTTTGCTACGGAGAAGTAGTAAACACTTATACTTTAACCGTAACACTGTAAATGCTTAATGGCGTTCTGTGGTAATTTTTATCGTGTTTATCTACAGATAGTAATGATGCTATTGGATTAGGTTGAAACAAGTAAAATCTGTCACAAGATGCCAGTAAAGTAAGTAGTTCTAAACGTGGTATCCGGGGTTCGGACTGTATTTGGACTATAATTTCGCCTGGTAAATTGAACATTACAAAGAAAACAAGCAGCAGTTCAAGCATGCTGGGAGTTCAGGCAGGTCGTAATGTTGTGCTTCATTGAGACTTACCAGTTGCACAAATGTTCCGATGTCGAGGAGTTCCTTAGCACAATTACGGGGGATATCGACAGGCTGTCTCGTTGGACGAGCGAGCGTTTAGTGAAAAAAGAAAGCACACGGAAAAAGAAAGACTTCATTCAAATGGTTCAGAAAATCGAGGCAACGAAAAAGCAGGGAAGTGACTAGGTTAAGGAACTCGTTGATAGGCACACTGAAACCCTGCTCGACCAGGTGCAAGCTTTAAGACGCACGCGGGAGGAACAAACGACGCAAGACTTTGAGGAAGTTGACAGACCCTCAGCACAGCCTGACGGATTCACGAAACTGCAGACAAGCCTAATCCGTTGGTCGTGTGTAATGCATGGTCAACTATAGAATCATCTTTATGTCCGTTGTAGATACTCAAACCGAATCTAAGTATTTCTGGATCCGATTTCAATCTGTTCTAAAGGAAATGCATTAATCCACTACAACCAATGTCCATGTGAAACTCATACAGGAATCTGTCACTGTTAACACATGATAATTATTCTGATTCGATATGTAACACCAGTAAAGAGCATCAATCTGGCCAGCTACAGAATTTATTCCGAATCAAATTCAAACAGTAGGCATACAATTTGCATTCACTGTACTGGAGATGAATTACATAACTTTAAATGTTTTTCAACTGATGTTCTTTACTTTAAGCTGACCATTATTTTAGAGCCACTGTATGTTACGAAAACGAAAATGTATGATGTTGTGAAATGTAAATTGAACCTAACGCAAAATAATGTAAATTTTAACCTGTAAGATAAACAGAATGAAGAAGAGACTTTCAAACACTAACATGGAATTGTGCAAAATTCCTAAACTAAAAAGGGATAGCACCAATTAAAAAACTTCTCAGGCATTGACTGTGTCGACAAGGAATCATCGCTAATTTTGTAAAATCATTGTTGATTTCATTAAATCATTGTTAATTTTGTTAAATCATTGTTAATTTTGTTAAATCATTGTTAATTTTATTAAATCATTGTTAATTTTGCTAAATCATTGTTAATGTCGTTAAATCATTGCTAATTTTGTTAAATTGTTGTTAATTAGGTTAAATCATTGTTAATTTTGACATGCACGTCCAGACAGAGTTGAAATCATGGTCATAGTTGCGACCAGAACTGAACAGATTAATTGGATTCCTAGCTCAACTAGAACAATGTTATTGAATGAAGGTGTTGTGGAAGTCGATCACCACTAACGACTGGATTCAACTGAACATCTTAATTAGATTCCGAGGTTCAAGTAAAGCAATATTTTTAATGAAAGTTATTATGGAGGCCGGTTTTCAAGCCCAAATACATTAAAATTTATTACTTTCTAGCCAAAACTGTTACTGTAATATTATAGTCTCAGTAGTTTTAATGCAAATTGCTTAAGCTATTTTTTTGGTGCCCTTCAATACTCAAAGAAAGAAACAGTAGTCAAGATGCAAGCCATATTCTCAAAGGCGTAGAACATAATTTAGTACCTATATAATTTTTTTATCTTCACCAATAAAACTTCTGCAGATAATTTGAGTGAAAAGAAAACATTCCACGAGTTTTGTTATAACTTCTGTATTATCAAATTGCACAAGAAGTCTAAAATACCTATTAATACGCACAACAGAAAAGTGGTTAATCTGAGAACGATATCTAAAAGATGGACTAGATTCTAAACCGACAAAACTTACTCATAATACTGTTCAAAGATAATGATGTTTCTAATTCGTTAACTGACTTACTTTCATCACTAAAAAGAAAAAAAATGTCCTGCATGTATACATCCGTTTCTTTTGTTATAGTTCAAGTGTAGGGAGCTTGCAGTTTGAAATGTTCACCGATTGTCAAGTAGACTCTGTACAATAAGCATCTCTTTAGGTTCACATCTCAGAATTCATATAGCGCAGTTACAAACTCTCAGTTACTTTTCAGAGTGATGTTATCATGTTACCACTGTGTTATAACTTATAACACAGTGGTAGCACTATAATATCATACGTGGGTTGATGATTTGCGCTTCAGCCTGTAAACACCAACCTCCCCATACCAGCCTGCGACGTGAGCTTCTTGATCTTTTTTGATGCTCTTATCCGTAATCGCTTTGAAATTCATTTTATTCGATTCTTACGTTACATAGTCAGGCCTGGATCGCCTCAGATGAGTTAATCTTGAAATGGCAATAAATAAATTTAGATTACTATTACAGTTATATGCATTACTACATGCGATTAGCTGAACTCTAGCGTATAGACGTCCACGCCATCGACATGTCCAACCATTAACTGCTTTTTCTTCTTATCAAAACACAATCTTTCCGGATATTCGATGGCATCTTCGCCTTTCGTCAGAAGAACTCGAACCCAGCTGAGGTCTGAGTCCAGCATGATCACTCTGTTGTCATCAAAGTCCGTAACAAACGTCCGGTCGTCAGTGTCGAGAGCAAGGTATCGAGGGAAGTTCAGTTCCTGTGATTTGTCCTTCCCAATGAACCGACGAACGACCTTCCCGTCACGGGTCAGTTCACACACACCCTCGGTCACGCTGTCTCTCCACCAGTGACTGATAACGAGGTTACCCGTTGCCGTCTGAACGCCGTGAAGCGGATCGATGATGTCTGTCGGCATTGAAATGCACTGAACCAGAACGGAGTCATGTCCGTAAAGTTCCATCACGGACGGCTGACCCTTCCGCGCAATCAGTACCTGTCCATCTCCGGACACGGACAGCGTGAAGGGCCAGTCGACGTTGGACAACCACATCACGAGCTGATCCTTCGTCTTCTTCCATAAGCATTTGTTGCCCGAGTCAGAGATGTAGAGACAGGAATCCTTTTGGCTCGCACCGATGTCTTCAGGTTTTCGGATGTCTGCGATTTCAATTGTCTCCAAGAGGTCAAACGGGCTTTGACCGCTGAAGACCGCCACGGAATTCGGAGATTGACAGAGAATATAAACGTTGTCGTGTAATTTGGCTACACCGTAAACGTATTCGGCCGGAACCTGGAACTTTGTCACTAACTTCGCAGACGCCGAACATACCGCTGAAATAAAATCATTAAAAATATAGACATGTATTTGTATGAGTCTCAAATAAAATAGCATAAGTAAGGTATTATTTGGCATACTTCTAAACCGAATAGTCAGGGATATCGCTTCAGAAATAGAAACATAGGGCCTACAGTCCTGAAGATGAACATTATAATATCTGCTTATGCTTCAACCTGTCGTAAACTCTCTGGTCATTAATACGCCGTGGTGTTGTTGTCTATAATCCATTCACAGTAGATGTTCTTACGCTATTTATAAAGTCTTTATTCTAAAGCAAAGCAAAGCTTTACAAGATTTCTAAAATGACTTACCAATTTCTTTACTGAATTGACTGGTTTCCATGGAAACAGTTGCTGGTTTAACAGCTCCGCATATCCGTTCATCGCTTAACGAGATTTGTCGGAACAGTTCTGTAATGTCATCCTGGAATTCCGTTGTTTCCATTGCGTCCTGCACTTTCTGAAGACCTTTTGGCGATTTGCACAAAACCCAAATGTTAATGCCTCGATCGTACGATATGTTCAGAAATTCTATTTCGTTAGATTTTATCTGCTTCAGAACCTTTTCCAGTGGACGAGTCATTGGTATCTTCTTATCACGTAATTCGCTGAATTTAGTAGCGATTTCCTGTTCCGCTAATTGGAGATTTGCCATCTCCTCACTCAGAAGCGATACTCTCAAGCTAACTAAAAAAACAAACAAAATAAAGTTTTTCAAATTGCAGAATATAAGTGGTAATAATTCTTTCGACCTGCTAAGCAATGTCCAGTGGACGGATTATCCTAAACTTAGTCTACGCTGTATACCAAGTGACACGGCAGCCGATTGGTTTGTAACGTGTCTGAACTTTGTAGGAGGGTATTGTAAAATATCAGTTATATTCTATGTATTCTTTCTATATTCTTTGTAAAGCGAGTTCGATTCTATGTATTATATTATGCCATTCGTTGCAACTTGAAACTCTGTAATCGACTGCACAATGAGTAGGCTAGTAAATGGCCAATGCAAGAAAACTCTCTATTACTGGTACGCCTTCTTATTCAAGACCACCATGCAGGATGTATACGCTTATTGAAATTGTGACGCCGTGCTGTGGCATCGAATGTCACTATTTATAAACATAATAATTGGAAATAGTGGATCTGTCTTTTGTAAAGCGAGTTCGATTTGAAAATAGTTTAATCGACTTCCCGGATTATCTCAGAATACGGATTCGAGCAACAACAAAATAATATCAGCCATGAACGGACTGGAATAGGTCGTTTAGAGCTCAAAAGACCAAGCCCCAAGAAAAGAGTTACGAACTTGAGAAGTTGGGAAGCAGAACAACATACTAGAAAGATAATGCTGACTGGGATGCACAACATGCGAACAAAAACACGGACAAGTTTGCTACGTATTGATAAAGTGAGAAATTTCATGAGCTCTACCTCCGCCTCTCTCCAAGACATGTGCAACGAGTTTCTGGTTCTTCTCTCGCAGGCATTCGATGGCTATGGAGTATCGCTGGGCGTCGAGGACCCTCACAAGATCCAGGAGCTCCTCATTCGTCGTTTTCGTTGGATGACGTCTTCGTAAGGATCTCGTCTGTTGATCAGTGAGAGAGTCGGTTCTATGCAGACGATCGATGAGGTTTTTTGGTTGGATAATTTCTGAGAGATAATCGCGATTACTTCGGATGATTGTCTTTCGTTTGCTGACTTTACGATTACAGACTACAAAGATAAACACATTTACACTCTCAAGCATTGGTTTATATTCTTCTAGGCCCTAGCTGCAGCAGGAAGCGGCCTTACATTGCACTCTGCCAGGAGTTTGTGGTTTAACAGTTCAGACGGAGAAAACTTACCACAGCATACCACCTTTTCTCAGCAACTTTCTTGTTCTAGTATTGTTCGCTAGTTGGCATCAGCGTTCAATATCATACACAAAACAGGAACACTCCTACGTCTAAGACTATGTTACACAGATCTATAGAAGGAAATGCATTTTTCGTTAAGTTTTCGTAATATAACTAATAATAATAATTTGATAATCTGGTTAGACAAAGCTTTATTATTAGGATGCTTTTTGATGTTTTTAATTAGTAAAACTTCTTCTATTACGCTAGCCATTTTAGATAATAGGCCTAGTTATAGTTTAAATTTCTCTATTATTATGGTGCTTTTGATGTAGTGATATTAGTAATATTTTATTATTTTAAATTTACACTCCCTTCCTTCAGTTATTATTATCTTCTTATTAGGCCTACTTCTATGTTTTATATTTATTCTATACTTGTTCACCAATGTGCGGTTCGCTTTTGGTTTTTCAATAAAGAATAATAATAATAATAATAATAATAATAATAACAATAATAATAATAATAATAATAATAATAATAATAATAATAATAATAATAATAATAATAATAATAATAATAATAATAGTAATGATAATAGTCAAGGCGAATGAGAAAATGATTCATAGCATGAACGTAAACAGATGTATGTATGTATGTTTGTATGTATGTGTATCTATCAAGACAATATAGGGCGTTTTAAGTACCGGGGTACCTCACAAAGGAGTTGCGAGGTACTTAATAGCATTAGGTCTATTCTATCTAACTGATCCAACTGCGTGCGTTTTAAACAGGTTCTATGGTACAGTAATTACCAGCTATGTGTCGGAGAAGAGTTGCTTTGAATCGGCGTCGTATTATTCTCTGAAACCAGCAGAAATCAACCGACGCTAAGGAACGGAACACGTCTTTGTCGCTGACCAAAGTTCGTTGACTATCGGGCTTCGTGTGAAGTAGACATACGTTCTTCAATATCATATCGAGTAGCTCTAACGGAAGTTCGTAGATCTGCAAACAGAGAAATAGCACAATTATTTTTTCAGAAAATTAGCTCTCTGTCTCTCCGTCTGTCTGTCTGGCTCTCACTCCCTCTCTCTGTTTCTGGGTATCTTTCTGTCTCTCTGTATACTCGAAATTTAGACCTATATTCTGGGTGTCAGTTTTCGATTTGATGAGTAGAGGATAGTAAACCTAATACACTCACTATTGAATGGTTGAATAATCCGAACACAGTACATGTTAACATGTTAAGTAGTTTACTTAAAGATATGCAAACAGTTACTGTTAACTGCACCAGGTTGCAGGAAGTTTCAGCGGGCAAATGCATTGTTCAGCACTGTTCAAAATAGCAGGGCTTGCTGTTGAAGCACACGTAACACTCGTGCATAAATTTAGAAATAGAAATATTATGGCACATTGGTGTAAATACATTTATTTGCTAATTGTCTCTAGTCCATTCTAGTAATGTACTTTACTGGCAAAAGGTTCACTGGCTTAGCGAATTGAACGTCGAAATTCAACACTGGAAATAAATTATACATGCAGGTATACTTAATTATGTTTCTGAGAATTGTAATTTCCTTTTTCTTTTCCATATTTAAAGAGTTTGAAGCAGTTGAATGCAGCGCATTAAAAAGAAGAAAATGTGAATCAAAGTAAGGACTTCAATGTTCTTACAATCGTATCGGAAGCACAGGATATCTCGTCTGTTGGGTCTCGATCTGCAATGAATGAATCACACAAGTGAAACAAATGGTAAGTAAGTAAGTGGCATATTTTGTGACTTTAGTTCCTTAGCACTTTAACGACTAGAGTGTATTAACACTTTAACGACAAGCTAGTACCAAAACTGATTGGAAAACCAATGGCGCTCGTAGTTAAAATGTTAAGGGGTACTGTGTTGCGGTAGGCCTATTATAATTAATACAATGACGCAACCAAAACAGAAAGCTGAGCCGCAATAACTTGCCCATTTGGGTTAAAAGCCCTACATCTCTACACATTTGTGGACTAGGAAGGATAAGAAGTTTTTATTCAAGTGAGTTCATAAGTTAAATTTTAGATTATACCACCTTGTTAAGATATGTAAGAACTGACCAACCCGCTCTGGAACTTTTCTGTTCCTTCTGGGTTCACCTATTTGCACCATGTGCATGTTAGTTCTTCGAATTGGTTTATTTTTATTAAATGCAGGTCGTGCATTCTGGGTTTCGGTGAGAATATAACTGGCAACCGTCTCTGGCTACATTCACGCCATCACAATGACACAATACAGAACGTTTGCATAGAGAATCTACAGACCTTGAAAGAATACTGTGCTTTTGTTATAGTCGCACTCTGACCATCGGACTGTGACTTCGAACCGATCTCTGCCAGACAGCAACCTGTTGAATAACGCTTCGGTCATATGCGTTAGTCTTCCGCTAGTCCACAACCTACGCAGCCTACGCAACCCACTGTCTCTTTGGCAAAGGAAATACAACACTACGCTATGTCCCACTTTGCCCCCGATCAGTTTGGCGTCGACCATTTCCATTATATCCCCCATGATACGTTTCGATTCCTCTTCTGTTCGCTTCTGAAGAAGAGCTGCGATCTTTGCGGCGATTTCTTCCTCTGCCTGGACAATATCGGTCACGTTTTCACTTAGATTGGCATGAACGGCTACGACAACTGAAACGAAGAAAACATGCAGACCATTTTAGTTAAGGTCTTTACCTAGCAAGTATGCTCTTCTCTTTCGCCGAGGCTGGCTTAAGAGCGTTGAACGCGCGCTATATAAAATCAGCATTTCATAAGATTATGTTGCATTACATTGAATGTATTCTGGGCTCCGGACAAACCCAAAGCATTAACACAAAGTGATAATTATAGCCTAAGTTTAAAGTTGAGGCGAATGTTTCTCTTGAGCCGGTGTCTGCGAATCTGTGTTAGAATAAATTCATTCCCTCAGAAGACTATATTCTGACAAGATAAAATATTTCATCCTCCGTTAAAAAAGTTTTTTCCCTGAGAGACTTTATTTCTTTGAGAGATGCAAAGTCGCATTTGTGTGAAACTTAATGATAATTTTAAGCAGCTGGATTTTCTAATTTCATTGTATATCTATTTATATGTGATAATAAAAACATAGGCCTACACTTTTGGTAAGCTTAAAGAAAAGAACGAAATAGAAATTGATCAAAGACAAGTAATAATACCTGCATTTTTACATGTTTACGATGAGTTTTTGGCACTTCGCTTTGTAATTGGTAAGCCTGCAGTTAGAAACACCGCTGCCTTCTCGTTTTTCAAGGCATCGAGCTAGATGTGTAAGCCTAAGCATTGCTACGACCTCGCTAAAAGCATCCTAAGTTTTTGAACTGACTGGAAAGTGAAAACTGCAGCAAAATTAAGCTTCTGCAGGATTACGATTATTCTACGTGTGCAAGTGGTAAGCAAACAATCATCATTGTTCTACTTTTAGTTCTCTCATAGAGTAAAATGAATAGAATAATATCTTGGTTCTGCAGATGCTTGAGTCGTCTTGATCTCAAGGCAGCTGCACTGGTTTCTTGTAATGTAATTCTTTATTTCAGTTAAATTGTTCTGCTTCCTGACAGCAGATAGAACTGGCTCAGCTGTGATTCTTTTATGGGGATTACCCATGATTACTTGAATGATGGGCCATATCCGCATCACAGAATAACAGAAAAGTCAGCGCAGGCTCCTATCAGGAAGCCAGTACTGTAATTTTCATTGGCTTCTGACACCAGGCAATAACCTAACCTTATTCTATTCTATACTATTATACCAGAGAATAATAAAAAAAACATCAATTAGCCTAATAGCAGCTGACTTTAAGCCTAATCCGCATAAAAGAATCACATAGAAGCCTCTCCTATTGGGAATTCGTTTCCATTCATTGGCTCTCGCTTCTTATACCAGCTAATACCATAACCTGATACAACTTGAAGATAATAATAATAATAATAATAATAATACCAGTGTCGTTTTCTGAAACCAGTTGAATGGTAGGCCTAATCCTCAAAGAATCACAGTGAGGCCAGTGTAAACTGGCGTCAGGATCAGCACCAATTAGCGATTGGGAAAAGGGATTACTGATCAGAAACCAGTGCTCCGTGACACTACAATAATATGATTAATATGCATTGGCTGGGAGTACATAGTTTCTTTTAGCTACATGCAAGTAGTTTACCATTAACGTCTACTTCTAGTCAGTGACGTCTCCTAAATCATGCAACAACGTGTGTAACCTCTCCTAACACAGAAATAATTTAGTTAAATAATATATATTTTAAATTCTATTTCAAATATAATCCCAACAGAAATGGAGGGGTGATTTTCAATGTGGGATTGTGGAATAGGGCGACTTTGTATCGTAGATAGGGAAGATTTCATTTCATTGGGGAAGACTTTGTTTCAAAACGGAGTCTCCGAGGGGAGATATTATTTCAGTCCCGGAAAGACTCAGTGTGGGTGAGATCTTATATCGCGAAACCGGCTATTGTCGTGCCTACCTCCTCCGCTCTCGAAGATTTCTGCAACGTGGCTTTGACTGGTTTCATGAAGACAATCGATTGTCTTCCTGTAGTCGTGTATGCTTCGCCTTCTTAAGATTTCGATGAGAGCTTCGTTTTTCTCGTACTGCGTTGGTCTAGCAGCAATAAAGTCCTTTTGTCTGATGTTAATGATACCATTTGCCAGAAGTTTAGAAATGAGATCGCTGATGTCGAGTAGGTCGACGAGACTCTCCTGATTCGTGTCAAATATACTCAGTTCTGCCTCTGTCAGTGGCCAGTTGCCGTCGAAATCTGGCTTGTATTCTGAAAGCAGAAATATCGTTATCGTAGAAATTTGGCTTAGACCCATATACTGAAAGGGAAATTATCGTTACCGTCGAAATAAGGCCTATATTATTCTGAAAGTAGAATTATTGCTTTAGGTGTGCATCAGTTTCCAATGTTACTTACGATTTCACTTACTTTTGATGTTCGTACGTTGTTACTGTTTACTTTTTTTAATCACGAGCGCCTTTTGAAATGAACTTAAGTTTGAACTGAACATAAGTTTGAACTGAACTTAAGATTGAACTGAACTTAAGTTTGAACTGAACTTAAGTTTGAACTGAACTGAATCTTAAGTGCGGTTTGAACTTAATGTGATGCCTCGATAGTAATCACCCTTGGCCATGTTTCCTAATAAGGCCTATTTGATTCTGTCATACCATAATAAAGTCTGGTAGATTTCGGCACAAACACTCCATCGTTATCCCCGTATTTAAAAAAATATCGCTATGTAGATATTGGCTTCATTGTCATCGCCATTGTTATCGTCATGGTCACCAACATCATCAACGTAATCACGACTACCCCATCGAGAACCGCAGCTACACACGTCGCTAGGACTGTAATTAACATGTTTAATTCATTCCAGTGTGTTATTAGACATTTCATTGTTATGAAACAGGTTTTTCCAAGTGATGTTTTCTCTGAGTAAATCATTATTAATTAGCATAACTTCCATAGCACCGGCGTCTAATGCATCAAGTCGTAATAGGGTCAACACCCAGGAAGAAAATGTGACTTACTTCCATTCTCCTCCAAGTACTTTACTAGATGTCCCTGTCTTGTTTCTTGGAGGGATGCGATTAGTTCAGTGCATTTGTGTTGCTTTGCGATATGGTCGAGCAATTCTGCGTTCCTCTCCTGGAACGTGCTCTTTGCTCTGATTCTGCTGAGGTCTCGCCTTGACAAGACCGCACGTTGAAGTAGCTTATCGAGAAGTCCGAAATCTGGATCCATCCGATCTTCCAGAAACTCTCTGTGAGGAGTAGCTCCATTTAGACCAGGTCCAGGCTGCTCTGCTGTTCCTGACTGTGTGATCTCATGACCCATCTTATAGGATCCAAATCTGAAATCAGAAAAATAGAAAGCATTTATTTAACACCCTACTCCGTCGTATAACGGCGTTTCTTCGATATGGCAACTGATACTTGTAGGTACTTCCTCCACTGATTCGAGCATTCTCCCATTTAAGGTAATCTTTATGCCTCGATGCGTTTGTTCATATCCTTCGGCTAGCGACAAACTGCATGCAGTCTAGTAATTTAGAAGATTCATTTTTGTGCTGACCGATTACATGGACGGCTCTTTCTCTCTCTCTCTCTCTCTCTCTCTCTCTCTCTCTCTCTCTCTCTCTCTCTCTCTCTCTCTCTCTCTCTCTCTCTCTCTCTCTCTCTCTCTCTCTCTCTCTCTCTCTCTCTCTCTCTCTCTCTCTCTCTCTCTCTCTCTCTCTCTCTCTCTCTCTCTCTCTCTCTCTCACCATCTACGAGGGACAGCTTGGTGTTGAGGTTCGTGTATCGCAAGGCTCGTCGTCTGTCGTCGCTACTCTTCTTCGACGCTGTACAGACCAGGAACTCTAAACACGGTCTCTGTTATCAGCTCTGTTTGGGAATCTATCAGGTTGGCTCTGCGTGATGAGGACCTCGCAAATGGTGACTTCTCTTATTATCTCAACACTGCTCGCTTACTTATTAACTTTTGTGCTCAGTAACCTTGACATCAATTAGGCTGGCACAGCAGCGCTTGTTAAGGTATCGAAAAGCCGCTATAGTAAGTGTCTTGATACATACATAAATGCACACATACAGACATACAAATACACATGTATACATGTTCACATACGTATATACATACATACATACATATATACAATTTGGAAATGGTTCACTGATTGGCAGAATAATTAGTTTCGATGAGTAGGCCTATACATTAAAGCCTACATGTATATCGCCCATGTTCATTTCTTTAAGTACCGTATCATAATTATCCTGTTACGCCTGAAGTATGACGATCAACGTATTGCGAAGTGATCTATTAACAGTACACCAGCTCATGTGATCAAATGCTCGTTGACCTACCAAGCCAATAACAGTCTGAGTTCGCAGCGGTTGGTTGAGTATAAGAAGGGCGTAACCTCAGAAAAAACGTGGCCGGCTGACGTATGGGCCAAAACCCAGCCAATGGTTATGCTCGCTTACTCAAATACTGGACGACCTTGTACAAATACGCTTGGGTATTTTTTATTCAAGATAATTTGCAATATTATAGAATGACCTGGTTTATTAGATTGTGAATCCTTTCCACAAAGGCTCAAATGAAGCATGCTCATTATCAGTTGATTAAGCTTGTATTTATATGTTTATTTGTTGATGGGAGAACCATTAAGACTTTGAAAGTTGAAATTAAGTTTAAAAAAGTAAGTGCATCTTTGAGTCCGATTAGCAAATGGATGGGTGACCTCTATAGAATCCTAGGTAAGCTTACTTCTGACGCCCAGTTAGCCCTCCATACTTTGGGGTCACACTGCCTTGCATGCTCATTAATCATGTCAACTGCAAAATTTTCGTTAAACTGACAGACTGTACTTACACTGGTAAAAAATTACAGAATGTTAGAATGAAATTGTGGGTAGTTGACGAGCTAATTCCTTAAGAATTCATGCTATACACTACACACTACAGACAAGTTTACTGCACAATAGACATTGTCAACTGCATAGTGCGAGAATTCGTGACTGTCGGTTTTACAATTCGTGAATTTTTTGCCTATTTTAAAATTTGTAAGAAATCGTAAAAATTCTTTGGTCTATTGTTGGGCCTTTTTTTATATTAACAGTGTCATTTTACAAAAAGCAGCGTAAGCAACAACAACAATGTGATGACGTCATGATGTGTTGCGTTAAGCTTCTGCTTAGAATAGAATGTAAACTTCAATATAAAAGTTTATTACGTAACGAGTTAATTTAGTTAAAACCTAATTTCTCGAAGATGAAACAACATGGACCAGTATGGAAGTATCTAGTGATTTTGGAGAAGGAAAAGGGTAATCCAAAAATACAGTATTGTTTTTGTGACAAGGGATTTGTTGGTTATGCTGCCCGAATTCGGGGGCATTTGCATGGCGAAAATACAGAAACCACAGTCGAGAGGGTGCAGTTGGCTGTAGCTGACTCGGAATCAGAGGACTATGAAGAAGAAGAAGACACGGCTCAGTGAACGCTGCCAACCCTTAACAATGTTTGGCTGTAAGCTGTGTCAGTGACTGACTGGTCACACTGGAGCTGGGGCACTGGTGGTTTTTCGTTCTGACTAACACTCACAGTCACATGCCCCAACTATGAAAGAAATCGAAGTTCAAGACTCCAAGTAGAACAGTAACTGAATATCAATACTGTTGTGTTGCTAGTCAGCTATCTTTTACGGCTGATTGGTTGAATGCCTATGCCACTAACATTTACTTCCTTAAACAGTAGAAAAGTAAACAAATAATAAAATTCGTTGCCAGTTTTAAAATTCGTTAAAATTTGTGAAACATATAAATTCGTAAAATTCGTAAAATGCGAATTCTCGAACTATGGTCAACTTAATACATTTAGGGCTACTGTTTGCTCTTCATAACCGTGCCAGCAGACCCATGCACATCTGATGTGACCCCCATGGACTCCGCGAATGGACATGGCTGCAGAACTGAAGGTAGATAGATATGCAGTGAATTACTAAACAGCAATTACAGCATGACTAAGAGTGACCACTGACCAGGTTTCAATTCGTTCCCAGGTTGCCAATAAGAGAAAAAATAAGCCTAGGACCCGCGTTGAACACAAATTGACTATAGGGCTTGAAACCGACTTGCACAGCATCAGATTTATCTGTTGGGCGTTTATATATTACAGTGCCTGAAGTACCCAGAAAGTCAACTGGACACTTTTATCCTTACTGCCGAACTGTAGTTGGACTGACAAGTGAAGTGCAGACTGAAATGGTGTGTACTTTACTTGAGCTAATTCAGAAAGACTTCATACTGCAAACTGCACACTTTACTACACACTCACTTGCACAATTGACAATGTCAATTAGACACTTTGTGCTAGGAAACACACTATTTTAGGTCGTGAAGGTCGGCTCCAAACAGTGTCCTGCAATTGGGTTTTTGTCATGAAGGTCACTTGAACACGGAACTACGTTTCTGAAAAATTTAAATATAGCCTTGTTGCAACTTAATAGGCTCGGCTTAGTCGGCTACAGTGGCAGGCTACTTGAACAGTTGCAATCAACTACTTTCAATTCATGTATGGCTAATCATTCAATCATCTACCATGGTTAGAATTTATTAGAACGCGCGCCTTGTAGCGCGAGGACGTCCCTAAAGTCTTTCTTTCAAGGCGAAGACTACGGTTCTCTGAGACTGTTAATTAGTAGGGACCTTAAGCGAGTCATTCAGTCACAATTGCACAGCGCCATCGACTGATGCTTGATCATTAGATAGTGGCGCTTTATAAAGGCGTAATATTAATAATAAGTCACTCATAGGACATCGATGGTTATTCGCCCCTCGTCTCAAAGGTCAGTCGTGTCTGTAATTCAGAAGTATATGTCATGGTGTCGTTCGAAACCACATCGTGTGTGCGGGATGTCGACGCAGTTGAATTAACACAACATTAACACAACATTAACACAACATTAACACAACATTAATTCTAAGAGTTTAAGAATTCTAAGAATTCTAAGAATTCTAAGTTTAATCATATATTGCAGTGCCTGAAGGACCCAGATTGTCAACTGGACACTTTTATATACAATGAGTTAGTTATATACAATGTAAAACCGAACAAAACCATAGCGACTAAGACATGCAGATTTAAAGATGTTAGCATTCTAATGAGGTCAAGACATGCCTTTCTGCTCCCTAGATTTTGTCTCTTTGTGTCTGTGTAATTGAATTAAACCGTGTCTATTTACTAATACCTAGGTTCAGTAAGAGACTCGAAAACATAAGACGATATTTCCAACTTTTAGCCCTTACAGATCTAATTTACTAGAGCGTAGGTGTTTAAGCATTAAGCAGCTCTACCTGACGCATGTATGAAACCTCAGTGATACATTTACATAGGCCTAGATGTGACTGTACATTGGCCACACGAAGAAGACAAGAGCACCCCCAGAAATAACAACATTTCTATTAGAACTCACGTACCCGATGAACTCATCGAAATGCGAGAACCGCCGAGGTTGAATAATCGCCATAGGTCAACTCTATTTATTCATGCAAGTGACATTATAAGTAATGTTTTAACATGTATTGCGTAATGTGTCTACTAGTAACACTTATTGAGTTTCTCAAATGCATAGGCCAGCTAAACTTTATAGACAAAAGATTACGACGTGAGGTCGATGGTGCTTGGTCCCATTTGTTCAGCTGCCCGTTTGTATCTGACCCGCTATCAGGCACTCAACACGTAGGCATTACATATCTAGTAACATCCTGTGTCAAATAGCCCAGAGGCCACGGCCATGCGGCCTGTAACTAGAAGCGACCGTATCGATGTTGAACTGTGGGGATCATACCGTTATGCATATTCATTGCTATGCATTTCCATAAGTCGTAGTTATACGCAATTTCGTGTACATGAATATGTTAATGACGTTTAATACGTATGTAGGGCGCCGTGTTTATTTACGGTAGCTTCTCAGAGTCCTGTGTACACAGATATTAGACTGTTCCACGTGATTGTGCACATATTCATATAAATACATACCTATATGTAGTCGCTTTATAGTACAGTCGACACCGCGAAGTCTATAACAAGCAGGAGGTCTGACTGGGTGTCATTGTCCAAAAACACTATATAAAATATTTAAAACTTACAAAAAATATAAAAAAAACTTCTATTTAAAAATATTCATGTAAATAAATCTAGCAGTGTTGTACAGTGTAGACAACGGAAGCCACAGACAATAGTGCGACAAAAGAACCTGCCTGAAGGCGCGACAAAAAAAACAACTCGGAAGATCCCGATCAGACTCCTCGTGCTGAAACTTAAAGAAAGTGTACAAAGACATCCACAACAGAATCAATAACAAAGGGAAGACGTCAGAGACCTTTGCTGTCATAAGACGTCCATAAACTCATTCTCTACGTAGTGTCATTAGCTCTCCAGATGGGTCAGGTGCGGAATCCCGAAAGACAACGCATGTCTGAAGCATTTAGTATGAACACGTGCACACGCTAACCTCTGAATGGTGCTTAGCGGCCATTTACGTCTATGTCAGGGATTCGAATTTACACACTCGCAGACTCTTTCAAGGAAATCGAGTGAGCGGGAAAAGGAAAGAGGAAGAACTTCATTAGCTGATGTTTTTGGAGGTTGGTTGTCTTCTAGACTTGTAGTAGAATAGTCAGATTGTCAGCCTAATTGGCTTAGAACTGCATAAGCAGAACCTGATGGCCTAAACATGATTCACCAATGGCAGATTCAATGGAAGGAAGGGATGGGGATAACAAGCCTACTTTACAAACTAGCCCCACAGATGGTTATCAACTGCCACCAGTTGCAAGATGCGGCCTCACTGCGGGCCCACTGAATGTGGCTGACTGGCAAAGACTTCTATGCAGTTGCACCAATTAATGACAATTCTTCAAGTTGTATTACCACACTTGTCTCTGTCATTAGGCAGTATAATGATGTTACTGTTGCGAAGTTAGTGGTACCTTCTGCTCGGGTCGCGGCCAGGACATTGTAATTTGTCCATTGTCAGCTCAAGAATCTACACGGGTAATACATATGACATTGTGTTCCCTTTAAGCCCACTATAAGGACAGGGGCCTTTATCAATTGCCCGATGAACGGGCTGCCATCCTAAGGCATTTGAAATGACTGAAGCTGGTTTGCGAATATACAAATAAATGCATTTTACTTTTAAAAATCTGCCATCAGGAAGTCCCCTAGAGACACAAAGCAAACAAAGGATGACGACTGATGACTGACAAAATCAGTAGTAGCCAACCGCATCGCGACACGTCGTGTGTCCTATATTTAGCCACAGAATCCCTGCATACTCTAGAACCTGCTACAGAATTTCTACTTCCGTGTTGAAGCTTCCGCTGAGAATTGCGACACTGTGAAGCACCACAGAGGTAGTTCACCACGTATACGATACAAAATTAATTGCCCTTACTACAATTACAATTACGATTACAACCGTAATGTAATTATATATAGGCCTATGTAATGCATACGCATAACCTTAATAGGTCAAAGAATGTCTTCAGTCTGATGTTAATACACAGTGTTCTTCCTTCAATACTTTTTGCATATCATTCCCACCAATCACACAAGGCGTGCAACCTATCATAAACTACTCTACGTGGTACAAGAACACACCGACCTGTAACAATTAAATAGAAAAATGTATGTGTGTAGGTATATTCATTTCATAAATTCTCTGTCTGTCACACCGCAGGCGGTTACAATTACAGAGGTGAGTCAATGATCATTATACAAACAGCTGCCGAACCGAGACAGTGGCCAAAACGCTCTTGACATACAACAGGATTATAGTAAGGTTATTGCTATAAGGTTTAGTCAACCAACTCAAATTAAAACAAAGAACAGTATGTGGCCGGCCATGAGCCCGACCAAAAAATCATTGACTCGGGTGTTAACTGTAGGATAGGGCGAAAAGTTAGAAGGTAAAACAGTGTCGGCGAAAACAAAGCACCGGCGAAGGGCAATAGCAAGGTGCCACAGGGAGCACCTGCCGACGAATCTGTTGACGTCAGAGGCTACGAACATTAGATATTAAAGAATATCAGAGCGCAACTTATGTTTGTCTTGTTAGTCCCGTCTCTTACTGCATGTAGCCACAGTGGTACTGACTAGTAGACGTAACGAACTGTCGGGCAGACTATTGTATATTTCTCAGTTGATGTCTATAACTAAAGGTATACCCATAATGTGGGACGTGGTGGTGTAGCGGCATGTTCTGTGCCTTGTAACCAGAGGGTCGCAGGTTCGAATCTACCTCAAGCCAGTGTGTAGCGACCCTGGACAAATTGATCACCCACAATTGTCTATGAGGAAGACAGCGGGAAACCATCTCGCTCATCTCATCCCCATGTGGCATAAAGCCAATGGACCTGCCTTGAGGCAGGGAACTCATGATCATGATCATGATCATCACCATCATCATCACCATCCTCATCATCATCATCATCCTCATCATCATCATCATCATCATCATCACCATCATCATCATCATCATATCATCATCACCATCATCATCATCATCATCATCATCATCATCATCATCATCATCATCATCATCATCATCATCATCATCATCATCATCATCATCATCATCATCATCATCAACATCATCATTATCATCATCATCATCATCATTATCGTCGTCGTCATCATCATCATCATCATCATCATCATCATCATCCACAATGCCTATATCTCTGGATTCTGCACTACTGTGTGTCTTATACTATAGTATTTCTTAGATAGTCACAATAAATGCCTTCAAACTATACCTTCTCTCTGTATATAATAAATTAAATAATCTTTAATCTAGGTAAGGCCTATGACAACCAGCTCCCAACAAAATAAATTCAACATTTAACTATCTTACAATCACAACTACAAATCTCGCTCAGTCAGCAACTTTCTTAACACGTAACCAGACCAACTGCTGGCTAATGATCATACTAGGTCAGCTACAAGTCCAACCCTGTCAATCAAACACACTAAGAGAACAAATGACCCAACTCTGCTTCATAGTTCAATAAACAGTTCAATTAACAGTGGACTCAAAAATAACAGCTCCTTCCAATGAAGTATCTGACATGGCGCTTAACCAGTGTCAGATAGCAATTACAATTCTTGCAAATCACTTCATTCACTAAATCACAGCCGCCTTTTGAAATGGATAAATGACCCAAACAGCAACGTCATATTATATGGAATATGAATCCCACATAACAACAGTTCCATAAGGGTTCAATATGTACAACCACATGAGAACATAGGGCCTACGTGGGGCATGTGAAGACAATATGGAAATATTGTCATAATTATGGACTTTACGTCCTGCATAATGGCGCCGCTTTTGGGATCGAGGCCAGGATTACAAGAAACCACATGAGTGTCCCAAATACGATCCTATCGACGCCTAAACTGCAATTGAAGTCGTTAAATACTGTTTCGTTGAAACATGCCAGTACTTACCTTATCTTAATTTATATGCATTTGGGTCAGGTCACCAGTAGGATGCCGTTCGTCAGAGTAAATCCAAACAGTAGGCGATAAGTGGATCAGTTCACAGTCTGCTGAACGCTGTAGAACATCGAATGATGATCTAAGTGTGATTCAATGAGGCTCGAACAGAACTTCTAAGAATGTGTGTTCTTAATGACTAAACCTGCCTATAGACAGACCTGTGCGTAGTATTATTATTAATAATTTTTCAGCAACTCTTCATCTAATAATAATTTATTATTAGATGAAGAGTTGCTGAAAAATTCCCGCTTCCCTGCTGCTCGGAGTTTGTATATCCACGCTCTCATTCATATTCATATTCATATTCATACTCACATGCATTGGGTCTCATGCGTGTGGACTGGCGAGAAGCTACCGAGTGGAACAGCCTGTGGTGATATTCTTATCAGATATATTCCAACAGGCCTATGCTGAGTGTGTGAAGAGTCGTAGGCATGTTTGTTTTACTGAGCGAGTCACGTGCTGTCCTGTGGTAGGGCCTATGTAACTTGCATATTCATTCGCTTGGATCTATTTTAGGTCAGCAGAAGACTAGGATATCAAAATCCCCGTTTATAATTACGCAATATTAAACGCCTATAGCCTTGTCAAGGACTTGCCAAGCCCTAAAAGCAGTTCCATCGTCACACTTAGGCGTTTGCGATGCGTAGGTGTAGACATAAAAACAATCTAGACCATATCTCGCGCATTAATTTAAGGAAAATAACCTGCTTGCTGTATTAAATTTCCTACAGACACCAAAGACTTCCATATTGGAGTATTGGTGGTGGCGGGGCCAGAATACTGAAACTCCCATTTTCAGGCTTGGCTTACAAAGTTAACACTATATTAGACCAGTATAATGTCTCTTATCTACTATAGTAAAGAAATATCCAACACTTGCACAACACATGCATTTTACGTTTAACAATAATAATAATAGCAGAGATTTACACTGAAATGTGGAAACTGTTTAGTCAATCGAAGGCTGGTCTTGCCTTTAAGATTAGTTAAGATTAGTTAAGAAGATGAGCAGTCCTTTAAGCTAGCCTCAAAGGCAGCCATGGGTTTGAAGATTGAAGTCTTAACAGCTTCATTTTCTTAGCCTCGGCATATGAGTACGGTTGACCAGTACACCCCCTCGCTGTCACATCTTCCCACCGATAATGTACGGTCACTGTACTCATTTTAAAGTTGAGTATGCTAGAGGGCGCAAGTGGAGCAGAAGCTTTAAAAAATGTTTGCCCTTGCGAGGATTCGAACCTCTAACCTATCGGTTGGCAGCACCGCACGCTCACCACTGGACTATCATGCACCCTTAGTGCATTAAATACTAAATCAGTACTTAATGATGTCTTTATCCTTCACTTGATTGCATTCTATTTGTCAGCCTTAACAGAGTTCTGATTCATATTCTTTATTTAGTTTTTAATTAGCTAATAATATTTGTAATTTCTTGTAATCGTTCAAATAATCTTATGAAATGTATGCTTAGGTAGCTCTATTGACGTTGCACTTCAATCCTTTCATAGAAAACTCAACGTTCTTGAACCAAGTTCCGAGAGCAGATCTTTCAAGTTTCAACGTAGGCCTATAGCCTATATTAAATTAGGTTAAAATACAAGTCACTTGAACTGCACGTGATCTTGTTTACTCATTATAAGCACATACACGTAGCCATCCATACAGTTGCTCATCAGCAATCGAAAAGTAGACCCAATAGGCCTAGCTGCAAGATATAGGAAACACAGCACAATATATAGCTCTGTCAGTTCGGTATTTTCAGTGTGTCTTGGGAAGTTTAGAGAGGTGGTTCCCCGTTGCCTTCCTCTCGGTGTTTTCGGTGTATAAGGGCGTCATTGGAAGTTGAAACCTGCCGAAAGGGAGAGAACTTAAAAGAAGTTCAGCATACTGCTCTTGTCGCATTATCCTTCAACGCCATTTTGATGCATCTGGTGATTATCGTTGAATGTGTGGTAAACGAAGCGATTGTCTAACACGCTATCACACAAGACTGGCTGCAACGTTATATGGATAGCTTATAATTCATGTTCGTGTAGCGCCTCAACAAAAGGATAAGCACAATCGATATCCTGTGGTAGAGCCAATGTCCTCTATATCAATACACATACGAACATAAGGATTTGTTAATTGTTATAGGGCAGATTTGATTTCAATACAGTTTAATACTGCCTCAGGCATAATATTTAATGAGTGAAAGGTGCAAGAAACGAAGTTTATGAACTTCCTCTGTATTTCGGGGAGTCATAGCAGATATTAAAACCTTATAGGCATATAATATCGTTACTTTAGTCATCAAACAAAAGTAGCTGAAACCCCAAACGATGCATGTGTTATAACCAAGTTGGGTCGCATGTTTCTAGTGTTTTTGACGAATTAGTTGGTCACATCTGGATTTTGCTGAATAAGTTGCGTTCGTTCGATCTCTAATGTGACCCCATATACGCCCATGGAGTCATTTCTCTCCTTCACATTTATTAGAACAGTGTTCGGACGTTTATTAAATGTAAAGCATATGCTAGACAAGGAATTAAATGACCTATAAAACTTTCAACTAATTTAGTTGAATATATAGCCATTATAGTGTCGAGTATAGGCCTACATATTATTTCAAAGAGTTGCATAAATAGGAACTTATGTGATGCCTCGATAGTAATCACCTTGTCTTCGCTAGGCTAGGCCTTTTTCCTAAGATATGATTCTGTCGATACCGCAATGTAGGCTAGTAGACTTTTAGCACAAACACCCCATCGTAAATCGACAATAAAGTTTTATTCTTAGATTCCTAGACACGAGAGACATCCCACAGAAGACATAATTAGAGTCAGCGCCAAGTTTCCTTGCCTACCTCGTATAACAAAAAGCTAATTGCATTTGGTTTTGATTGTATAAGCTGAAGATGTCAACCACTTTCCTGTTATACCCATGCACAACCAATAGCTGCATCTTCCGCTTGTCATAGTACAGAACTTTTGGAAATAGGATTTCATTTCTATCGTATGTCAGAAGAGCGTCTTGCCAGTTGAGTTTAGAATCGAGAACAATTACCCTGTTCTTGTTGAAGCAGTCTGCCACGTATACCCTATTCTCCGAGTCTATCGACAAGTTGCAAGGATCGTCCAGTTTCTGCAATTCGTTTAGCGGATTGTAGCTTCGCATGACCTGTCCTTCCCTGGTCAGCTCGGAGACTGTCCACGCCTTTCTGCTCTGACACCAATGGCTTACGACTAAGTTTCCCTTTGACGTTTCGACTACGTGCTTTGGAATCTCGATATCGACGGGCAACTTCAGGCGACGCACTAGACTCCCATCCTCCCCATACATCTCCAAGCTAAAGAGTTGGCCCCATCTAGGCATAATAACTTTACCGTCGTTCAACACGGACAGCGCCCACGAATAGTCAGGCAGCCAGCGAGTAATCTGATGGTCTCTGGGCGTTATCTTCCACACACATCTGCTACCCGAGTCGCTGATGTAAAGACAGTCGGATACTTCGCTGCCTGCCATTTCTTGCGGACAAAAGATTTGATCTATGTTCAGTTCTTCCTGAAGCTCAAACGAATTCTGATCGTCGTAGATGAGGATTCTGTTCGGACGAAACGTAAGAACGTAGATGTTGTTCTGTAGTTTCGTAACGCCTCGAACATCGAAGCAGACCGAAGCTCGAAGTCTGTTGATCATCATTGAAGTTTTATCTATGGAAAAAAAGAATTTGACAGTATGTTTACTTGCTCCTTGTGTAGTCAGATTACTGTCTGACATAAAGAGGACTTGATCGAATCATGAGAAGTTATGATGATACGAGGACAGAAAGATTGGCTATCATGCGATATGGTAATTTGTAAAAATGATGATTACATAATACTAGCTGTAACCCGTGAAAAATCACGTTATATAAAACAATTATTGCACTGATAACAATTAAGCTTACTTCCCCGTTATATTATGACGCCATAGTATAGGCCTATAGCCGTCGTTGGTTAAAATGCTCTAAACGCCGTCGTCATGCCCGTCTTCGTCAAGACAGCCGTCGCCAAGGCGGCAGTATAGTGACGTCACAATAGTGTTTGTTACGGGACAGACAGACGTACAACCGTTATTATGTTGTTTGATATATATATACATATATATATATATGCGTGGCTTTGAAATAAAAGTCAGAGGTCCAATCAGGTCCATAAGGAAAGCCAAATACTTTAGTTGTAATACTTACTTAAATGATTTTCTTCACCCATATTTCATATGCGGTTTCCGCAGGAAAGAGCAAAGTTACCTCTCTTGTTAAACCTACATAACGGCATAAGTACAAGCATAAAAACAACTGCAGTTTCAGGCCAGACAGCAGGCCATGAGATCAATTCTTAAATAAGAGTTTATTTTATTTTATTTTGTGAATTGTTAGTTTTAGTGAGCAAGCAGTTGTTGCTGTTGTTGATAATGATGATGTTGATGATGAAGACTTATATAGCGCCCTTATCAGAATACCAAAGCCATCAGTGGATGATCGTTTCGAGTGAAATCGCAATTAAAAATCATATAAATTAAAAATCATATAAATTAAAAATCATATAAATTAAAAATCATATAAATTAAAAATCATATAAATTAAAAATCATATAAATTAAAAATCATTTAAATTAAAAATCATTTAAATTAAAAATCATTTAAATTAAAAATCATTTAAATTAAAAATCATATAAATTAAAAATCATATAAATTAAAAATCATTTAAATTAAAAATCATTTAAATTAAAAATCATTTAAATTAAAAATCATTTAAATTAAAAATCATATAAATTAAAAATCATATAAATTAAAAATCATTTAAATTAAAAATCATTTAAATTAAAAATCATTTAAATTAAAAATCATATAAATTAAAAATCATATAAATTAAAAATCATTTAAATTAAAAATCATTTAAATTAAAAATCATTTAAATTAAAAATCATTTAAATTAAAAATCATTTAAATTAAAAATCATATAAATTAAAAATCATATAAATTAAAAATCATATAAATTAAAAATCATATAAATTAAAAATCATTTAAATTAAAAATCATTTAAATTAAAAATCATTTAAATTAAAAATCATATAAATTAAAAATCATATAAATTAAAAATCATATAAATTAAAAATCATATAAATTAAAAATCATTTAAATTAAAAATCATTTAAATTAAAAATCATTTAAATTAAAAATCATTTAAATTAAAAATCATTTAAATTAAAAATCATTTAAATTAAAAATCATTTAAATTAAAATCCATTGGCTAGGTTGAATCTGATAGCATACCTTTCACACCTTTCACTCCCTCAGCGAGTTAATGAACTTCTATTTCATATGACTGTGTTACAACTTACAACATCAAAATGCCTCTGTGTATTATTTCTATCGAAGAGAAGCTACATAGGCCTATGGCTAAATGCGCTTACAATATGTAGATGATTTGTTACCAAATTATAATGTAAGTATATTGTACATGCGTCACACATAATATATATATATATATATATATATATTTATGTATATACACTGTGTCCGGAAATAAAGGGAACCCTTTTGTAAATAATGAAAATAATTAGTAAATGTGCTTTGATTTAAAAAATTCCAAAACTGTTTTAATCCTGACATAATTATCGACAAATCTGTAATTTATGAACGACCTCCGCTAAAACAAATTACGTCATAGTGACGTCGCTAAATTAGAAATATAAACATAGGCCTACTGTTAGAAAATGGCGTTCAGCCAAGAAGACAAAATTGCTATAAAATCTTTACGGAAAAAGAAACATTTCGGACATTTCGACCACACCTTGTAGTCTAATATTATTCAAGTATAAAAATAAAATTCAACCGCAATGTATTATTGATAAATAACAT
Organism: Allolobophora icterica; assembly: GCA_963556255.1. NCBI lineage: Eukaryota > Metazoa > Annelida > Clitellata > Crassiclitellata > Lumbricidae > Allolobophora > Allolobophora icterica. Next base: position 24,141,751 of record OY744603.1, on the reverse strand, counting down.
TTCAAAATAAGTGACACTTTTAAGGAAAATGTTAGGTGCCGTCCGTAACATTTGAATTCTGATGGAAATTACGTCATTGTGACGTCATTGATAAATACCCAAACTTTATATTTTCACCTTTTGTTGATAATTATGTCAGGATTAGAAAAGTTTTGAAATTTTGAAAATCGAAGCACATTTACTAATTATTTTCATTATTTACAAAAGGGTTCCCTTTATTTCCGGACACAGTGTACACAGGCCTATATCATAACCATATGCATGCCTGAACGATATAAAGTCTCTTGGTTAACATTTAAGCCAACCCACCTGCGTAGGTTGTTGGCGATGTTCAATAATAGTCGTGAAGCGCTGATTGCGTCGTCTATGAATGCAAGGAGTTTCTTTGGTAACGTGTTTCCGTCGACTAGCGTGAACTGATATTGCTCATGCTGAAATGAGAATAAAGGCAACAGAGTTTAACAACAAGACGATCTATAGATATATACAAATCCTCAATTCTTAGACGACGACTTAGATGAAGTTCTAGTTTATATATATATATATATATATATATATAGTGGTCATACATACAGTCATCCATTCATTCGGACGTGCACATAATGTATCTGTTGCATGCGAGCTGTAGGTAGGAAGGCTCAGCTATCATCATCATCAGCACAAGTCACTTATGTATTAAGAGGCATGTTTTGGGAAACGAGGAGAGAGAAGGGAAAAACGAGGAGAGAGAAGGGAAGAACGAGAAACGAACGACGGTGGTAGGAACAACAACAGTGTGTAGTGAGTGAATTGAGAGTGCGTGTAGGTGAATCGAATATTAACTATTGTAGTCAACGTAGTTAATTGCAAGTTAACAATAAAGTAAATATTAAATCAATGAGTGTTATCTATCAACGAAGTAGCCAACAACGGCCGCTTCAGGTGGTGGAGAACCGGGGATATTTTTCGAGAACAGTTGGGACATTTGACTAATTTGGATTCGTCCTTTTACTCTGCATCCATATCTTTTCTTGTGCCTGTGGGTTCATTTATAATTGTTCTCCTTGTTGTAGTAACGATTTATTTGGTGGTTCGTGTGCATCAATTGTCTATTATTGTGTTGACTTTATCACGCCCTGTTCAAACTAATTCAGTTCCACCAGTTTGGATTTTTTCGCAGTCAACTGGGATTCCGACATCCCGGCCAATGATTTTATTTGAATATGCGGAATTTCCATGGTTTCAGATTACTGTTATCACGTTCCTTGTGGTTATGGTTTTGGTTCTGATTTTTCGGAAGGTTTATCGCCGTTGTTGCAAGTCGTCGGTTGTTCAGCCTGTGTGTTTAACCATGCATATTTTTAACACAGAAGCTAAAGTTGTTATTCCTTGGTATAAGTTGCGTTATGCATTAGGAGATTATGATGTTGTCGCTTTGAATGCTATTTCTAACATTAGTCTTTCTCGTCATTGTTCTGGTCGTCAGTTACGTTTTCAGTGGAATATTACAGCTTTACATAAACCTTCTCAGATTCGAGTGTTGTTGCCACAGTCCTTATCTATTTCTTACTGTTTGGCTCGAAAACTGGACACTATTATTGGCCCTAACAAACGTTATTCTGTTCAACTGTATATCTCTAGTTTGGAATTCAATGTTCCGCTTGAGTTGCAACCATAATCAGTGTTGTTGTTTACCTTGAATTTCTGCTTGTTGATTGAACTATTCGTCGATTGATTGCTATCGTTTAGTTTTAGTTGCTTATCTTGCTGACGCTAGTATTATCATGTTCTACTTGTTCGTATTGGGATGACGATTTTTATGGTTACATGGTTATATTTCGGTACTTTATATGGTTATTGTGTTGTGATCATTAATGGTCATATAGTGGTAGTTACGAGTATTGTGTTATATTACGTTAGTTTCTCATGTCGTGCTTACTATTTGATTGCTATTTCGATTGTTATTGTCACTGCGTTCGATTCACCGCACGGGGTCTGATAGAATTATGGACTGATAGACTATTTGACTAGATTTTTTTGAATTGGACTTATGTGTTAGTATTCTTCACTGTTGGTTATTCGTTATTTTGTTGAGGGGTTTAACGGGAAAAACCCGTGGCTCGTGTTTTTTTATAAGGATGGTCATATAGTGGTCATACATACAGTCATCCATTCATTCGGACGTGCACATAATGTATCTGTTGCATGCGAGCTGTAGGTAGGAAGGCTCAGCTATCATCATCATCAGCACAAGTCACTTATGTATTAAGAGGCATGTTTTGGGAAACGAGGAGAGAGAAGGGAAAAACGAGGAGAGAGAAGGGAAGAACGAGAAACGAACGACGGTGGTAGGAACAACAACAGTGTGTAGTGAGTGAATTGAGAGTGCGTGTAGGTGAATCGAATATTAACTATTGTAGTCAACGTAGTTAATTGCAAGTTAACAATAAAGTAAATATTAAATCAATGAGTGTTATCTATCAACGAAGTAGCCAACAACGGCCGCTTCATATATATATATATATTATGAATCACTTTCATTGTTGCATATGATATTTGTTATGGCTTTATTATATTTAAGTTTGAATATCCTTATAAAGCTCTGGCATTTACCAATGAATCTTATCACTAAACCTGCAGGTAGCAGTAATAATCGAAATACTTAAAAGTAGAATAAGCATTTCACGTGAAACGTGTCACACTTAGAAGAATCATGCTAGTAAGCCCTACAGAAACCGAATTCAGTCCTTCACTTACAGCCTTAAACCTAAAAAAAGTGCACTATGCGTATATAAGAGTGGCCAAAATGTTTAAAAAATTTTAGATTTTTTTTAATTTTAAAATTGTTATCGAGAACGGCATATATACGTTCTTGTGCAAATGAAATCAACTATAGGCAATGAACAAATAGGACTAAAGTTATAAATTTATTTCATTCATGTTTACCCAAGAGATAATGAAAATTTTTCAAGGTCTTAAATTAACCCAAAGTTAAAAGGCTATTGTCTCATTTGAAGCGACCAGCTATTGGTGCCTTGTGTTCTACGGTAACTGCATCATAGAAGTAATTAGATCATGTTAGATTAAATAATACATAATTATCGACCGTTTAAGGATTTGTTTTATTTTGTGAATTGTTGGTTTTAGTGAGCAAGTGTGGCCATAGTCGTATTACTGTAAGTGGGAGTTACTCCACATGAACCCCAAACAATAATTGATTACGTTAGTAATATCCAAATAAACTTTAGTAGTTAACATAATCCTAATAAGTATTCGGATTTCTTCAGCCCCAAAAGTATAAGTAATTGGACACTGCTCACAGGCGCTGAGTAAAAACGCAAAAGTTGTGAGGTGTAGATGGCGAGGTTCGATTCCAAGTCATGATCAAAGTGTCCTGCAGGTAGATCGACATAAATTAATGGATCAAATAAACCGAATATAACTTCTTTTCTATCTGCTTTCCTCGTGTCTTCGCCGTTGTTTCCTGTCTTCCCATCGCCGTATCTGTATGCCCATTTGTCTCTCGCATTCCCTATGTCTGTCTGCTTATATATATTTTTATATAACTTATACAGTACGTTTCTCAACGGCTTAAATACCAACAGCATTTTACCTCATTCTGTCTTTTGATTTGCATTTTGAATCAATATCCAACAGACGCTGATCATCCATCATAGCGTCCCAGTTTCAGTAATTTTCCTGAATCTGTGCATCATTTTGTTTGCAATATCTAGTAAAGTCTGCTCATTTCAGAATTGTGCATAAATTTCTTATGGAAATTAATTCTCTGAGATTATTATTCGGCTAGGCTTACCTGTGATTGAATCTTTAAGATGGGACATCATTGGCAGTATTGAAGATGAGACCCGATAGAATACAAATCCGTCCGTAAATGTCGTCAGTCTAAACTTAATTGTTCAGCCGGTGTTGTTGCTCCTTAGCTTGCTGTTATTGTGCGTTAAGGCGAAAATACGTCAGCACTTAGTTTGTAAACCAAAAGGAATTGTACGGTCCAGTTGTGACAATTTTATATTGTTCACCCGAACTACTGAGATACCAATAATGCTTCGTCTACAAAGCTTTGCACGACTGACTGCATAAATATTTACGCTAGCTGTGCCGGTATTGTTAACTAGGCCTACCACTGGGCCATTTGAAGTGACTCTTAGGCCTGAACTTAAGAACGTGACAAGCATATTTGCCCATACAAATAGCCAAGGGATATGCCTACAGACATCATAGACATCTTACTTCACTGTCAAGTGGTACAGCCTCATAAAAAATTATTATGTGTTGACTTAAAACCAACACTCTGGCTTGACTTATATGAAAGCCAGCATACATGTACCTCACTTTGACATACAAAAGAAGTCTATGAAAGCCCCATAAGTGTTTTCTTATAAAACTGCAAACAGACATTGGCTGCCGTTCATTGAACGCCCATAACTGACTGACTATTGGCGTTATACTTGAGTTTAACTGATGCATCCACAAAGCAAACAAAAAATTGCTCAACAATTGCTCAACATAATATGAGGCTGTACCACCTTGATGACTGTGTTTGAAAATAACACAGAAAGTAGACAAAGAATTTTCAGTAGTCGGCCGTGTGTGTCAAAGTACAAGTCATCATTTTTGCTATGACGATGCTGACATCATGATTGGTGTCTTATTCTAGAAAGGCCGCAATAAATCATGCTACATGAGCTTCGTGTTCTTTTCTGACTCTATTTTGCGAGTGTTTGAATCATTCTGTTTGATTATGGTCATGTACTGTCGGAATTGGATCAAAACTGAAGAGTTTTCTAGAATAGGAGCCATATCAATGTGCTCTTACGATTACGATAAAAGATCTTGTAACGTTGACCACTCGCTTTACTATGTCGCTAGAGCAAGAACACAAATCAAGGACGTCATGTTTTTGGGGGGAGGCATTTGTCCCCTGACTTTTGAAAAAAAGGAAAAATGGATGGAACAAGAAAAGGGGAAAGAAGAAAGGGATAAAAAGACAAAAAATGATACTCAAATTCAGGGACGTCATTTGAAGGGTGTAGGCCAGGTCAAATAGGTTTTGAAGAAACAACGAAAAAGTCAACAAATTTTTTCACCTCTTTTTGACCAGATCAGTTAAAAAATGTCCCGTGTCCCCCACCTGTCAAACAAGATCGCCGCCAGTGCCCCGGAAAAATACTCAAAATATGACGTCCCTGACGAAATTGCTGCCATCTGGCGATTAAGTGGTTATTTACAAGGACCAACTACCTCTTGCCGGATGACATTGTTATTGTTAAGCATGTTTTGACAGTCGAGGTCAAAGAGATGAATGAGACATCAACACGCAAGACCCAAGATGTTGAATCACACACGCAGATGGGTCTATCATCTATGCCTATAAGGCCAATTAAGTATTCTCCAACGTCCAGTGGGGTATTCCCTTTCCAGGATGAAAAGGTATTGTCCATTCTTACGGCCACTAACGGATCCAGAGATTTTCACCAAGTCGATAAATTACTTGAGTCAACGGGTCATTGAATGACGATTTGAAATCGTACAACTAATTGTTGATGGCCTCAGTGTTAATCTAGACAAATTTAGAATCACATTTTAACACCTGGAAAAGTGTATGGCCACATATAGGAACTTAGATACTTATAGGTACTTAGATACTTATAGGTACTTAGACACTTATAGGTACTTAGACACTTATAGGTACTTAGATACTTACAGGTACTTAGATACTTATAGGTACTTAGATACTTATTAGGTACTTAGATACTTATAGGTACTTAGATACTTATAGGTACTTAGATACTTATTTCAAAGATATTCGTGTATCATATTAGAGCCAGGTCAACTTTTAGAAATGTCACCTCCAAATTATCCTAACGTCAATCAATATTTGCTTGCCATAAAGTTTTCATGATGTATTGCGTGTCCTGCCTCGCTCAAAAGCCCTCTGCATACACGATGCGTACACGATGCAGACGTACAGGATCTGTGGAGTTTCTGACTCAATGCAATACAATAAAAAAAAATTGATGATAATATCCTTACAAATTCCGGAAGATACATTGAACGTAGCAAAAGCATTAAGAACTGTAAGTAGACTGAAAGAGGTCTGTATTCAGTTCAGAGCGAAAGACAGTCTACGCAGAGGAGTTAAAGTTCTAAAGGGAAAGTAAACGGTTCTTTAGTGACAAGAGACGACCTAAATGTTTCATAAATGCTGCCATACTGTCCCACAATAGAAAAAGTTTATTCGCCACCAAATAAAGCAATATCACAATATCAGCACTTACACTAATACCGTGGCAGGCTACCGGTAAAGTCTCATGAGACTCATCTCGCCGGTCGCCCAAATTATGGGCCCTACAAATCAAATCATATGCTCATAATAATACAACACCCGACACCTAAACACAAATCTTACTAATAGCAATCACAGCACTAACAAACACCACTGCTAACAAACTAACAAGTCTCATTATCTTTTTACCAACTGCAAACTATATCCAGGCACTGTCTACATTATCAGAGGTAAATCAAATACAACTTCAACGTTATGTTTCTAATATGACTTGGAGGTTCATGCAACCATTTGGCCCCGCAGTAACGAGTTGTCTTAAGTCCTTTGGTAGATAATACTCAAAATAGTGCTTAGCTTAACCAAGTTTTGATGCCGGTCCAGGGCCAACATATATTACAAAAGGAATTATTCATGCTATTAGCCATTTCAGATGGATTGTTAACTATATTATCATTTATTGTTAAATACGTAAGGGAAGATTTCCACTTTTGCCTATATTATAACTACGGTACATAAAGAGTTTATTTGCGTCCATAGTATTTTTGGCATTACTAGCATGTCTTTGAAAAAATCATGAAAATAAGAGTCAATCGCCATCTTAGAAGTCAGTAGATAGAAAAGGTCTATCTACTGACAACACAATTTTTTTTTGAGATCATTATAACCATAGTCTGGTAAATGGTCAGTTAGGCCTATATCCCAAAAATTCCCACTTTTTATCTTTGCAGAGTTCAAAGATCCCGGGTAATAATAAATGTTATCTATTAATGTGGTTGATGTTCCCGTGACTCTAGTGGGCACACGTATAACAGGTAGAAACCCATGTATTGATGTCATATCCAAGTACCGTGTAGTTTCAGTATTAGAATTATAGGACATGGAGTTTATATTTAGGTCACCTAACGGTATGCATGGCAATGTTCCTCTCACTATTCCATCCAGTGTCTTCTCAAATTCACTAGGAAAACGGTTTATACTTTGACCTGGATGTCGCTATATATAAAAAGAATATACTTACTTACTTACTTACTTACTTAAATACCCTCTATTATGTATCTCGGCCTATGTTTTTTTATTCCTACTAAATATCTTCAAATTCAGCCTAATGGATGGTTAAAATCTTCAGCTCCAACCGCACCAACATTGTTATTGCTGTCTGACATAAATGTCATCTCCGCCCACTACCCCCCTCCACGGGGCAATTTATAAAAGAAATCATACCCAGTCAGAATACTACTGTAAAATTCTAAATTTGTTGTCCATACGTCACTCAGCACTATAACATCAAAGATCAACGAGATAGGCTACTACTCAAAAATTCCCTCATCAGGTCTAACTTTGATTTAAACAGCTGCGTGTGTTAAGATGAAGCAACATAGTTCGTACCTATCTTTAACCATTTCATCAAGTCTATTAAACTGAGAATAGGTGACATATCTAAAGGACAGATTATCAATCAAGTTAAATCTATTCATACGTTTGTATAGTTCTATGCCTGTATTACTTCCCCTTATTTCGTTCTCTAATCCATATTCTAATAAAATATCCCAACTTGTTTTCTTATTGAATAGACCGGTACATTTTAACAAATCTTCATCATGCAAACGATTGTTTTCTATTTTGGATAAAGACAAAACATCAAAATGACGAATCGCTTGTTGCTGAATATTGGCAATCGATTCGAAACTCATACGAAATATCTCACAAAGTCATGCGTAGGCTAACCCTGACAGTCTCAACCCGTCGTTCTACAATAATATTGCATCTGCATTAAATAATTTTTATATGTTTACCATATGCCGAAAGCGAGTCTCAGTAGGAAAATATTCAGATATAACGAACTAAGTGCACGTGCACATAAAGAATGGCTTAATTATGTTCAGAAACGGAATTCATACGATTTATTCTATTCATGTTGCATACAGAGAAGATAATATTTGTAGATTTGACATACCGATAAAACTTGTCTGAGAAAGCGTATTTATAGAGGTAGGATTCACCTTATATTTAAAGCGAGTTTCACATATAAATCGGATCAGCATGTCTGATCAGATATTAATAATAAGCTGGCGAATAAGCTGGTCTGCTTGACTTGGCTTTTCTTTGGCACTAAGAAATACAATGTCATCGTAGATTTGCATTACATTTACCTTTACATCTATGATCTACAATATAATGGAACCGTTTAAACTTGGCATCTGGTCCCGCAACAGTGAACGGATTAGAACAACTGAACACGTTGACGATGTTGTCCGTTATATTTTCTCCAAATATCTAAGTGCAAAGATATGAATGTCGTATAGTATGAGTATCGCAACTGAAAGAGTTAATACTCAAGATATCTAAAACATATTTAACTAACCTTAAGCAAAAAATCATATTTTGTGCCGTGTTTCAATCCGAAACTCCTGACTCAAATGCAAGTACAGAATCTTTATTCTCTATGATTAATGACATAATTCGAAACGATTATTCAATAAATAATTAAACCGTATTTTATTCTTCGCTTCCATTATCGCACAGACCATGTTCCTGACGAAGGCATCGTTCGTTCTTCTCTTAATGATGCGTGCGAACATGGAAACATCAGCTCAAGAAGGTATTTCATTGTGCAGTGGATGTTATTTACCTTTAAAAAATAATGTCAGGAAAGGATGAAATAATATTGAATGACAAACTGAGACAGAAATGGTGAGAGAGTAAAAAGATTGAGCACATGAAAAAAACGGCTACAATGATTCTAAAAAAAACTAGAGGGTAGAAGGAGAAGTTTTGATGTCAAACTTACATGAAAGTCACTTTTGAAAGAACTCGCATAAGTAGAGATAAGTAATTGTTGCCAACTGGAATTCGAATTTCCATCGAGGATGTTATTATGTAGGGACCTTGAAGAAGTCCTTCACTGACGGCTGCACTGCGACCACCGACGCTCTATTGTAGGCCTATAGTCGTGTGTGCACTTCTGAACTTTAGAAGGGCGTAATATCCATGCAATTGTACTTGCATAATTTGTATAATGATCAACACATTAATAATTCATTTTTTCTAGATTGATTCTAGGTGAGTATAAGCACATGTGTGCTATGAAATGAAGATTGCGTTCTATACACTGAAATAAGAATTTAGCTCAGGCCTATACATATAATCATGTCAAACAATATTCCCAAAATATTAACTTACTATTGCTAGCGATAATCCATTGACGGAATATCGTAGTTGCTGTCAAATTGTTGATTTGCTTTACGTTACAGAAGTCGACTGTCCCAACGGTTGGACGTGGAACCCGGAAAACAATTTTTGTTACTTCGTCAGTGAACAATACGCCAGTTTCAATGTTGCCGAAAAGAGTTGTCGAAGGATGTCATCAACTGTTGCATCAATAGTTTCCCACGATGAATACTTCTTCATATTACCTTTACTCTATGTCCACAGGTGGGAAGGTTTGCCTACAAATGTAAGGTTTACAAATACTATGTTAACAAACCGATTGTTTTTATGAAGGTATAAGGTCACCGATTTAATGTATTCAATTGTTCAAATAAAACTGAGTCGAGCCCACGTACATTATATTTAATAAAACTAATATTGCATGCTTATGAATAGTTTATTTCCTCATGCTAATCAGTTTGCAGTGACTTCTTAAACATGTCTTTGGCTCGGACGCTTGAATTAAGCCTACGTTATTAGTACTATGGTGAAAACCCTTCGAGGTTTAAACAATCCACTGCCTGCATTCGGAAGACTACAGTGTTAGATAATCAGATGTAAAAATCATCGAACATGTTTCGTTGTTAAGTATACCCCAGGATAAATAGCCTACTTAGTGAAATAGGCGGTTTTGTTTAGTGCAAACGATCAACAAATGCTACTAGCGCCTCTCGGGATATATCAGACTTCTCCCATACAATGACTGGGATATGTAATACAACTGACCGTTTTCTGGTGTAAACCTTTACTGATAAGCAAAAATCAACTCAAATGCGAATTCTCAGCTGATCTTATGTCATTTTAGATCTATCAGATAGTGTTTATGAGATTAAGATAGTGGGCTATACAATAACTTATCCATCTCATAAAAATCAACAGCTGATGTCCTGTAGTTTATTCGCTACCATAAGAGCTGGCTACAATGTAGTGGCTACAAAGAGCGTTGTGGGGGCAAGGCAAGAGAAAGCTTCACATTCCTTTTCCATAGGGACGAACTGGTTAATCTTAACGAACAGTGACGTCACTGAGGCTAGCAAGGCTTTCCTTTAATAGTTTCTCTGAGTTTTTGCGACTCTGATGGGCTTTTCTTGAAGAGACGCTATATAAAACTGTAATTACATTACATTCCTATTTAGACTCTGCATTATTGCTTATATAAATAGACCTACATAAAGATTGTTTACCTTTTCATGATAGGCAGCAGTGCAACTACGTTGATGATTGCCTCAACCATTGGATCGGACTACGCAACGTGGCAGGCAACTCTAAGCTCCCTCAGAAGTGGACTTGGACCGATGGATCGCCATATTCCGCTAAGATCAGCATGTGGGGCCCCTCCCAACCATCGGGAGTCTACTACTGCGGTTCCATGCGTACCGTTGACCAGGGCAGCGAACTGATCGGATTTTGGAAAGATGCAAACTGCGACAAACCGATGAAATATATCTGCAAGAAGATGTTGTAATCAACTCATTAGCCTCTGGAGATTCCTAAAAGACAACTAGCAAGATGCAGGCATACCTACACACATACATATATACATACCTCCACGTACATACATAGCCTACGTACACACACACTTACATATTTACATACTTACTTACATGCATGCATGCATACATACATACATAAATACATAAATACATAAATACATACATACATACATACATACATACATACATACATACATACATACATACATACATACATACATACATACATACATACATACATACATACATACATACATGTACATACATACATACATACATACATACATATACATATATACATACATACATACATACATACATACATACATACATACATACATACATACATGCATTCATACATGCATTCATACATGCATACACACGCAAATGCACGCATACATAAGCAACATGCACATGAATGAAAAATAAACATATGTCAAAGAGACTCATTGTGTGGAATTTTTCTATGCGCATTTCATACTCAGGTTAAACATGTTGACAGGCTGAACCTATCATTCCGTTCGCTGAGCCTTCCTCAAGTTATCGCATTTGTAGGATGCATAACTTCATTTTGTATCGTTCATCCAATCGCTCACGAGGCGTAAGTCAAATGTGGACGCCTGCAAATTATTTTGGTATAATAAGATAAGTTAATTCAGTACATGCCTTTTAAACACCATCCTCAGTCCAACATAGTCTGCGCTGCATTGAATCATCGTTAGTGGACTACATTGGGAGCAGCCAACGATCTCATCCGTGCCTTGCACTTGGGTCTAATAAATGGCTGCGTGGGCGTCCTGGATTTTACAAATAGTTTACAAAAATAAAATCTGTTGATTATTATGATTATCCCAATACGATTTTCAATTCAAAAACACTTAATTACTTAGCTAAGTCCTTGAGCATTATTAATGTTTAAAGTTGTCACATGTTCTGAGTTCATGAATAGATATATTCAAAAACGTCATTTTGCTCCCTTTAGAAATGTTGTCCCCCTCTTAGAAAAAGTTTCCCCCCCCGAGGAATTATTCCTGCGGACGTCCATGAATGGCTGCCGCTGCTCAATGGTCGTTTGGAGGAAGACAGGATTTTACTCATCTGTAATCATAATATAGGCACTGTATCCAGAACAAATGGACTGTTACGTAAATGTACACTTGTAATTACGGCGTCTAGTATCACAAGACATCATCCAGCGGCGTAGCAAAACTAGTCTGTGATGTATTATTATGGTTATTTTATACTACATAGCTAAGCAATTCGGCTATGAATAGTATTAACGACTTCAATTTTCGTAGACTTGGAATACCGAGGACAAGCGGCCAGTCCTCTTTCTGTTGTCTCACCTCCCCACGGAGAGAGTACGGTCAGTGTACTATAACTGAGTTGGCTAGGCGGTGCAGGTGGAACCGAATCAAATTTCTGCCCTGGTTGCGATTTGAAACCCAGACCTCTCGGTTGATAATCAAGCATGCTAACAACTAGTCTATCGCACACCCAATTGTACGAAGATCTGGAGAAATTCGAAATACAAACTAAATAGTGAACGTCCACCACATTGCACTTTACATATGTACTGAGTCTTTTATCTGCTACTGGTATCCGCAACAGGGCGCTTAGAGACCGGAACCATGCGATTACTTTGTCCATCTTCGCCTCTATTTCTCCGAATACTATTCTGTTTGATCACCGTTTGAGTTTGCCAGGTCGGAAACTCTTCTGAAGAGCTTGCGATGAATTTACTATTACGACAACATTATATATATATATATATATATATATATATATATATATATATACACACACACACACATCTTAACATGATAGACATTAACATTGACACGAGTTAATAACTGTTGATCATAGTGGGCCTATCTATAGGCTACTTATTTTTGGAGTCAGAATATTGCGGCGATGATGACCACCATGTTCCAAGACCAATATTAAGACCAAGAGTAATTGAAAAACAATGTGTAAATAATTATGGAAACTGCTGTCAATGTTGACAATCGATAAGGTTAACTAAGTCCGTAGAAGGCGAATACATTAAAAGCTCATTGTGGTATAAATAACAAATGTTACACGTTTCTTGGTGCTTTTTGATGCTGTGTCATTTTAAATTAATAGTTTGTTTAGAAAGAAATGTGAATGAGAAATAACGCAGAATAGTGGAAGATCGTATATTGCATCATGTTGTAGACTTCCAACAAAAAATACAAGTCCTCCGCAGAGATACATCTAGAAACCTCCGAGTATTGGCCTAAAAGTCTCTGGTATGCCACTAATACAGTAATGCATGTCTGTATATTTATATGTATGTATGTATACAGGGGCGTAGCCAGACTTCAATTCAAGAGGAGGCAACTACTGCTTGTCAAAACTTGTATGCAGTGACGGCGATCTTTTTTAAGAGGTGACGGGGAAATTTCTCAGCGTCCAAAGGGAACTTAAGAGAATTTCAGAATTTCGGTCTGACGATTTCACAAATTTTTGATTTATGTTACGAAAAAATTTGATGACCTTAACACATTCGAAGACTCTAAAGACACAAATCAAGAGGAGGCAAAATCCACCTCTGCTGGGGTGTACTTGAGGACGCAGGGCTATAACCCATGGGAAATTTTAAAATCCATAAAACCAAGAGGAGGCAATTGCCTCCTCTTGCCTCCATGTAGCTACGCCTATATATGTATATATGCATAGACGCATGTACGTCCGCGCGCATGTATATGTGCACGTACGTATGCTTGCATGCATTTATGTATATATATATATATATATATATGAATAATTATTGTTATATGGACATTTATATAGTAGTACATGTAGGAACATTTCAGATGTGTTTGCGCATGAAATTAGGCTACATCACTGTCAAACAGATGTAAAGAGGCGACTTCCAGTGATCGAATTTATTATTCCTTCATCTAGGTTTAAAACCGCAATTGACAGAAATATCTTTATTTGATTAATTTCGCTCGAGAGGCATAAACATAGGCCTACTTACGTTAATTAACGCAGTTGGCTAGAAATTGTTAAGATACTGAATCTGAATTGGCTGAACACTTCTCGTGATCTGAATATAAAGATATTGTTTACAGTTTATTAAAATAATCTAGGGACCATAAGCCTTTTTGCGCCCGCTACCTTGAAATTAAAATTATTGAATTTCTTTGGTGATCAAGTCAAGTGATTGGGTACAATTGTTCAGTAGCAGTGTTTACAACGTATGCATGATGATTAGGCGTTTGCTTTGCCTTTGTTGTTCAAGCTTCTGTAATAATTATGAACGTTCGGATTAAAGCAAAGGCTCTGATAATACTAGTATTCTTTTCGTGCTTCGTGAAGCAGATTGTTGAAGCATCAAATTTAGGCAGGTAAACAATAGCGTTTAAAAAGACAGCTATATAAATAAAGTATATCAGGCTAAAGCAGGGCTGTAGTCGAGGGTATACGCGGGTATACAGCGTGTACTCACCTCTAGAGACCATATGCTTACCTCACAAAATATTTGTACTCAAATCTAATTTGTTTCGGAAAACTAACCGGTAGCGTATACTCGCCTCTAATTTTACCACTACAGCCCTGGGCTAAAGCAATGGAATTGATCGTTGTAATGTAATATAGTTATACGATTAGGACACATACTGCTATATCGCGAATGATAACTATGTGTCTTCTCAACTGACCAGGTAGGCCTAGATGGGTTCGAAAAGAAGAGGAAGAGGGACGAAAGAGCTAGGAAGCGGGCACACAGGCTAGCCACAGGAGAACGAGAGTGAAAGGAAGAGAGTAGGAGTTTGTGAGTGAGTCAGAGAGTTAAAGGGTTAGGGAGAGTGACAGGGAGATGGAGATGAAGAGGTAGATAGATAGAGTGAGAGTGACTGGGAAGGGAGAGTGACAGGGCGAGGGAGTGAGAGACGGAGACGGAGAGGGAAGCAAAAAGTAAATTTCCCCACAAAGGACATTTTTAAATGCATAGGAATATTTTGAGTACTTTTCCGTTTAAATGTTTAGAGAAACGTTGCCCATATGACTGGATAGAAAATCTGAAGAATGGCTTCTGCTATTACGAGAGCACCGAATCTGTCGATTTCTCGACGGCTGTCAAACGTTGTGAAGCCAAGTCGTCCACACTGATTACCATTACTTCGCACGAGGAACACTACTTCTTAATTGCAGCGCTCTTCAAAAACAGGTAAGCGATATAGTCATGTCCCAGTGTCACTACTATATCGAAAAATTAGACACAAAATGCTATTGTGCCAAAACTTCGTACTTACGTCAATTATTGACAAAACGCGTACTAGCTTCCGTGATAAAGTAAGTTGTTCCCGTTTATTGCATCATAGCCTCACATCTTTAAAACAAGAATGATCGCCGTATGCAAATAATCCAGAACGTGCTGTTACGTGCAGTCACCAACTCTCTCAAACAACAAAAAAGTGAAAACAGGAGTGAAAAAGGAAACTGGAGGTAGTAAAATTTTAAAGTGTATGTTTGCAAATGTGAGGAGTATCGTAAGCATCACAAAAAGAACAGAAATGGAATCATATGCTTATAACGAAACACCCGATATGATTGGAATAGCAGAGTCATGGACAAAACCGGAAATCACAAGTCTCTAGATGGATACAGATTATTTAGAAAGGTTCGAGCTAACCAGAAATATATTAGACATGGGAATGGATGAGTTTTGCTAAACATTAACAGCAGTGTTATTGCAGTAGAGAGATATGATATGAGCAATGAGACCTCCAAAGAAAGCCCCTGGTGTGAAATCAACTAAACAGGTCTAAGATGTTTGTGGGAGTTTGCTACCGGATACCAGATGCCACCGAAGAAACTGATCAGTGGATGTGCAAACTACTGGAAATGGCTAATAAAGAACAGTCTTGTTATCAAGACCTTAAACCTCAAGACCAAGACCAAGACCAAGACCTTGAACCTCAAGACCAAGACCAAGACCAAGACTTTGAACCTCGAGACCAAGACCAAGACCAAGACCTTGAACCTCAAGACCGAGACCAAGACCAGACCAAGACCCAAAAATTCGCAATCAGGTCAAGACTTCTAAAATTGTCAAGTCGGAATATTCGCTATTTTAATGAAAACACGAGTCTTTAATTGTATTCAAGAAAATTAACTTTAAATGCAAACTGCAGAGAAATCCGAATTTGTATTCAAAAGTCCTTCATGCAAACTATTATTCCAAATGCCTTTTGTATTTTATAAAAACCAATTCGCTCAGAATTTTCTGACCAAGACGTGCCTGGTGGGCCGCATAAAAATTCCGCCATGTGAAAAAAATACGTTCTACAGGTGCTGAAGTCGCTGACACACACAAAGAAGCTTTTCAAGCACTGGATGTAAATGTACAGATAGTGAGTCCTTTTGAAATCTTCCCATGGTTTATCATACTGTCTGATACAGAATAACTGTTGCTGCTGCAAATGGGTTTTCCTGACCAACAAGACTTGTATCCATCCATAGATATTGGTCGTATGATGCAAGCAGGCTTGATACAGAATTCTTGAGTTCTATTAAATGACTTTTCATATTGACAGCCGGTCTTGGCCTTGGTCTTGCGAGACCAAGACCAAGACTTTGAACCTCAAGACCAAGACCAAGACCAAGACCTTGAACCTCAAGACCAAGACCAAGACCAAGACCTTGAACCTCAAGGCCAAGACCAAGACCAAGACTTTTAAAAACGAACTCGAGTGCACTCGAGACCAAGACCTTGGTCTCGAGGACAACAAGACTGATAAAGAAACACATTTGATTAATTATGGGAGACTTCAACTACCATTTTGATTAGGAAAATTGGAAGGGGAGAGAAAAAGATAAGATATTCTTGGATTCTATTGAAAGAAAATAAAAGAATAAAGGGTCTGGACTCCATAACCATATCACTCCCGTTCTTAAATCACTGCACTGGTTGAAAATCCCTGAGAGCACCCACTTCAAAGTCTTGTCGCTAACCTAAAACACACTACAATACTCCCAGCCAAAGTGCTTTCACGAACTCTTCACCATCCAGCCGGGTCTACCCGTTCATCCTCCTATCTCAGTCTCTTCCGTCCCTCAGTAACTAATCGCCTCAAGTTCTCCAGCCGATCCATATCCCACACTGCACCTCAACTCTGGAACGAACTTCCCCCCGAATTCCGCATTTTCTTAGTTCCTCCACCAATACCGCCACTCACTCACCGTCATCTACCTCGGATCCACTCATCACCCCACAGGTTTTCCACTCCAAATTGAAGACTCACCTCTTCAAGAATTCCTACTCTGATCCATCTGATCCTCTGCCTTCCAAGCCTTCTCGTCCTCAACGAAACCCGCCGTAACAGCTGCGCTGCCTCTCCCTGGTCTCTCTGGCAATCGGACTCGGACCACCACTGGACATTGATCTCTGGCAGGGCCGGCGCCAGAGTATTTGGCGCCCTAGGCGATCCTGTCGCACTGCGCCTCTGGCAAGTGCGATAACTAGGCCAAATAATATTAAATTAATCAAGTTAATATAACCTTCACAGTCACATAGGAATGCAGCCGAATGCTGCATCTTTAATTTAGTATCGTGGTTCATTGTAATCATCTAAGAATCATTATTACTTCTAAATAAAACAAAACTATGGCATTTAATAATAATTAAATTTTGAAGTTAGCCACAAGTAAAGAAATAGTCTGGAACTGCATCAGCTATGCAGCCTATGCTGTATGGTCTAACAAGTTTAATGGGAATTTAAAATGTAAATATTATTTAATGAAACAGTTTCATTTGAACACTTACATGTAGTAACTCCTGTGGCAACGTTTACTAAGTCCTATAGTCCTACCTATACGTGCGAAGTCTATACAAACATAATGTAATTTAAAAAAATTGTTTTTCGCGCTTTCTCTTTCGCAAATTAAAGCTACAAGAACTGCTACTCTAAATTTAGAAGTTCCTTGCCATCAGTTGAGTCTTAGTTTATTTTTTCAAGAGAGCTTTGAATACTGCAATTGTGTATAGACAGTGTAGAGTGTACAGGCCACACGGTTGTAGAGAGACATTGAGAGAGACAGACTACAGACTGCGACAGACAGAGCGAGAGAAAACGAGAGAGAGAGAGAGAGAGAGAGAGAGAGAGAGAGAGAGAGAGAGAGAGAGAGAGAGACAGACAGACAGACAGACAGACAGACAGACAGACAGACGAGAGATAATAACGTTAAAGTATTTGCCGTGGTTGTACATCTAAAAGGGAGAATCTGGGTCATGTGCAGTTGGGTGTTCGCTTCAATGGGGGGGGAGGGGTCGAACAAGGTCAATTACTCCTACACATCAGGGTAACCTAATACATGTATAGACAAATACCACACATACAATACGTATGTGTATCACTATCAGATATCATGGGGCATCCGTCATCATACAGACTGTACACGGTGAGTCATAAAAAAACGTGTCCCTACATATTTTACTATAACTTCCTCAGATTTAAGTTTATGTCAAACAAATTTTAAGTAAAGGTAGAGGAGTTATTATAGAGCATTAAGAAACTTAAAGTTTAAGTTCAAATTGACATCCTTGGGCATCCACGCATGCGCAAAGACGCATACACCGCTGCTTGACTGACTTCAATGATGCGCTGATCCAATTCGTCCGATTCCTCCAAAACTTGATGACGCAACTCGTTGACATCATGTATTCGATATCTGTACACCTTTTCTTGCACGACACTCCATATTTTATACTCTACCGCAGCGGTTCTCAACCTGTGGTCCGCGGACCACTGGTGGTCCGCGGCCATCTGCCTGGTGGTCCGCGAGCAAGGCCTACAATTTATATTTTTACAATTTAAAACATGCAAACAGAAAATTTTGTCATTTTTTTAATTTCTGTTTTATTTCAATCGCCAGAATCGGCTAGATGGCAGCATGAAACCAATGATACACGAATTTATGGCAAAAAATTATTTCTAATTAATTTGGTTTTTGGCACAATATTTAGTGGTGGTCCGCGACCGAGGCAAAAAATTTATAAGTGGTCCTTGAGTCTCAAAAGGTTGAGAACCGCTGCTCTACCGGATTTAAATCAGGTAATTTAGGTGGCCACAAAGTAAGTGGGATGAAATCATGTGTTTCAGTTTGCAGTAACTCAAAAGTCTCTTTGTCAAACGTTCTGGCCGTTAGCGGGCGGCCTCTACCTGGTCGACGATTAAAAAAGGTCCAGTTTTATCGATCTTTGAAAGGAGAACATTAAATCTACCACGAATCAACCCTTTATCTGAAAATTCCTTTAAAAAAACGTTTCGCACCGTCATTTTTTTTATTCTTTTGGGGTTATGAAATGTTTATCTCCTCGGTAAACACCATTTTTCAGAGGGTTGTCGTGACATAATTATAGTTTAGGCGGGTTCAGCTTTTTATAAAAAATAATTTACACAGCACTTAGCTGGACTATCAAGCTTCATTATTATGAAGTTTCATTAAAATTGATGGTTATTTGCATGAATTATTTTAAGTTTTGTAGGGATACGTTTTTTAATGACTCACCGTGTAGTTCAGACTGCAGAGAGGCTGAGACATACACGCAGTACACGGGCTTTTTGAACACCGTAGGCAGCGGCTAAATATGTGCCACTAGATGGCAGATGCCGATGGAACATTAACCAAATTTAAAATTTGCGCGCTTGGAGGAAAATGAAAGAATAGGGCCTAAAGCAGAATATGACAGGGGATGCGTACGCACCTTAAGCGCCTTGTATGGCTACGCCCCTGGACTGGCAAAACGGCGGCAGTGGTTTCAAAAATATTTCTTTGTGTAGCTTTTCTTTCGCCCCCAGAAATGTGCCGCCCTAGGCGGCCGCCTAGTTCGCCTAGTGGTTAAACCGGCCCTGATCTCTGGACAATCTCTCGGATACGTCGCAGCGCTCGTGTATAAGCGGGTGCTTTGCGCTTAGCTTTACAGTGGCGCTTTAGAAAATTGGGATTCACGATTACAATTACGATTACCAGGAACAAACTAGGCGCTCGTTTGGGGACTCTCAGCATTATTAGGCCTCAAGTCCTCCTATGTAATTGTTCACAGTTAATGACACGGTGTAGGGCCTAATCGACGACGAGAGGCTGCAATATCCGTAAATGACCCAGGCCTCTCAGCCTCACGAAAGGCCTTTGTGCGTATAACGTACATGAATGTTAATACGTATAAAAACTTAATCGTGCCAGAAGGCAGTGACTCCGTTTATTAGCTCGTATATAGGTCCTCCGCACGCAAGTAGGCAGGCCTCTGTAGGCTATAGCTGTGTGAGAGAGTGAGTCACACGGAGGCAGTTTTCAGATAGCTTGCAAATTTTCCGATGGTTCCTCGTGAATCATTTTCGTTTTTGCGTGTCTCGTGGGTTTTCTGCGTGCTTTAACGGGGCATTACGGTAAGTTGGTGTTGATGAATTTAATTTTCTATACGTTTATGCCTGTCTTCATGCGAATTAAGCATTCTTGAAACAGAATTTATCTGCGTCTTGGCTATGATATTTAGTCTCAGTCAGAAGTTGTAAACTATGTTTCCTTTTTATAGTTCTTAAAACAATCAGGACAATCCTGTTCCGCGGTTATTAGGTGTTCTTATGCCTAGTTAATAAGCGAAGAAGCGGCAAAGCGTGCGGCATTTAACTGTCCACTTGCAGTTTCACAAAGGCAAGTATCTAGTATCTTATTGCTGCTGAATGTAAATTATAACCCTGTTTTATTCAGAGTAGTCACTGATTGTCTGAAATTTGTTACTATTATACACTGAAACAAAGTTATTTTGTCTAATATTTCTCAGTTTCCTGCGTTTGTTAGTGACCTTTAATCAATTCTTAGGCCTAACAATTAACTTTCCACTTACATATTATTTATTAGACTATGAAACAATTAATGTTTAGCGTTAGATTAGCCTCTATTCGATGCAAATAATTTAAATTGGTTAAATTAATTTGTAGGCAGAGAGTAGCAAGTGAGGTAGGCAGTAAAAGTCAATCGATTTGTCGCCCATCTCCCATTAATAGGCTACTTTCTCTAATATTGGGCCGACACCCTGCTCATTTTCAAATTTTTTTGGGGTTAAATCCTTATCCACAGCTGTCTACTTAATGTAGTGTAAATCTCCGAAATTTCTCGGAGCTATACAAAAGCCACGTAAGGGAGACCTTATTAAACACCGGCGCTATATCAAATCAAGTCTGCAACAGAAAAATTGTTTGGTCCATTCTGATGCCAGGTCAGAATCCGGGGGTGGGGTCAAGCCGAAGAGACAGCTTGGTGCTATGGTGGAAAAGGTTGTGATGGTGCTCATAGGGTGGTAATCGATATGCCATTTCATGTGCTCTTTTGATCGTGGCTTAGTCAGTCAAGTACAAGTTGGACAGCATTATGTGGTTTACGTAAATAAATCATGCCTGCACGGATTACGATTAGAATATTACTGCAGACTAATGATGCATTACTATATGCCATTCGATTTGTGTAGCATTTAGGTCAATTGTATGTTGATATCTGCTGGTTTCGCTAAATTTAAAACATTTATTTTCCGTATCGACGGAGTAATGGAAACACACTCATGTCCTCAGAAATCGAGATCACTCGAAGTAAAGAAGAGTACCGAAGATTTAGAAGGCTTTTGGTTAAAAGAAAAGAATTGAACGGGTGCATTGCATGTGGGAGCTTTTTTGAGCTTCCTTTCGAGTATGTGATTGGCAATCCCACTGACATTGATAAGCTCTTTTGGATTAAAATTGCATCTCCAGCTGGTCATGCAAGCGAAACGTTTAAACGACACAAAAGCGATTGTCTGATTATTGACATAAAAGACTGTCATGTTGGATTTGCAAGGTTAAGGAAACTCGATTCTTTGCAGGAGACTGAGCAACCATCTTATTATCGAAGACCATCACATGAAAAAGTACACATTAAAGGCCCATCTTGGCCGAGATATCTGAATTTGAAATTCTCCTTCGGTTCTTTCCTAAAATTATTTACTGAATTTGATAAGATATGGCTTGGGGTACAAACAATGAAAGTGGATTATGTATACTCTGTGTATTGTCCATATTGGCCAACAGAAGCTGCTGAATGGATAACTCGTGAAAGGAAGAGTGGATGGCCTTCAAGAGATGTCATTGACAAAATCGCTGGATTCGGATGTCACTTAGTTCCAAAGCCTCATCAAAGTAATCCAGATGATGACACTCAATGGAGATTTTCTTTTTCACAAGCGGAAGTAATTTTGATTCACAGTTGGACAAATGTCCAGAAATACATCTACCATGTGCTAAGAATGATCAAGAGTGAAGTAGTGAAATTATGTGGAGGAGAAGAGAAAACTGTGCTCTGCACTTACTTCTTCAAGACGCTAATGCTTTGGGCTTGCGAGCAGAAACCTTCGGAATTTTGGACAGACGAGAACCTGGAGACGTCTATCGGTGAATTGCTGTGTCTAACGATTGAATGGTTGATTGAAAGATGTTGTCAGAATTATTTTATTCCTAGTTATAACATGATTGATCATTTGCAAGACGACATCGATTTAGCGAAAGAGATTACTTCACTTCTGCATTACAAAGAATTTTACCTTTCCACACTCTTAAAAACTGTACCGAAGGCGTATCTTAGAAGTCCAATCTCCTTCACAGTTCCCAATAAGCTCATTGTTTCTGTCTTGATGGCCTATAACAATTGCTATTTTATGAAGGATTCACGATGGGAGTCATTGAAGACTTTATTGATAGTTTCAGATAAATTTGTACCGGAATTACAATATCTCTTCGAAGGCATTCAAATACACCTTCGCTTAATGAGGCAGGGCGATACCAGGGTACACCTCGGATATAAAGACAGCAGTTTTGCTGCAAAATGCTTTGATTTAGCAACAAAAGCGCAAAACGAAGACGTTTCTCTGGAATCAATGTCACTTCAGTTTTCTGTAATTGAACTTCTGCTTGACCAGTTTGTTGAGTTCGCGCAGAATCTATATAGCCATAAACCTCTGCCGTTAGAATCTAATATAACTGGATGTGAGGATAAATCGTACAGAGCAGATCTAAGCGTATCCGAAGATTTATGGAATGCAAATGATCTTTCTAGAATGTCAAATCCTTCATCTGTAGCTGGCGTTGAACCTGGACGTCGATTTGTCTGTTGTTACTCTCGTAAAAACAATGTGCGACCTCGCTTACAGGAATTTACAAAAGCCGTTGAAGAACATAATGCTATGATTAGTTACTTGAAACAAAGCATATTTGAAAACCAAATATCGCAACTGTTAAAGAGTATTGCGCAAGATTGGTCCTCTCCAGCGTATCTTATTAGCGCAGCATATTTTGCTAACTTTTATTGCACAGCTCTATATGACTACAGTTCAGCAGCCGAACAGTGCGAAAAAGCCTTTCAATATTTACAAAGTCTGGAAAGTAAACCTCTTCGGGTGCATTTAGACTTTGCCCCGCAAGTCTTCTTTGTTTTAGTGATAAATGAATGGTCAGTGTTATTTGACATGTATTTGCAAATCATTTTGGGCTTTATCACTCTGTGCACGGCGGTTTCTAATAAGTCCGAAGCAAAGCGAATAGTTATCTATATCTGTCCCGTTGCATTCTTAAAATACATTCATTTTCAGAGCGTTCGAAAACTGAATAGAGGGCAAGTTGCTGAGTTCAGTTGCGACTTTGATTCGGTCGTAAAAAACTTGTTTAATGGACAGCGTAACTGTGAGCCCGTGTCACGAATACTACTACTAACGGCAATACGTATCAGTGGAATCATACCAACCCGCGTTGACAACGTAACTTACTATGTACGGTGGCCTGCCTAAAGTCTCAGCAATGAAGTGAATACTGAACTACATGTAATTATAGAACGTTCATGTGATTTCACATTTCAAAGACGTGAAGCATCAAAATGTTGGCAGATGAAACTCGTTGCCTAATGACTTGATAAATCCTTTTTTTACCCATGTGAAAAAAGAGGCTAATTACAGTACATTGGCATGTTCTTACATTTCGGAGTTCTGAACATCCAGTGGATGGTTCGAAAACAAAATCGCCGTATCTGAGTGAATCATTATATCATTGAAGTAATCAACTGAATCAGTGGATCATTCTTTACCGAGGAGACAGTTGTGCAATAAACTAAATGTTTATAGAAAGCTATATAAGAATACAGAATGTGTCGACGACAACGTATTCTAACCCAGACTGAAGTGCCAGGGCTGGGTCATTTCATTTGCATAGAACTATAGTTTTAGATCTGCAAAATTTGTCTGTGTGTCCGGACTCGTTAAAAGTAAAGCTAATTTCTGAGTACCTTTTATAGGAGCGTGTAACTGTCAACTGCACTATTGATTTTATTTATACTACTTATCGATTAATCATTGTTAAATCCTTATCGCGCAGGTAGGACTATGTAAGCCTATACCTGACCATATGTATATAACGCCTCTCAAAACTTCTTAGAAGCGTGACTTGTCTTAGGCGGAACTTATTTTTGAACTGTTTCTCTTGGAAGCGGTTTTATCATAAAGTTTCCAACTAATGAAAGTCATTTCTTCTTATAGGCACTGATAGATACAAGAAGAGAATGGTAGGTCTACCTAAATTGTCTACCCAGATCTTTACGCCCAGTCAACTCTAACAGGTCCGGACCCAAACTCATCTATGCCAATTAGCCACACTGTCTGCTTGACGTACATGTGTAGGATTTCTAAGCGCTAATAAACTTAACCGACTACATCAACTCGGCTGTGAGAAAGGCTTAAAAATACTGCCACAGCAGAAAACTAACGGCCTCAATTTCCGGCAAGTTGTCTGTTGATGGTTCCTCTCCCTCATCAGTACCGCTGTGTGTCCTGTAGCGAAAATCAGTTGGGACTTTCCCCTTTTCGCTATTGCACTGATTGAACTGGACGGACTGTGCATGATATATATATATATATATATATATATATATAATTATGTTACAGGGAATGTGTATTTTCAGGGAATATGTATATTCCCTGAAATTTTCAGGGAATGTGTATAGAAATCACTTGAAGATTTCAGGGAATATGTATATGATTTTCATCGCTAATCCAGCTTCTAGCCTTAGTTACATTTTCATCGCTAATCCAGCTTCTAGCCTTAGTTACATTTTCATCGCTAATCCAGCTTCTAGTCTTAGTTACATTTTCATCATAGATCCCGCCTCTATACACATTCCCTGAAATTTTAAGGGAATATACATATTCTCTGAAAATACACATTCCCTGTAACATATATATAAAACAATTGTGTATATATATGATTTATAGCCTGAGGCGTAAGCGCGCGCGGCGCAGCGGTACCGCACAGGTCCTAGGGGCCGCACAGGTCCTAGGGTACAGCACAGGTACCTCATTCGGGTTATTAGGTGCAAGACGCGGGGACCGCACAGGTCCTAGGGTACCGCACAGGTACCTAGGGTACCACACAGGTACCTAGGGGTTCCGAGGCCTATATAAAGTGGACCTTGGGAGTGAAGAAAAAAGAAGTTGCGATTTGACTGCTAGGGAAACTGTCATTAGTGAGTGAACTTATACATAGCATTTTTGGGCGTGAGTTAAAGGTTAGATTTCGGCGTTGCCTGGTGAACTTACGGAGTGTTTTCTGTTGCGATTGAACCGACGTTACTTTGATTTCCGATTGTACACCATGTCGCAAGGTTGGTGAATTTCACCATTAGTTTTCTGTAATCGTTGACTGATTAGTTGGGCACAAGTAGGTCCTAAATGGTGTTGGCAGTTTTCTTCGTGGCCTCAGACAGTGATGTATTTGAACTGTGGAGGTGAATCTTGTTAAGAAGGAACTTTCCAATAGAATATTCGAACTAGACTGAGTGTTTCTTCGTCGCAGGCGCCATCTTGTCCAGTTGCATCGGTCAGTGCCCTAAGGAAGTCCTTCGAATATCACGAAGGCCTTGCTCCACGGACATATAAGATCATCATCATCATTACTCCACCTGGCGACACCTTCCTTCCTTGCCACTTGGCCCTGGTAGTTTGGACGCAAGTAAGAGGTACCTCAAGACCCCCCCCCCTTGGGACCTTTTCGTCACACTGATACAGAAGAGGAAGAGAGGTACGTTAAGCGGTACGCCCAAGAGTTCGCCACATTTGTCTCAGGAGTGGGAACAGAACAAGAGTTTAGTTTTTCGCCACAGTACCTCGATACGAAACCTGCTCAACTGCTTCCGGAATGTGTCCTCGACGCTGAGCTGTCTTATCTGCCAACGCCGCATATTTTATAGGCCATCAAAAGACACGAGACAAGAAGGCGGGAGCCAGATCACTGAGTGCAAGAGGCAGGTTGCTAAGGACAGGAGACAGATCGCCGATTACAGAAAACAGTTTGCTAGATACAGGCAGTGGCGTCACTAGGGCTGGTGTCACCCGGTGCGGTAATCATGGTGTCACCTTCAAACCCTCAAAAAAAGATGACCTTTTTTAGGAATTCGTCTCCCCCAACAAACTTTTTTAAGGATTTCATCCGCCTGTTTTTACTTGTTACATCCTTCTTTTTCCGGTCTCCAACCATAATGCCATTACCTCTTTACCTTTGACAGGAATTCGTCTCCCCAAAAAAGTGATGACATCATGTTACAAAATTTTTTTCATTTTCTCATCTTGGTGTCACCCCCTCTGAGGGTGTCACCCGGTGCGGTCCGCACCCCCGCACCGCTCTCGTGACGCCACTGGATACAGGACGCTATTTGATGAGGAAAAGATGGGTGAAATTAACAACTGTAAACAAACGGCAAAATGTAGGTATGGTATCGTTACAGTACGAACGAAATGAGAACTGAATTTGTCGTTACAAACAGGTTTGCGCAGCTGCGACCGAATTCCAAAATACAAGTTGCACGGTAAAGATTCTATCGTTGTTAAACTGGCTGATGGAATCGTTGAAAATGGCAGATGCAGTCCCATCAATTAGCACGAATATTTATTCGTTTTGATATGTAATTATGCATTTATAGCTTTGGTAATATAAGCTCCCTCACCACATTTTTCAGAGCTAAAACGTTAGACTAGTTTGAGCACATGCTCTCAACAAAATAAACGACAGTTAATATACTAGGCTAGGTTTCCTTTTCGGGTGGAAAATATTATGCCATGACGAAAATTTAAACACATAAGTAGATGATGTTTAGAATTGTGGCGGTGACATGAATAAGAAGACAAGGGTAGTTTCTTCTTTCGTTCGTAAGCGAAGTGTGGACCGGCAAAGATCCGGATACTGCGGTGGACGAGCGATTCTG
Organism: Allolobophora icterica; assembly: GCA_963556255.1. Taxonomy (NCBI): domain Eukaryota; kingdom Metazoa; phylum Annelida; class Clitellata; order Crassiclitellata; family Lumbricidae; genus Allolobophora; species Allolobophora icterica. Next base: position 24,114,469 of record OY744603.1, on the reverse strand, counting down.
CAAAGGCCCTCCTCATGAAATACAGCAGAACTATGGTTGATTTCAACTTCGCTTCTCCAAAGGAGAACAAATATTTTAGTATGAAGTGAATATTTGTTGATGCCTCAGGCATTATGACAACAGCGCTGGATATTTTTTTACAATGGACTGAATTAGATTAGGTTAGATGATCCTGATAAAATTTAAAACCAGCAGAATCTGAAACTGTCACGTGCTGCGACAATATCCAGTCCTAGTTCTAAAACATTATCCTGGACTTAGAGCGATGAAATGGCTAGGCAATATTTTATATACCGATCATTCGATAGAGGACGCTTTTTATGCGTGTCGTCAGACAAAAATTCTCTACCGGGACGAAGAAGACAATCATTGTGTGACGTGGATAGAAAGCTACTTCCAATATCATTACATCTTCTGGTGCTGCTAAGAAGCCTAGAGATAACGATTGCAATGCTTTCTTTCCGTCTGTAACGAAGGGTCAAGCATTTTGACACGCCTAGGCCTATAGGGCCAATAGAAACACATCATTACTGGTTCAGATGTCGAACTTGGATGAAACTATAACTCAACTTATACTCATCTGTTTCAGTTTAGACCTACCTACCCAAGATAGTCCGTTTCCTGGCTTCTCTGATTTTAACGAATTTCGACCGGTCTTCTCCAGCGGACCGTGATTTTGACCACAATTTCGCACAAAGGGATCATAACGATAACAGCGTTCTAATCTAATTACTAGATTATATTAGATAGTTTAATTTATTGATACAAAATAGACGAGACAACTTGTTATGATGAAAACAGATCAATGAGGTCCAAAAGTCATCATAATGCAGAATGGATGAGTTTACGCTTTTTAGGGACATTTTAAAGAGATAGAATGCCTGTTAATGAAGAACTGTCCTGAATTTTATATATAATGGTAACTATCATTCATCATAATTATGTTAGAATAATAATAAAATTGTAACCTAAGAGGCATACTTACGAGTACGAAATAGGTAATTAAAAGGGCACAAGTTCTGTGTAGTGCAATTTATAGGGCTTTTCTGTGACCGCCCGGTGTTTCTTGGTGTCCCACTGTATTACGTCCTACCTCCTCATATTCGCCAACCTCGTGCTGAGACTGTCTTTGACACTCAACTAAAATCTTGCGCCTTGCGTCTTTCAGTCTCTTTGTGGTTCATATTGTTTTCTGTTGCGTGGCTGAAAAGTGTGCATCTCATAACTTTGCAAGGTGCATTACCAAATTTCATTAGTGGTTCATATGGTTGCTCGGTATTTTAGTGGTTAGCGTGCTGAACTGTCGATTGAGAGGTAGGGGATTCAAATGCCCGCCAGAGCAGAAATTTGGTTCGAGATTTCTGTTCCATCTGCACCCCTAGCCAACTGGGCCAACTCATCTATAATACGTACACTTACCGTACACTGTGGGTGGGAAGGTGAGACAGCAAGGAAGATGACTGGCCACCCGCTCTCATATGCTGAGGCCAAGAAAATGAAGTCGATAACACTTCGTACCCGTGGTTGCCTCAAGGCTAGCTTAAGGGACTGCACTTCTTCGTATTGGTTTGTATTGCATTGTCAATTGTTTCGTTCTGTTTAAAACGGATAGTTTCCTGACATTTCAGTTTGACGAATTCATTCTGAATGGTAATTCTCATTGTTTTTCCCTGTCATTATTTCAGAAATGCCAAGATAAATCCAGTTTCACGTGGCTGTCCAGAATACTGGATTGGACTAAACATTGATGCGATCGATTCCAATAGTCCGAGGATATGGACGTGGATCGATGGATCGCCCTACTCCGACAGCAAGGCTTTCTGGAATACGAATTACCCTTCTGGAAATTACGACTGCGCAGAGATGCATCTGCAGAAGCGAGGCGCCACATTGACTGGGCTTTGGAGAGACGAACACTGCGGCCGGTCTCTCAAATACATCTGCAAAATGGGTAGGAAAGTATTTTACGTCCATGGTTTCTAACATTCGGCCAGGGCCGTTTTAAGGTCGTCGTAGGATCTAGGCACTCTTGCATCCGTAGACCTCAGTGCAACAGCCAAATCTGCACTAAAGCTCTAAGCATTCACATTATTTCTTGACGTCATGTTTAATCACGATTCACGAATGCACCCAGTTTTAATTTTTTGAATCATAATCTACTAATAATTGCACTTGACGTCTTTTATGCATCTGTTCTAGTTCAGGATCAACTTAGCCAAAGGCTTACCATCAATACCTGGGTGTCTAATAATGGCACATGACGTCATTTATGCATCCGTTATAGTTCATGATCAACTTAGCCATAGGCTTATCATCAATACACGGATATCTAATAATAGCACATGACGCCATTTATGCCTCTGTTATTATAGTTCATGATCAATTTAGCCATAGGTTTACCATTGATACATGCATATCTAATAATAGCACATGACGTCATTTATGCCTCTGTTATTATAGTTCAGGATCAACTTAGCCATAGGCTTACCATTGATACATGGATACCAAACAATAGCACATGACGTCATTTATGCCTCCGTTATAGTTCATGATCAACTTAGCCATAGGCTTACCATCAATACGTGGATATCCAATAATAGCACATGACATCATTTATTCCTCTGTATCTAGCTCCTGATCACGAAGAGTCTGCGATAATCAATCCATCTGACTAATTCTCAAATCTCGCTAGCACATACAATTCTTTGTCATAGCACTGGAATTATGTACTTTATTATTTATTGTTTCATTATTACTATCATCGCTTTAGACTGTTGTAAGCTGTGATGCGGTGTGTCTTCCTTCGTTGATTTATTATAAACGAAATTATAAATATATATAGATGTAAGGCGCCTCAGTTGACAAAAGCGGACTATGGGTTTTAGAGATTTGCAATCACTGCATTTGTTGCTGCCTATATATACTAGATTTGTTAAAAAAAAATAACGAACTGTGTTGAGAAATCCTAACCTTTTATTTTAACCATATAATAGTGTAAAATTTGCAACTGTCATTATAAGTTTATGCGAAGCCACTCCAGGAAAAATTAATCAAGAACGCTACATACATGTGCCAAAATGATGCTAAATGTCAGAAATTTCACTATTAAATGAAACAGCGCACCGAACCTAAAAGAGTGACTAGTATAGCTCACGCACATGAGTTGAGTCCAATCAACGAATTCCTTTTCAAAGCTGCGTCTATAACGTTCGGTGTCGATATGCGATAGCGTCGACGGCTCACGATGACAGCACCGCTGGGGTGGTAAATGGCGCGCGTACGACTGTATCTTAAGCCATGTAGTCTACGTTAGAGAGAGAGAGAGAGAGAGAGAGAGAGAGAGAGAGAGAGAGAGAGAGAGAGAGAGAGAGAGAGAGAGAGACAGACAGACAGACAGACAGACAGACAGACAGACAGACAGACAGACAGACAGACAGACAGACAGACAGACAGACAGACAGACAGACAGAGGTACATAGACTACAACGAGTGAAGTATTGAGCAGTTGTCTCATAGACAAATGGCCCACTTATGATTGGATCTAGCCTAGCAAAGATCGTTTTTGAAAATCCATACTCTCCGCCGAATCGCTGACGAGGCGATTGATCAGCTAAAATGTCACAAAAATTTCACCATACAATAAGTGGGCTTCAAGTATCATATTTGTGACATGCTCTTGAGGTTGCGTCAATGTATTTGTGAAGTCGCAGTTGCAACCGTAAGAGTGGAAACAATTTCATCGAGCATTCTCATTTAGTTGTAGCCAAAATGCTGCAGTAAACTGGGACTATATCAGTAGCCAATTGATTCATATTATAGCCCCGGTTTCTTGTTTCTGTCAGCATTTCGAACCTCGTGTCCACCTGGATTCACGTATGTTTCTGAAGCGAAGAGCTGTTACGCAGTGATATACGACAGAATGAACTGGACAAGAGCTGGCCAGCAATGTGGAGCAATGTATCCTGATGCTCACCTCGCTGTTGTCACCAGCGCTAGAGAAAGTAACGCCATAGCAGACTATCTCAACGAAGAACTGTGCGGTAAATACAAAGTCTGAAAATTATATACTAAATAGTACTTTTACAAGGCTGGATACGTATGTATTTATCTGGGCATTTTTGCTCTTTTAAATTTCCCATCTTGCCAAACTGATTTTGGCTAACCGAATATTTGCAGCCTATGTGTTTATTGAATTTCCTGAGGGTGTGTTTTCACACTGAACCTCGTCACCACAGCTATTACTGCACACGGCGTTTCATTTGTAAAATTTGAACAGGGTTGGGGATTCAAACACTCTTACATGTCCAGTTGTCCCGACCAAAATTCAATTTCCTACGTACCTTAAACCGTATACGTGCTAAATTGTAGTGGATGTTCTATGGCTAGTATAGACAATAATTGATAAAAAAAGCATCGTTTATAGGTCTAGCTTAGGCTACCCCTAGGTATATTTTTGGAAATTGACTGAAGGGGTTGAAAAATTAATTGAGAGTTGAATCCTTACAACTCCACCTCGACAATTCAATCCATGATTGCACATTTCTATAGCGCTTTTCTATAAATTCTTCCGAAATGCGTCAGACCTTGAAGCATGACACCACCCTTATCGCTTTATTGTTACCTTTACTTCTCAATGCTGGCGATGGTTTTCATTCTGTTGAAGGTGAAGGGAACAATATTTGCTACCACCAAGGCTGGGATAAGTTCGGGCAAATGCTCTGGCTTGCCGGCGAAAGAACAACTCCTGGAAGGTGTGATACACCGTTCGCATGGAAACCCTGTCCAGGAAGGGCTATGCCTTTCAACTACACGAGGTGGCAAGAATGGGAACCAAACTGCGTCTATAACGAGGAATTCTGCGTCAGCATCTGGGTTCAGAAGTCATTCAACTGGAACGATGTTCCGTGTTTTCTCAAAATATGTTCGTTGTGCGAATATAATCCATGGTTGAACGACGCACTGAACTTAGTCAACTCCTAATAAACCGGATAGTTCACTATAAATTAGTGAACACTATTTCAATAAAGCACAGGTAACCTATGTAGGGTAGGTTATAAATATGTAGCATACATCTACCCACCTACTAATCAATCTAATTACCCAACAAACCACTCATCCCATTAATTTCATCCACCGACGAGTAGACATATGGGCGCGACCATCAATATTTGCCTGAGTTAGTGGAGTTTTCCAGAGGGCTCATAGCTGAAGCTACAGGCAATTTATAAAGTTTGCCTATCCTTTAAAAATTCATACGACAGTGAACCCATAACCATTAGAGGCCGTGTGCTTATACTATTGAAGTTTGCAGGATCGAACCAACATCTCCGGTTGAATTTTCATCAAAACTGGGGTGGTTGACTCTTTTTCTAATCAATGCTCTGTTCAGTGGGGCTCTGGCAGGAACTCGATCTCCAACGGTTTAAATTTGTATCTTTGAGAAATCTCTGTTGAAACTAAGACATTTAAGGAGTTTTATCATCATCGAAGGTGCCTGACTTTTGACTAATTTGTATCTGTGAGAAATTTTTGATCTAAAAATTTCTCTTACTATGGTTCATTTTAAGAAGTAAAAAGCAATGCTATGTGTAAATCCGCGGCTCCAGATGACAAAGTTTCAATCAGGAGAAGTGAATTGAGGACCGACAGTGTGCGTTTGTAGATTCAATAACCATTGGCAATGCAGTTAGTAAGGCATATCTGTACAAGCAGCAGACCTTCATAACACAAATAAAGGTGATTAGGTCCACTGCTTAATGACTGGGGCAATTTGAAATGAGCTATCGTTTTCTCATAGGGGAATTTAACACTGCGAGGACAGCGCTTTTGTGATGCACTCAAAAGGTTTTGTATGAAATGTGTAAGAGGCTACACACTACATAGGCTACGCAATCTATCCATTGATTTTAAGTTCACAATTGCTTCTGTTACAGACAGCGTTCTGGATGATTAACCATAAAAATGTTAATTATCACAGCCAGGCAAAAGATGATTCTTTAATTAGTTTGGAAGGCAATAAAACATTTCGAATACAACGATATATACTCTTCTTGGGGTGCAGGCTGTGAGACCAGTATTGCCATGATTAAATACTTTAACACACAATATCCAGCTTCAATAGATGAGCGACATATTCTCGTTCTCATATAGGAAATGTTAGTTTTATTTCAAAGAGAAAATAAGAATCAGTGTTGCAATATTTATTTCTAAAAAGAATTCTTGCAAAGAGTTAATTAAACGTTAAATTTAATTAATAAGTTCAAAGATTTTTCCGTTTAACAGTTCAAAGTTAATTGACTCCAGTATGACATTTTGAACAGGCCCACGAGAGGTCTCTGGTGACAAACTAAGGTCTGTACTCGCATACTGGGCAAATCTTCAAGCCGCACGGTACATCGTTCCAAAGGAAATTCCTTGCGGCCACCATATCCACGCAGAATTCCTCATTCTTGCTGCAATTTGGTTCACCT